>JAUMJL010000404.1:1200000-1565000 GCA_033558185.1 Dromococcyx pavoninus | reverse complement strand
TTCCATTTAAACCTGAGTTTAACTAACAGCGGTTATGTGCCCCATCACCTCTTCGTTATTAGACTGAATTGCTTCCTAAGGACCAAATCATGCGGAGTCTTGCAGTTTCTGCACAGCGCTGGGTACCTTCTCTTCTCATCCATTTCACTTAGGCAGCCACTTCCAATGGGAATTGATGGCAGGCTAGGGCTGGGTGAGTCCTGAGTTGATGTTCAGATTCTGCATTCAAAATCTTCATTTGAGGCAAGCAATGACACACGTTGACTGTGGTTAATGCAAGTTAATGTCTGCATGGCCATCAAGGAACAGAGGTGTAATAAAGGATCAATAATCACAATGATCTAAGTAACGGGTTTGAAATATTTAACCAGAGGCAACAATTAAGGTTCTTCTGATGTTGCGAACTTAACGCCTACGGTCTTGAATCTGAGTCAAGTGTTTACCCTTAATGATGGCATAAGTTGCCCTAAATGATGCCTCCTCCTGCTCAAGCTCAGTGACCTACGGAGCCAGCACAGAAACAACCGCTTCGAAAATTAGGTGAAACTGCAATGAACATTTCTCCTTTGCTACCTGCTCATCACTTTTACATAATGCTAAACTAAGCATTACATTTATAATTTAACTCGCATGATAGCAAGCCATAAAATGATTCCCAAGCAAACTGAGTGGACTTGCATTTGATAAAGCATAAAGACCTCCAGCATCCCTCAGCTGATAGCGGCTGAAATGCTGTTGGGCTTTTTGGTTTTGTATTTATGTATGATATTCAGATTTTGGAAGGGAAGAGGAATATTTGCTTGCTGCTAGCCTGAATTCCACTAGAGATACAGATCCTTGTCTCTTTGAGAATGATAAAAGAAGTCAGGCAGGGTATTGTATACCATCTTGCATTAAGAAAAACTTGGAGGTGTAAGGCCATCTGTATTTAAATCCAAGGACAGATGAGACATTTAAATTTTAGTAGCACTCAGTTATATGCCTGACATAGAGAAATGGCTGCAATCCTTTTTATCAGGCTGGAGAATAGGTATTAAATGACAAAATATTAGTCAGGCCATAGATCCACGAAACCTATAAGTCCTGCAGCAGCTTCATTAAATCTGTTTTTTATCAGAGGGGAGAGAAGGGTCTGGTTTAACATTGCCAGCATATGAGGCATTGGGCTTTTAGAGGATGGCTGCCAGATCCTTGATCTATCTGTCTATTTTCATATTTATTGTTTTACCAATCACTTTATTCATCCATCTGTTCATCTGTGTAAACCCATTTTTTTAAATTTTAATTTTTATTTATAGACTGACCTTAATAAACTCTCCTCAAGTACCGCGTGTTTGTCACTGTCACGGATGAAAACGTTATTAATGACAGGCGTGCTGCGCGGGGAAGACGACTGCCCTTTAAATTCCTTTTCAGCTGACTGGGCCACAGCAGCTCCACTGGGTGGAGGTGGCTGGATCGATAAGGTCAGAGTTCAGGCGCTGGCCCCATCTCCTCTATCATCCCCATCACCGCCAGCTAACGATGCCTGCAGGTGGAGCGGGGGCACTCGGCTGCCTTTATGAATTGCCTTGCTCCATACCAGAGGCTTTTCCGCTGTGTTGGAAAGGCTGTGGGTAGCTCAGGGTATTTATTTTGAGCTGTATCCAAAGGAAGACATGGGAGTCGATATCAGAGGAGCAGCTCGGTGTGTTTGGAGTCAATACTGCTGGCTCGTAGAGCAGCTTGGCACCGGGGGTTCCAGCTCTTTCAGGGCAATTTGGATTCGACATAAATAAGGGATGTGCCTGCTGTTAAAACATCTTCCACATTACCTGAAGGAATGAGAGGTGAGTTAGTTTTCAGCACATTGTCACTGGCATGTACTTCCAATTCAACTGCTTAACCTGCCTGGATTGCCCAGGATCCGGGGCTGACGGATAGCCCCCCCTCTTCCATGTGTCTCTGTGCCTGCCTGCTGCAGCCAGGGCTGTGACACCAGCGACAGATGTAGGGCTCTTCGCAGGTGCATAACTCCAAACACAGCTCAAAAAATGCCATTTATTACTGCTAATTCTGTCCTTTAACTGCCAGTGACAACATGGACGATGGTTACACTGAATATGGTGGTAAGAGTACTTTCACGTACCTCAAACTCACATACCTAAGGATTAAGAGCTTTTCAAATTGACGATAGGTAATAATCATAAGACGCCTGCCAGTGCATTACAGGTTCTCTTAGTTGACATAAGGTCTATCCTTGCTGTAAGAATACATTCTTATTCTGCTGACTTAAGGCCAGTTTGGCACTCTCCAGGACAGCTCAGCCCTTATGGTTTATCTCTGGTTGGCCTCAGTGCTGTTTGCTGTGAAAGATGTAGCTGTGAGGTCGGGGATGCTCCCCTCACGGCTTCATCCCACTTCCTAGCTCATTTGAAGCCTTGGATTTCAGCGTGGCATTTTATTTTGACATCAGAGGTGTAAATCAAGTCATAAACATATTTAAAGTAATGTTGTTGAAAATTCGTAATCCTGACAGCGAGATGAGCAACAAAAAGTGCTTATAATGCTGGGTGACATGTAATTTTAACTTCATCCAGTCCCTTTGCTTTTGAGACATTGTTACCTGCAGGATAAGGCAATAAAATAAGGATGTACAAGAATGTGTCAAATGTAGGGCTTCCCTAAATTATGCTCTGAGGCACAGATTAATACATTTAATACATTCCAGTCATGAGTGAAGTACTTATAGCAGAACAACTGCTCCTCCAGTGATATCATTCACTGGAATGAACTACAGCTAACAGTGACAAGCTGGAAAAATGCCCCCACTTTTCAAACTGTACAAATGGCATTTGGACACAGTAACTCAAAACTGGACACTTCATTTCAAGTTTAAAGCTAGTGGTCCAGTCAAAAGCTATTACTCCATCTTCTTTATTTGTAGTCCATGCTTTTGTGCTCTTTAAGAATCAAATAAATACTGGTGTAATGGTTAGCAACTGCCAGTTCAACGAAAAATACTGCTAAATTCCCCAATAAGTCTTTTTTCTACACACACAAATTTATGACACAAGAACTGAACCCATTCCTGTTACAATGTCTGGATAGTTTTTTAATGTAGAGGGAGACTCACTTTAGTGATAAGAGTTTAAACCTCAACTACTTTTTCTTTCTCCCTGGATCATACATCTAGACAGAGAAGAGTGTGAAATAAACACCTGGCCTGTGTAAACCGAGGTGCACCAATCTGGCCTGCTCAGCTCCACCAGTCCAGCAGAGGCGAGTGATCTCTCTAGCTCTGTGGCCTCTTGCACCTCTCTACCATTTGCATTTGAACTATGGTTCCTTAAAAGCAAAGAGAAGATTTGCACTGTTATTTAAAAGCAGACGGAAAATCTACCTGCTCCTCTATTTCAGGAACCGGATGGAGAAGGGACGGAGGCTGAGCTGGACACAAGCTCACTGGGTGCCTCCTCCTTGTGCCTTCAGAACGATCCTTTCTGGCCCACTGTTTGCAAGTCCCTCTCTCTCGAAGGGGCCCCCCGAGCCTCTTGCCCTGCCCCACTGCTGGCTGTGCAATCCTTTGATCCCCGTTTGTGACCACCACACGTGTACCTGTGCGAAGGGAGGGAGCAGCACTGGGCTTGGTACAGAAACCAGAGGTTGCCCAGGGAGCAGGGCTGGTTGCTTTCCAGGTACTGTAGCCCCATGTGCAGGCTGTGGGACTTGAGGTTTCCAGTTCCTCCTTTGATCTGTCTGTACAAATAACTGTTGCTGACAGGTACAAGGCTTGGCCGCCCCTGTAGCAATCAGCATGGGCATCGTACCCCAAGAGAAATCACTCCTGCACCCCCATAAAACTGCCACACCAGGGGCTATGAAGGCATCTGTGGATTACTTCAGACAGCATCTATGCTAAACCAATACATTATTAGGTGTAACACCACACCTGGAGAAATGCTTACAGGTCTGGGGGTTACACTAGGAATTGTGCTGAAGGACCTGAAATCAGCCAATGTGAGACATCAGCAGGGATACTGTGATGGAGGGACAAATGTCCACGCTGTCCCAGGGCCACAGCTTCTCTCCAGCCTTTTCACAGTGTGCAGCATTAAATATGATGGTAAAACAACAACCTCACACTCTCTGCAGGTAACAGCTGTTCAGGTTCTAAAAGGAGGAGAACTCACAGCCTAGCACTTCTTCAGGAAAGCACACAAACATGTTTCCACAGACTCAAGAGGCTGCTTTTGACTTGTTTCAGGGAAGACAAGGAACTAAGCCACAAGTAATTACAGATTTTTTAACTGTGTTGGGTTTGCTCTCCAGCTTCCCCAGGCACTGATTATAAACCTGTGCCTTTTTGCCACTGATATTTGCAGTCAGAAGCCTTACAGACATAGGGCTGCTCTCAGGTTCCTTTTCCACTGGTGCGGTGGGATGGGACCCATGGGATGTGGAACATTCCAGAAACAGCGTTTGGAAACCAAAGTGATTTTCATTTCCAAAGAAAGAATTTTCTTCTATCCAGTATCTTAAAGACACTGACACAGAGATGAACAAGGATTTTATGATGGTCTAATTTCATTTGCTGTCATAATTAGATCTTGATTAATTCTATACACAGAGAAAATTCTGAGGTGTTTTTTTTTCTACCTGCATGATACATTTCAAAGATCTGGTATTAACTGCAAGTAATGCGAGTTGGGGAAAACTGTGATAGCCTGCAAACAAAGTCTCTTTAGTGACCAAGAAGGGACAAATGCCAGATATAACAGTGTCAGGACTGTCCCCATGACCTCTACAGTGACACTGGAAGAATACGAAGACCCTGGAAGCTATTGTGCAGAAAACAGCAGGCTGCTAATACACAAACCTCTGCCACCTCACCTTTCCCCCTGCAGGCTACAAACATAACAAGTTTGTTACCATCTTTCCTTCTCAGAGGGAAGCTCCTTGTGATTCACTGCATGTTGAGTGAGACACTGGAGCTTGGCAGCCCCAGTCCTGTCACCTCCACAGCAGTGTAACTCGCTTTTGAGACAAGAGGCTGGAGGACTGTGGCCCTTGGAGGGTTTCTGAAAGATTTTAAGGTTATGTAAGTCTTTGCCATTGCCCAGCTGACATCAGCTTGACATTTAGCAGATATTCTAAAGAATTAAGAGAGACTTGTCAGTGTTTTGCATTTGCAGTCACAGAGAGAAGTATAAGCAAGCACAGAGGGCTGCAGGAGGCAGCTTCTACCTGCCCATGTGAGTTTGCTGCAGTGCAGCTCCAGCAGCACTGAATTCCCCAGTGCTGGCAGTGTCTGCCCTTCCTGAAAACACTGACAACTTGTTCCTGGAAGGTTCCACGTGGCCTTCACACCCTAGCAATGTGAGAACAGGACCTTGCCTGATGAGTCTCCAAGGAAGAAGGAGGGGTGTGGATACTCAGAAAAATCCTCAAATTAATATTCCTTTGAAAAATCTCTCTTTCCCTTTCCCTTCCTGCCACTCTCTCTTGCAAAACAGCTTCACAGTGAGGAACTCATTATCAGCCACTGCACATCATTAATTTTAGAATCATTTCTCTCCTGTTGCATCTTACGGTCCCATGTTATACTGCATAACAGTGCCACCCCAGCACAGGAAGCATCGCCTCCTTCAGTCAGAACACTGTAGACCAGAGTCAATCAGTCTGAGGGACCTGAACGAGACGTCGCCGAGCAGTGCAGGGCTGGAGCTGATGTGTAGCAGCCATGGAAATACATTGTGAGTGAAGAGGCATCGTTTCATGCAAAGGCAAGAAGAGTAGGCAATAACTATGAAGGCTGGGAGATTTCTCAGCAGTGCCTTGCTTAGAAATGCAGATTTCAATAGTGTCAACCAGCCCTGTTAAGATACAGTCCACTGTATGTTAAAACTCTACATAGACCTCAACACCCTCGCCCTTTGACAGGCGTGCAATGGAGAAGACATTTGATTTTCCCTGGTTCAGCACCGTTGAGTCCAGAGACTGTGCTGTGCATCAACTGCGCTTAAGGGTTTGGCCACTGGAAGCCATCACTGATGCCAGTGACTATGGCCCAGCTGGGCAGAATTCATCGTGGCAGAGAGGATTCTGTTCAAAAGACCTTCCTCCAGAGACCCGAAGTGCAGACTGAGCGAACCAAGACCTGCAGGGTGTGTTACACGCAAAGGGGCTCTGGATCCAGCCTGGCAGAGCAGTGCCGAGCTGGAACCACCATTCCCTACAGCAGCAGCACCGGTTCTTATGTGACTGATCAGAATTTACTGGCAGAGAAAAAGCACTTGCACTATAGTGAGTGAGAGGAGGCAGGGCTAGGGATGCTTTTTTACCAGTGCGTTGCTGCTGCTCACCAATTGTTCTCAAAAATAACACGGACACAGATTTACCTTAGTCCACATCTGATCCTAACCCAGCTGGTAAACACTTGGAAGCAGAACTCTTTTCTTTTTGCTCTTACTCAGCCAGCTGAGGTTTATCTGCATCTCGTACAACGGGCCTCAGCTCGTGATCCTAGATCAATAGAAGTAAGAATGATAAATAACACCACATTCAAAATTGCTGTGACTAACTCCTTGTATTAGCAATACAAAAAACAATTCAATCCGTACTTGCGGGATTTGATCAGCGACCAAGGCCTCATTCAAAATATCACCAGCATCTGCCATTTTCCATGGAATAGGAGCAAAACAGATTTTCAATTCTCATTTTGACTCATTAAATCCTGTTGACAAAACTGTTTCTTTTCAGAATGAAACTAAATCCTTTCCAGAAGAAGGTGTGCACTTGGGAAGCAGTCCTCAAACATGCCATTCCTGGAAAACACGACATGATGTCAGGAGCCCTGACACCTCTGCCGCAGTGCCTGTGCAGAGCGCCGAGCCCAGAGCACTGACAAAATAACTGGATTATAGATGCATAATTCAGACTTTCAGATACCGGGTGCTTTCTTGCTCCTGGTTTCCAAAGAAAAGTCAGGTTTTTGTCCCTTAAGTCCTTGTGCTGCTTATTTACATATGAAAAGGGAAGTTTATAAAAGAGCTTTCCTATTTTACTCCATCTAATAGTTAATAATTTAAATCTGTTGCCATTATCATCATATAGATTGACACAAACGGCATATGGATCATTCTGGGGATGAGGGTTGGTTTCTTTTAAGAGAGAATTGTTTTAGTTTTTGCAGGAAATTAATCAGGGGAATGGGCTTTGTGGAGCATGGAGCAAATCTAATCTGTTCTTTGTTCCAATTTGCCTTGCTCCAATTCCTAGCAATTGCAGACAACATGCTCTTTTGTTCGGGAGCCACTTGTTACATGCGTAATTAGAGACTGCAGTAGCTGTGTTTAAAGAAAAACTGTTTTCCAATGTAATGTGTGATCTTGATAATAGTATTTTCATCAAAGGTAGCAATTACATTCATTAAGCTGGGACTGGCAAGGCAGCAAGGAAATTAAGTGGAAGGTGAATAAAAAGCTCCCCGTTTCTTTTTCAAACCCCTCTCCTTTTATAAGGTGAAATGCACCATGTTGAGCTGCAAACTGGAAAATACACACTGGATGCAGAAAAAAAGAAAGAACGGAGAAAAATAAAATCCTCCTTAACCTTTCTGAATAATGATCCCGAAGATATCCTAGGGACACCCACTATAGATGCACTTTTCAAATTAAAGGGCTTTATTCTGCATTAATTTCTCATGCAAGTTTTAAACGAGCTCAACATATGATTCAGGTCTTTGAAGGCTCCAGGGCTCTCTAGGATTAATTCCCTGTTCTTTTCACACATAAATTAATTGTTTTGTGTTCTCAAAAACAGCAAACAGCCCATAAATCAACCCGTTTAGGAGACACACGAGGCTGGTACCTTTTGCAAATCACTGAAGTTCACTATTTCCGCTTCATTATTGTAAGATGGAACTTTTAAAGGAGAAGCTGGAAAAGTAGGACATCTGTTGTTGATTCGAAGTGGATGTCTTGAATGCAGAACTCATTTTAGAAATCTGTTTCCTTGAAAGAGAGACATTGTGGAGCACTGCAAAGCCTTTCTTTCAGTTATATTTCTCCCAGTTAATAGTTCAGTTACCCATCACCAATGTAGCTGCAAACATTCCCACACAAAAATAGCCAGGTTTCCCTACCACCACCTCTTTTTTGCTTTAGGCCTTTTAAGAACAAGATTTGCAGATGGAGAAATGGGAAAACCTGCAGACATGAGCCCTGGGAGGGCTGTGCCCAGTCCACAGGCTCCACAGGCACACACAGGAATTGCCTTTTTTGACTCTGAAGTGCAATCCCCCCTTTTTTTCCAGGCACTGTGCGGCAGACTGAGAAGCAGGGGACGTGGGTCCATCCCCTGTGCCCTCACCCTGTGCGGGCAGCCAGGGCAGCACACACTGCAGAGACATCACTGAAGGCTGAGCCTCAACTGTGCATGCAGGCAAAGCACCCGGTTGCCAGGATCCCGGCAAGCGCCTGCCAAAGCAGGTGGCACTCGCAGCAAGTGGGGAAAGTTTAACTTCCAAGCACAGGTATCGAGAAGCAAGGGACGGCAGGCACCCTGCTCCCCCCTGAACAGGGATGTCCCAGCCCTGATCTTGAAGCAAGAGGGAAAAATGAGAATGTGGTCATCCTTAACTCCAAAAATAACCATTTCTCCCTCTGCCCTTCCCAGAAATAGAATATGAAACCACAGCATCTCGGCCGAATTGGAATTTGCATAGTTCTGCGAAGCATTTCCTTCAGTTAGGAATGATTTAATTATTCTTCACTTCCTCTTCTAGCAATCATTCCTGGATAATGAGGTTAGCACAGAGCAGAAATAGCTGTAATTCAGTGCCAGAAGGCTTTTACAGTCTAACCCAAAAGATTTTGGGGCACTTCCAAAGAGAAGCGGCAGTGCAGAGAAGGGTGGCTGTTAAATTACAACAGTCCGGGACACCCAATCATCCCTTTAACCCAGCGCTGTGTCCACACCCAAGAGAATCGGAGGACAACCACAGCTCTCCTGTGGCCCAGACTCTTACACAAATGTAACAAGGCACATTTTTAATAGCTATTAAATAACAAGCTATATTACCTCCAGGGAAGTGTTTATCTCTGCAAAGTGAATCACTGAAGTCAAAGCACAGTAGAGCCAAAATATTTCCAGCGTAAAATGGAAGCCCTGCTGCTGCACTCTTCCTTGGACCTTGGAAACTGGGAATCCTGCAGAGTATTCACCTCTACTTAGCGACAAACAGCCAAAACTAGCATTTACTGTTCAAGCCACAATCAACCCAACCTGCCATATCCACCAAAGGTAGGCACTGCCACAATACAACTCAGCAAGTGGTTTCCCCTTTAAAGCTTGGCTGGACAGACATGGAGAAGACCAGAGAAGTTTGAAACTGATGAAGGGAGCAGCACAGTTTGTGTTTGGTTAAAATCCTACAGTGGAACAAAAGGAATTTTTCTCAACATGGGAAAAATAAGATAAGGAACGTAAATAGAGTCTTCACATCACATAACTATCCTCTAGCACATCATAGGGAGTCATAAAACATTTTCAAAGTTCAAAAAGTACCTGAGCTGAAAAAAAGTGTTTTGCCTCAATTCTTGGGGGAAAAATTGGAGCAAACGCTGTGTTTGGTGTGTAAACATCCTCATCTCGGGAACAGAATGCCTAACGCCTTCCTTCCTGAAACAAACAGCATCACATTCTGCACTGAAACACATTTGCATCGTATCAACTGTATCTTCTACAACTGCATTAACAAATCTGAGTCCTACAAAGCTTTTCAGTCAGTAACTCAATTTCCAGAAGCTTAACTTTAATGTCTGAGTTTTTCCCTGATTCATTTTAGGTCAAGTTAACGGGTCTGACACAAAGCGGTTCTGTATAAGATAAAATGCAAAGAAGGGTAAACCATTGTGCCTACAACTTAGTGTCAGCTCAAAGTTGCGTTCTTTGCTTCAGTTGGTCCTTCAGTTGGGGGCATGGTACTGGGACTACATAAACAAAGTTAAATCACTCAATACTTTATAGCAGAAATAATGTTTGCAGCCTCTGGGACTCTCAACTGTTCCCAATCTCTGCATTTTGTACCCCTACAGATAAAAAAATACCAAGAGAAGCCAGTGTCTCTAAAATGCAATTATCCTGTATTTAAGGTACCACCTAAACAAAGGCAGAAAACAGCAGTGACACAGGATCAAATTAAAACTGGATGACTGCTCAATTTGCATTTGATTTTCATCTTCAGGATGCAAATTAGCAAATAAAAAATTCTTGCAGCATGTCCTAGAAAATAATTCAGGCTAGAAATACCCAAGAAACTTGCAGTAAACTTAACCAGACGAAAAGGTTGACCAGAAAATTGATAGTTGGGTCATTGTTTAAAAGCCTCGGCTGAATGGTCATGAGAGAAGGCATGAAACCACCCATCAGCCAGGAGGATGCCAGGTTTGGATGTGTGTGCGTATCAGAGCTGTTTGTTTCTTACAAGGTGCAAACCCACACAGAGTTCTTCTGCAGGCTCCACAATGGAAACTTCTCAAAACCGAATCCAGCTTCAGGTACTCAGAGAGGCAGGGGACACAAACTCAACGTGACACCATGACATTGCAGCTTCGCTCTTCCTGCATTAGGCCCTGAACCAACCAAGCAGAGCTGCTCCATTCCAGCCCTTCCCACTGCCGGCGCTTTCCCAACAGGACCCTCCAGCCATTGGTGGGTGAACAAAGCTCATTTTAAGTCCTCATGTGGCCAAGCTGCCTTCTCTCCTCTGTTAACACTCTCACACTCTCACAGGAGTCCAGCCCTGCTGAGGATTCACAGCAGACATTTTAAAGCTCTCGCAGTGTGTGACAGTAGTTTGTGCAACATGTCACACAGAGTGTAGGATCTCCAGGTATGACTGGATGAAGCAGGATTTACTTTCCAGTCAATGTATGCTCATTTCCTGGTTAGATGGCCTATAAATACCACAAGCTTGCCATGCAGAGGCTGGGGACTTCTTGCTGTATTGTAGGTTTTCTTGGCGGTAATTGAATATTTTTCTTGGTAAGAGAGAAGTTACAGCTTGTGAAAGCTTTCCTTCCTTCAAAGATCCCTGCAAGGTTAATGAATGTATCTGCAGAAGTCTTCATCATGGGTGCCTCCCAGCAGGGCCCATGGATATGTGGGTATCCAGTGTGCCTAGATGATCTCCAACCTGAACCTCCTCGACCAGGGGACAGTCCTCCTTTCTCCAGAGCCTTCCTTTTCATAGATGTTCCCTCTTTCCTCCAGGGTCTGGGGATTCCTGAGTGTCAGCCTTAGCAATAAACACTGAAGCAGAGGTGGTACTCAGCAACTCTGCCTTCTCTGCCTCCTCTGTCACGAGGGGCACCCACCTCATTCAGCAGTGGGCCCACCTTTTCCCTGGTCTTCCTTTTGCTGCTGACATACTTGAAGAACCCCTTCTTGTTGTCCTTGATGTCCATTGCCAGATTTATTTCCAAGTTGGCCTTAGCCCCCCTCACTGCATCCCTGCATACTCTGACAGCGTTCCCGTATTCCTCCCAAGCATCCAGTCCCTTTTTCCACATTCAGTAAGCTTCATTCTTCCAGTTGAGTTTTTCCAGAAGCTCCTTGCTCATCTGTGCAGATCTCCTGCCTCCTCTGCTCAATGTCTTACTCCTAGGGATATTTATGAAGTATCTGTGGTAACCACTTCCATGTAAGTCTCGTCAGAGAGGATCGATCAGCTCGGCACAGTGAACACATTCTGGGGTCGAGGAAAAACTTCTTCAGCTTTTGCGTCTCCAATATGCAAGCTCCGGAACACCAGACAGCTGCTTTCAAAAGACACTGTGTCAAATTGAGCTCAGCTTGGTAGGAAGAACTTCAAATGTGTCTCTCACCGCAAGATTTCCAAATGAAAAGGCAATAACACATTCATTACAAAATTCTTTACACAGCAAAAGGCTCCCCATGAACAATTACTTTGTGTTTCACATAAGCCTTTTCTAACACAATCTTTATATGGGGAAAAGAAAATACGGAAGAAAGAACAACATCATATAAAATGTTGTATTTGAGTATTTTCCAAGTAGTGATTAAATGTTTCTGTGGAAATCCACCTCAGACCTTTATCACAAACCAGAACCAAACAGAAGCCCAACAGAAGGAACAGGAATTCACTCCCAGTATAAAAACTGCAAGATTGGGAACAATTTGACAGATTATTAGAGAGCCAGCACCTGATAGATTCAAATAGCAAATACAAGCCCTTTTTACCCATTCTCAGTACAGGTCTTTTCCTCTAACTGGGGAAGGCCAGATGCAACATCTGATGCTGAGATGCCGCTCCAGGGCAATAGACCGGATGGACCGGGCTCTTAAGGGCCTATGAAAGGGAAATTCACGAATATAAACACATCTTGTGTATAAAGCAGCTTGGAGCCCTGCCGTTAGCACAGAAAGCCTCACAGCATTCAGAACGCTGGCTCTGCAGCCCAACACCTACGGTGCAGCTGGCCAACACCAGCTGCCCTGTGCCCTCAGTGCCAGATGCAGAAATGCAGTTTCTGACAACCCATAAACGCCTATCCCAAACCAAACAGGGCTGTGGGCAGCATCCACAGCTCCTGGGCAATGGGCATAGCCTGTTGCTAAACCAAGGTCTGCGTTAGTGCAGCAGTGGAGTCAGACCAGACCTAAGGGGATGAAACACGTTCACTGTTCCTGCAGGCAGTGACCAGAACAGCCAAAGTTCTCCACAGCAGCACGTGCACTTTTAGAATGACAATGAAAGAAACTTAGCAGCTACAATTAATTTGTGCACGTGTTCCTCCGCAGCATTTGGTAAACAAAAATATGCTTCTTTCAAAACTTATTGTGCGCAGAATACAGAGCATAGAACCGAGACATGTGAAGCATTTAAAGCCATAGCTTTAGTTAAAGGCTTGACCTTGCTTTTCTGACCAGAACTGCTGAGCAGCCGATGAGGCTGCTCAGGCTGTTTCCTGGACTGTGCAGCTGGGTTCAGACTGTGCAAGTCACACCACCTGGCACAGTTCTACACAGAGAGACAGCCCTTTACATAACCCTGGCTATCTGGCCTTTATCAGTCCTTCAAGGGCTCGGCACTTCCCTCCAAACAGGGTTTACTTTTATACTATATTAAGTCAGTTACATATTGCCACTTACTTTCTAGCCCCACACAGAACTGCAGACACCAAGCTATAACAGTATCTCAAACTAGGAGACCTGTTACAGAGTATGGATCAAACCTGATCTCTGCTGACATTCATGTCAGCAAAGCATGCTGAACCGCAGCAGCTAAGGACTGTCTCATATTAGGACTCCTTGCCGCATTAATTAATGCTAACTCAAGTATTTTCTAGGATGGTTATGAAAATTTTAGACTTACGGACAGATAATGTTGAGCAGAATAACTGCAGTTAATGGCTGCGATGTCTGCAGTCTTAACTCTAGTCTAACCATCTCCCCAGTTGCCTCAATTCTGCTGAAAGAAAGCCTGCAAACAACCTGAAATGCATTAATAATGATGATATGGACAAATATTATAATAATAATAATAATAACAATAATAATAATAATAATGCTAGAAGAAAACTTGAAGAATGATCTAGTCTACCCTCCCACCCTTTCATTTTTGAAATCTCAAAGCTGTTGATGAAACTGAGAAGGGAGGAGAGGTGTTTTGTCATAGGGATAATTATCACATGAACTCTTCGCCTGTCAACAGGCAAAGCAGGCATGGAGGGCAGCAATTCCCTTTGATGCAGACGGAAAGTCAGAAAACTTTGTAATGCTTTTCCTCCTTGTTGTTTCTTTGTGTAAGGCACGGAAGTCTGCTGGTTTTACAAAATTGTACACTTAAAGTGTCATTTACCCTGGTTCTGCTAGAAAAATCCCTTGGGAGTCTCAGCCTGAAACACTTCAAGCTCATTCAAAGCGAAGCATCAATGATGAATCAGATTATTCTAAGGCAGCCAAACACAGAAAACAGATCTTTCCCTCCCCAAACCACTTGAAACAAACTGCCAACTACAACAATTATAACCATTTTTCATATGTTAAGCTTTCCATCTCTAGATTCTTAGTAAATGAGTTCTCCAGCACTGAACAGGTTTCTGCTGGATATAAAGTGTCTAATTTTAAAGTAAACAGAGAGAGATGAAAAAGCAAATAATTCTCACCCTTCCCCTCTCTTTCTCTCTCAAAAGGAGAAAAACTTTACTAGAGAACCACCACCTTCCACAAGTGAGTTCTCCAGGCTGCAAATTAACGGTCCCTCCCGGACTCCCAGGAAGGCTCCGAGGACTGAAGTTTGTAAAATGCACTGAGCGTGGCAAGGCCACTGTGAGTCTCACAGCTCTGCTATTACCTAGCTTGTATCGCTGTCTTTTTGCAGAACCATGAGAGCTTTTTTAACCCCATTTCACAAAGATTTCAACTCAACCTTTTATGAAAGGAGAACTATAAATAGGCTCTTAGATTAAAACCCTTAACAGCTGAGAAGGCTGGAAAGGGAGGTGGATATTATCCACCTTTCAGTGCCACAAATTGGGGTTGGAAGGGCTTAATTACCAAGATATACTTAAGAACACACTAAGGGCTGCTATAAAAATTACTCCAATTACAGCAGCTCCACAGACATCACTCCACCTGGGAGAGAGCAAATCACCATTCCCATCTCTTCCCATGCGCCCCTCCTGCACCCCATGCTAATAAAGGGCACTGGGAGCAAAGAGCAGCTCTGCCCCACACAATGGTTCTGCTGCATATGTGGAGCCTTTCCTCCCAGAGGGCTCAACAGAACCTTCCACACCAGGGGAGCCGAAGGTTTGGCTGCTTTTGCTTTCCCTTTGAAACCTCGAAGTGGAGATTCACTGTTTGTAGAACCTAAAGCGACAAAACAATTCCAACCAACATACTAGCTCAGAGGTATCTCAGGTAGAGAGAGACCCTTGTAACCCACGGTTTGGACTTGAATGTGGAATTCACGATTTCACATGAATTACACACTCACTGTCCTGATGGGGGGAATTCATGGTTTCCCTTATGATTTTGTCTGTGGTGATGTATCCTTATTTATGATTTTTATAATTACAAATAAATGTGTAATATACAATAAAAGTCCAGTGAAATAACTTCCATTCACAGTCACAAAGTCCCTGTGGTTTCAGTACTCCTGTGCCAAGCTTTTTGCAATGGTGCTCAACTGGATGTTTGAAGTTCCTTCATAGATCGTACCTGAAATTAGAAGAAAACAAATTAGAAGACTACAAAACCACAGTGAAATACATGAGAAGAGACCAAGACATTGTTCTAACAGTCCACTTAGAACATTTACAATTATGAAGTGAAGTTTTACTGAGCAAGCTCTAGAAATAGAACTACTATTTACATAAATGGCCATATTTTATCATCTGCAACAATTATAACATTCTTCTGCTGGTACAACATAATGAAGAGTCATTCTCCTGAAAAGCAGTTCGTAAATAACCAACAAAAAGAAGTATTTTCAAATGCTACCAGCAATAAGAACCAAAGAGTAATACTGTTTGAAATGCCAAACAGTTACGTCCATACTGGTAAATATCAAAGTCTTGAAAGTTAAACTTCACAGAGACTGAGATCTTAAAGCCAAAGGAAGTATTTTCAGTGTTTTTGAACTGGAATTTTCTTTAACAGAATGGGACACAATGCATGTGTCTGTATTTTATTGGTATCTAATTAACCATTTTAACTAGTTTTACATACACCGGTATTTATACCCGAAGTTTCACTTTCTTACAGCTGAGCCTTTGGATCAGCACTGATTACAGCTTCAGGGGAAAAATACCTTAAAAACACAGCCAGTCCTTCATCCCCAACCTTTAATATCACTGATGCTACAAGAAACACTTGTTCACAAACCCTCACTCACCTATCTTGCAGTCACGGTAGTACTTTTCTATGGGGTAGTTCTTGGTGAAGCCCACGCCGCCCATCCATTCAATGCATTTACTGGTAGTCAGCGTTGCAACCTGTGAAAACAGTTTCAGAGGTACAACATCAGGATGCACTTTCATGCAGGGGTAGTAAATTTTATTCTTTGTAGCTATTTAAAGCACATCCAAACCAGTAATTTTAGCAGTAACCATAACAAACAGGAGCAAGAAGGACATATTTTGTATTCATCTTATTTACGCAAGTTATTTTAGAATAAAAGTGGCATTTTTCTAAATCAGAGGATATCGGGGATTCATTAACTGTTACTGCAATAATTGCTGTGCTGCACTATGAAGAGCTGAGCAGCAGTGTGACAGACAGCAGTTATGATTCAATTTTGGATCATGTTAAGATTTGCAATTGTGACCAGCGGAGTTGAAATGGTCACCAATGAAGCCTCACCGTGCCACTTTTCCAGCTACAAAGAAGAAGTCTGAGAAAACAAATCTCTCCAGGTGAGTGAAAGTACTAATTAACTTTCCCTTTTAATGTAGTTGCTTGTTTTTCAGAATTTTATTTAGGGATGTGAGCAGTTTTTGGCCTACTTCACATTGCACACACGGATGGAGAACGAGAAACAAGAGAAAAGGATAATAAAGCCACAGATTTCACAGCAAGAAATGTTTCATCAGCAGTGAAATAAATGTACTGAGTAAAGAAGCCCTCTGTTACCTCAGCAGCATAGTACTTGGCCATGCTGGCCTCCTTTATGAACGGCCTTCCTGCTTCTGCGAGCCGGGCTGCGTTGTAGGTCAGCAGCCGTGCTGCCTCCAGCTGCGTGGCCACCTGAGCTATCTGGTGCTGCATCCCCTGCAACAAGAGTACCACATGTCAGGCAGAACGAGCACCCAGCTCTCAGCTGGAATTTTGAGCAAGAACCATTCTTTTCAGCATGGAACACCCCTGTATTTATCGTGCAGCTGTCTGTTGAGAACATTCCTACATGAACATGTCTGATGAGCTTCACTGAGAGACTTCAAAAAGGTACCTCTTAAATAAAGAGAACTAGGAAGTGATAACTGCGTCTTCCCATGTCCTATAGCCACAAGACAAGAGCTGGGGGAAGCATGGAAGTGTAGAGGGCGTGACTGATGAATGGATTGAAGAGGAAGGCAAGAGGTGACACAGTTCACCTCTAAACAGTCGGTACTACAGGAGAATAGGGTTGTTTAGGGAGATCCAAACATGATGATGATGATTGAAAATGAATATTCAGTTGTCTAACGTGCTCCTAAACCATAATGATGTCTTTCATCTTATTAGAACATTGAAACTGCTCCCCAAAATCTGTAAATACATTTATGCAAGTCAGAGTAACAGAATGATTCGGCAATTGTAAATTCCATTTCCCATTCAAAAGACGCAGTTTCAGTAATTTCCTTCATATCTGTGGGTGCTTCCTAAAATGAGTAGCACTAATGTTCCCTCCCTTTGTGCAAGACGTGGGTTTCTTTTAACAAGAGAATTATACAGTAATTACAATTATATATCTTCCTTATGGAACTATACATCATTTTTGCAACAAAGAGACTTCTTCGTTTTAAGATACAGATATTATCATGAAAACTAAATGTCTTTGTACAACACAGGAAATCTAATAACTATATCAGTTTTCCTCATCTTTTTATAATTTCTAGTGTCTCCAGCAAAATGCCTTCCCTTCGGCTCATGAAAGAGTATAAAACTGTGACACACTCAGCACACTGCAGTATTAAAATTGGAAGAGAAAGGAGCTCCGCGTGTGTTATTTCCAAAGGCAGTGAACACCCTACCAAGGACGAGGAGTTCTGAAGTTTTAAATGATTGGTATGGCACTTGCAAAGGCACACAGCACTGAGTGAATGTATTTTAAGTAGCTCATCTGAAATGCTTTTGAAGAATTCTTCTCAAATATTGAGAAGCAGAGACATGGCAGGAGGCAGAGCATGAATTTTGCAACCCAGATTATTCACTTTCCTGACTTCATTGACTGTGGTAACTCCTCCTCTCTTTAAGGAAACTTCCCACTTGTCCAGACATATACCTGGAAATCAAAGATGCTTTTCCCAAACTGGGCTCTCTCCTTTGTGTAGGGAATGGTGTGGTCAAAGCAGCCCTGTGCCAGCCCCAGCATCTGTATGAAACAAGACACGTGGAGGGGAGTTATAACACAAGTATGCCCACACTTTTTGTTCAAATGAGCATGCTCCATACTATTTAATTTCTGAAAGAAATGTTCTTCCTGAAGGCAAAATATTTGTGAGAACACTATCACTAATTGTTGAACAAAAATGTTAAGTGTTAAGCACAAATATTAAGTGTTTCTGGCAAAACTCTTAACTAGCTGGGAAAATCGCTGTAAACTACAGATCTGCAGCTCTACACCGCACTGGTAAAGGAAAAGTAATTTCAATGAGTATTCAAACCTATTTGCATACTAAAAATAACTTCTTACTCTCGAGAAGACACTAGACTGTCAGAATTAGCTACTTATTTCAGAAGTTAGGAAAATAGCAGAGTGGAATGAGAGAGAACATTTGTTCCAGTATTTTCTAGAAAAAAAACAACAAACCAGAATGCTTTAAGAAGACCTATTGTCTTTTTACACACTCTCTTCACCCACCAGCAAGGAAAGCACACGACAATTGTTCTCCTGGAGTATAGCAGCTGGAAAAACTATATATGAACGTTTATAAAGAAGTAATTCTCATCTACCCAGGTGTCAATATGAAATCTAGAAAGTAAACGAGTTTCACAGGTTTTTAACTATCTAATTTTGAGAAGTATATTCCATTCTGAACAAGAGAGTAAAGAAAGGAGCCTGCCTTTCTTTGTAAAATAAATGTGCATATTGGAAGATAAAATGTTGCTATATTTCAGCAGCAGTCAGTTAACCACCAAATGTAATGTTTCCAAAATCCCCTGTTTATGTCACTGCAAGAGAATGTTACCATTCCCAGCTGTTCTGGTGTTTTACTGTGCCTTACGTACAGGAATGGTGACATCTAGTGGCGATTTATTTAATCGAGTATTTTCTATAACTAATAGTTTACTCTCATTAGCTCTAGATATGTTGTAAATGTCAATCCAAACTCAAGGTTATAAACTGGTTGTATTCAGTATTAAAACAAATTACCCACCTGTGCTGCAATTCCTATTCTGCCGGTATTAAGCATTCCAATTGCGTATTTATAGCCTTGCCCAACCTGTCCCAAGATATTGGTTGCAGGAACCTGAAGAATAAAAGCATTCAGTTATTCCTCTTTGTATCTGTTGGTATGGCTCACAGGTGAATCGGTGTACAGGTTTTATTTAATGTTCCCCATGAGTGAAGCCATAAACCATAAACCAGACATCTGACTCCTACAATAGCTGTTTAGAACATTTCCTGACATGTGATTCTAAACAGATGATTGAGAAAAAACATCAAAATTTAAGAATCACAACCCCTCTCAACACTTCATGAAAGAACACGGAGGTAAAAGTTAAAACACTCCAAGTACTCAGTGTGTCTAAGGAAAGAAAAAACACTGGGAATTTAGCTAACGTTCTTTCCTTACATTAGGTCAGGTTCCAGTTACGCACAAATTGTAGTTCAACAGCTAAACAGTTCACTATACCTTAACGTTATCAAACGTTACTGGGCAGGTGGAAGATGCTCTGATTCCCAACTTGTCCTCCTTCTTCCCTACATGCAGTCCTTCTGTGTCACGATCTACTATGAAGCATGTAATTCCCCGGTATCCCTAGGATGAATCAAAAATCAGTCAATATCACCAAATGCTGGTCTAAATCTCTCATTCCAGTACAGAAATGTTACACCAGCTTATCACTGTATTATTAAACAGAACTGTGCCACGGGCATCTGTCCCTGCTGGCTGCTAATTATGGTTTAACAAAGGCCAGAGAGACCTTCATATTAAAATATTCCAGAAGTTCTTTTGATAAGACAGGGAACTGGCATTCTGTAATGGAAATAGAGAGGATGGTTGCTGCTGTGGAGTACTGCCTGCTGTCAGAACCCACCTCACAGACAACGACTGCAGGAATACACAGGGTATCTTTAGCCTAAACTGGTCAAATGAGTAACGGCTCTGAGCCCATGTCAGACGATTCCATAGGATGCACTGGGACATATTTGTAAAGGTTTGCTGTCAGCTAGGAAAAGGCTCAAAGAATCTTAACCTTCCACATCAGGTTATGAATATAAAATCCATAGTTTCATACATAACCAGTTGTCACCGGAATGCCACTTACTAAGGACGGATCTGTATTTGCCATCACAAAGAAAACTCCTGCGTGTTCTGCTAAGCTAATCCACATCTTGGAGCCATTGATGATGTAGTAGTCTCCTTTCTTCTCAGCCCGAGTCTTCAAAGAGAAAGCATCACTGCCAGATCCGGCCTCCGAGAGACAAAAACTGCCTATCTGCAATTGAAGGGAATGACCAGTTGTGGTTTTTTTTACTGAACATGTAAAAAATTCTGCAATGAAAATAGTTATAAACAAGCACAAATCTTAAATTCAAACATTTTAAGGTACTGCATCAGAGTAATTAAGTTTCAGGTATGGAGATGAAGAACAGAAAACACCACATAATTACAGGTCTCTTAATATTAACTGCTTTAAAGTTCTTTTCCACAGTAAAATACATTGTAATTAAACTAGAAGTACCCTTCCACTTTTTCCTCTCAGCTGCTGCTGATGGGAGTTATCCACATCTCCACAGGTCTCAGCTCTGACCAGTGTTTCAAAGCTCACTTGGATTTTCCAATAATGCAGTCACCCATTTAGTTACCGAAAAAGTCACTCCACTGACATTAATCAACTAGCAAAAATCATATCATAGTTTAGTAAAGCAAGACCCTGACTCACTGTATCTTTAGCGACTCTGGGCAAGTAAGTTCTCTTTTGTTCTTCCGTTCCATATGTGGTAAACAACCTGTTTGTTAGTGTATTCTGGAGTTCACACGCCAGAGCTACAGCTGGATCAACTTTGGCCAACTCCTCCACCACCAATATGACTGAAAACAATGAAGCTCCAGTTCCTCCGTATTCTTCCCCAAGCTCAATACTCATCAGCTGAAATATAAAAGATGCAAATACAACAATTTGTCAGCGCTTGTCAACAATAGTTAGTCCAAGCTGACACTTATTTCTTGCCAACAACTCGTTAGTCCAAGCTGATACTAAAGAAATTAAAATAAAAACCAGAGAAGGTAAGTATTTCCAGACCATTCCTCAAAGACCTGTGTTTCTGCAACACGCTTAGCAAACTGTCAAGTTCTTCACAGGAGTCGACAGTCAGTTTGTACAGGAAATAATGAATGTGTGCAGCTTACAGGCCAGTCATCACTCTAGTCTGATGACATTTTCCAGAACAACTGCAATCTCAACACAAGTCTAATATACATAAGCTGCTGTCATATAAAAGGACATTCTAAACCCAAACGAGTTTAAGTTCGATAGCAGGGTAGGCTAGAATTGAATCCAGGAGCAATCTGCACGATATCTGTGACACGAATCCTGTGCCCAGTAAGGACACAGCGGACTCCCGATACCCTTTTCCAGCACTACTTATCAGTACCAAAGAGGTTCAAGCATTCTATGCAATTATGCCTATGCAATTAAAAAAATGGGGGGAGGAGATAAGGAACTCAAAGGTAAGACAAACAACGTGGTGTGCGAGAGGGAGCGATGGAAAGAAGACTACAGAAAAATATGGAGACTGATAATGCAGAAAAAAACAGAGAAAGTTGCCCTGCAGATAAATTTGAATTACATCCCTCAGTCTTTTAACCTAAAAATCCCAAAAGTGCACAGCCAGAGATTCATACAATGATGAACAAACAATTAAGTAAGAGTGTGCAGACCCCTTGCTCAAACAGTCCCTGTATTACAGAGTCCTCCATTTTCGAATTCTCATCCATTTTCTGTACCAGAGGTGCAACTCGTTCCTGCGCAAACTTCATCACTGTAACGAAGAGGAGAAAGAGAGAGTGTAAGGACCCCAGCACCCCACTAGAGATCAGGGTAACAGCGACACGGTGCTCTGACAGGCCATGCATGACTCGCCCAGGCAAGGCAACGAAAAGACAAAAAGCTGCCCAAGGGAAGCAAGGGAACGCGCCATAAGGCTGGCTCCATTATCACATCTGCCACCATTCTGGGAATACCTGGAACCTCTAGAAACCATCAGTGAATTGTGACTGATGTGAACAGTCTGGAAAGGGCACGAGTCAATGCCAGGCAACTGCTCTTCCGTGACAGCAGCAGTTTTAAACAGGTAATATGCATTCATGCAGAGCGAACCGCGCTGTGGAGCTGTGCTTGGTAACACAGAAACAGAACATCACATTCCTCTCTTGTGAGCTGAAGTAGTTTTAACAGCAACTATAATTAAACAACAACTATCATTAAATAATGAATTTTCTAAGCTAAAATTTCCCTTCTGATTAGATGTTCTGCATTTTACCACACAGACAATAGGTACCCATGTTTTTCAGCATCGTCTCCTCCTCGGTGAATGTCTGAAGTGGAGCACAGACAACTCCATCACTGGCTATGTTTGGCACAGGTTCCAATTTGGAGGATCTGAAGGCACATGGAGAAGCTCTCCAAGGCATCCCGTATGGTGGCAAATTACTTTTCAGCTGTTGACAGCAAATAGAGAACATGACAAAGAGTAACAGTAACAGCATTTGTATTTGTGTATAGACAGCAATACACGACTTCACCCACCCATTATTTTCAGTAAATTAATAGGAAACAGAACTTATATTCCATGTATGATTTGAAAGTTTTTTTGAGAAGATATAGCTACCCCAGTGTTCTAGAAGGACATATCCTTTAATTAATCATCTTTTACCCCAAACAATTTTCTTTCTGGAAGTTTGCTAACACAATGTTATTCCATAAAGCACTATCAAACATTAATTTTAGTCAATTTTAGTGTTTACAGCAATAAACTCTGCTGATAGTATTTAGTTTTATAGACAATTTCACAAGTCTCCTGCAATATTCATAGTAGCAAATGTATATTTTGATAGAATTAATATTTTCCTTAACAAATATGGTAACAGTAAATGTAAATAGGCATATAAGACTTTTACACAGAAAACCTGCCAACTTTAAGGACAGACTTTGCTTTCTCCCTGTTCTTCTAGAGGCCAGTGACTCTGCTTCTAAAGCAACCTGATGGCACTTCATTGGGATTATTGGCATTTTGCTGTGAAAGGGCATAGCTTTTAACACCACTGCGGATTCCTGTATTCACACTGAGCTCTTATCCAGCAACCCACTGTTTTCAGAACGAACACAGAGTTCATAGGCAACGCCCTGGCATTTGAGTGCCTCTGTACAATTAATTCCTATATAGTCAGTCTGTTGATAACTCGATGTAACTGATAACAGATGTGTCTTATTTGGTTGATCTGTTAAAAACATACAGGAAAGAAATAAACCCAAGTAACTTATATCGAGCCTCTCCCCACTCGCCCACGATACACAACAATTTCAAATGATGTCAAGAAGCACTGGTTACCCAACCAAGAGAGGGCTTTACGGAAGGGGAATGGCACTAAGCACTTACAGCAAAAGTCACAAATGTGAACAGAGCACACAGTCGCTTTTGGGAGCAAACTGAGCACCGTGACTGTCCAGTGGGTGAGCAGACACTGGGACAGGTCATTGCTTTTGCACCTTGGGGAACCATAAACTGCTCACTCAAGCAGACAACAGCAGGCTTTACAAAGAAACACATTTAGTTTGGAAGGTAATCTGCTTTTTAAGCATAGAATAATTTCTTAGAAGACAGCATATACGAAACGTGATCTGGCTCTAAACGTGGCGTGGTTTTCAGGATGTACTCCTGAAAAGCAGTATTCCAAACAGCAGCACAGTTCAACTGACTGATCTCAGAAGAGTTAAGACAGAAACATGTCTTTGCTGTCACAGGTCCCAAACCCCAGCTCATGCTGTGGCTAACGTCTGCAGATCAGATCTGTGCTGCAGATACCTGTCACTGCTGCTGTGTCTAAATATGGAGATGTTACTGTCTCCCCAAGACAGCTGCTGACAGAAGCCCCGTAGAGACCCAGCTGTGCCAGACAAATAACGCACATACAGGTCTGAGCCTGCCAACAGCTGTTCTGGCCAGCTCACCCTCTGAACCCTGCAGTGAGCAGAGTGACTGTGCCGTAACCAGTCTGTTTCTGAGCTCAAAGCACAGGGCAGATCTGCAACGCACACTGGGACAGCAGCATTCCTCAAACAACGGCAGGAACTTCGGGGTCAGGAAGTAAAAATTCCTTTGATCCTTCTAATAATTCTCTCTCTTTCATGTTGGCTTTCAACATCTGTCATCGCTTTGGCTGAAGAACTCATGTAAGTGAGACATATGGACATGCTCCCTCTTAGAGACAAAACGCATCAGTCTGTTATGGTAAGGAAAGCCTGGCTTTAGCACCACCAGTCATGTAAGACACAAAAAAAATAGTATGAAGTGGTGATACAGAAGACAAATATTGCTATGAGCATTCAATGTCATTCACATGCAACAGCCCTGCTCATATAAAACAAATACTGATCAGTGGGACTGATCCACAAATACAAAGTCTGGATGATCAGCATCACTTTCAAGCGAAGATTCAGTACAGAAAACCAAAATACAAATTGTTTTAATGAAGAAAAAGTCCATGTTCTGGAAGCTGTCAGTCAGGAATGGATTACTGGCAGAACATCCAGCTATGGGAAGGTCACTCAACACAACATAAGAGTACTGAACTTTCACAACAAGGTTACCTTGAAAAGCCTTAAAAACTGCAGGATGGCCTCAAGGGTCTACACAAACAACACCCACAGGCAGAGCAGCAGCCTACAGGCATAAAGCATTTCACTCCAGAGCAACACCATGGTGTGGAACTGGTCTGGCTTTGACTTAACACTGATTACAGAAATCAAGCCGCTACATTACTGTTTACACTTTCATTCTGAGGAGTCATGTGGTCACAGAGCACTGCTAACCTTCAGATGCTTATTTAAACTGTGCACACATTACTCAAATGCTGTGAGACTCCTTCCCTGCTCTTTCCCTCCTTTCTTTCTGTAGGTAACAATTTACACTGCTACAAGACTCAGGCTGACAGCCCTACTAAACACATGTATTTGAAAACAGGTTCCTGTGTTGCTGATAAAATTGATTTTTTGGTTTATCTCAATTCTTACGTCCACCTCAGCTCTTTAAAGATAAGTTCTTCTGGTTTTCTTCTGTTTATTTTCCAATCTACAACAAGATTTTAATGCTGGAAGACCTGGCAGTATTATAAATAAAAGAAGGCCACAGTAATCAATTTTCCTAACCTCACTTAGCATTCCTTGAGGACTTCGATCCTGTATCTGTGCTTGTTGGCTCCCAAACAGCTCCCACTTCTCTGCAGAGAAGCTAAATCATGGGAGCTTGCTTGCCCTCACTTATGAGGCTGTTTTTCTTTATTTCAGGTGTCCCAACACACCCACAGGAGAAGTCCCCAGCCTGGCATGTCTTCTCCCTCTGCATAGTAAAAGTGTGTGTGTCACAAACCCAGATTTGCTGCTTGTTTCCTTTCTCATTTGATGCCCCTACGACGCTACAAGCCTGTTTGGGCCAGCAAGGGAGACAGCACAGCGCCTCTCTGCCAGAACTGGGCTGTGAGCTCACACCAGCCAAGGCTGCTCTGACCACAAGCCATTTCACAAGAACCTTAACGTGTCAGAAGTTTCCCCATACCACCCTGCACCCCAAAATACTCCAGGCAGAGGGACAGAGCTTTCCCAACCTGCCCTCAGCCACCAGTGCTGCACCCACACTGACCAAGTTGCTCCCATGCCCCACCAGCTCCAGACACCCCTTCAGCTACCCACATTCCCAACAGCCCAGACCAGAGAACCCAGAGCTCTCCAAAAAATGGCCAGAAATGTATTTTTTGACAGTTGAGATCATCGAGTCCAACTGTACCTGCCCACTACTAAACCATCCCTGAGCACCTCATCTACCTGGCTTTTAAACACCTTCAGCGATGGAGACTCAACCACCTCCCTGGGCAGCCTCTGCCAGGGCCCGAGAACCCTTTCAATGAAGAAATTTTTCCTAATGTTCAACCTAAGCCTCCTCAGGGCCGCTTCACTCCCAATCACATTGTCCCCCCGCCTGGATTGAAACTGGATTGCCCTGACTCGGGTGCAGGACACTTGGCTGTGTTGAACCTCATGAGGTTCCTACAGGATAACCTCTCCACACTGTCGAGGTCCCTCTGGGTGCCATCCCTTCCCTCTGGATCATAGAACCGTTTGGTTGGAAAAGGCCTTTGAGATCATCGAGTCCAACCGTACCTGTCCACTGCTAAACCATCCCCGAGCACCTCAGCTGTCTGGTTTTTAAACCCCTTCAGGGATGGTGACTCCACCACCTACCTGAGCAGCCTCTGCCAGTGCCCGAGAACTCTTTCAGTGAAGGATTTTTCCTGATGTCCAATCTGAACCTGTCCTGGTGCAACCTGAGGCCATTTCCTCTCCTCCCATTACCTGTCACTTGGGAGAAGAGCCCAGCACCCACCTCACCACAGCCTCCTTTCCGGATGCTGCAGAGAGCGATGAGGCCACAGTATCACAGTATGACAAGGTTGGAAAAGACCTCTGAGATCATCCAGTCCAACCTATGACCCAACACCAACACCTACTCGTTGTTTAAACCATGGCACCAAGTGCCTCATCCAATCTGTTTTTAAACACCTCCAGGGACGATGACTCCACCACCTCCCTGGGCAGTGCATTCCAATGGCCAATCACCCTTTCAGTGAAAATTTTTTTCCTAATATCAAGCCTAAAGCTCCCCTGACGAAGCCTGAGACCATGTCCTCTTGTTCTGTCACTGGTCGCCTGAGAGAAGAGACCAACCCCTGCCTGACTACAACCTCCTTTTAGGTAGTTATAGAGAGCAATAAGGTCTCCTCTGAGCCCCCTCCTCTTCAGGCTAAACAACCCCAGCTCCCTCAGTCGCTCTTCACAGGGCTTGTGCTCCTTCACCTGGGAGATACCCCTCCCTCTGGATGCCTCCCCCTCCCTGTGGGTACCCCCCTCACCTGGCCGCCGCACCTCATCCACCCTCTCAGCGCCGCCGCCATCTTTGCCGCGGCCCCGCCCCGCGCGCTCTCGCGAGGCGGCGCGGCCGGGAGGGAGGGGTAACAAACATGGCGGCGGCGGCGGTGGCGGGGGAGCGGCCCGGGTGAGCGCGAGGGAAGCGCGAGAGACGCGCGAGGGAAGCGCGCGCGCGGGAGACAGAGAGGCGCGAGCGGCCCCTGTGAGGGGAGCGGGGCATAGTGGTGCGAGCGGCCCCTGTGAGGGTGGAACGGGGGAGGGGGGGGTTGGTGTGAGCGTCCCCTGTGAGGGGGAGAGCGGGGAGGGGGCGGCGGCGGCGGCTATGGGCGAGCTGTGGGGAACGCCACCGGGATGGGGAGGGGGGGGAATTGAAGGGGGAAACCTCATGCCCAGGTGGGAGCGGAGCCTCCCCAGCTTCTCCCAGGGTTTGGGACACGGGGGGGGGACACCCAGGCTGGGGTCGCGCCCCCCCCCCCCCCCACGCGTGAGGGGATGAGGGTACTTGAATGGTGTGCTCAGGCTCAGGAGGCATTCCGTGATTACCACTCGGTACTGGGGAAGCTGCACCTCAAACCCTGGGTTCAGTTAGAGGGCCCCCTCACTCCAAGAAGGACCTTGAGGGGATGGAGCGCGTCCAGAGAAGGGAACGGACCCATGGGCTCTGTGAGCTGCTGAGGAACCTGGGGCTGTTCAGCCTGGAGAAGAAAAGGCTGAGGGGAGACCTCATTGCTCTCTGCAGCTCCTGAGAGGAGGTTGTGGTGAGGTGGGTGCTGGGCTCTACTCCCAGGTGGTAGCACGAGAGGAAACTGCCTCAGGTTGTGCCATGGGAGGCTTAGATTGGATATTGGGAAAAATTTCTTTACTGAAAGGCTTGTCAGGCTGCCCGGGGAGGCGGTGGAGTCACCATCCCTGAAAGGGTTTGAAAGACAGGCAGATGAGGTGCTCAGGGATGGTTTAGTAGTAGATAGTTACAGTTGGACTCGATAATCTGAAAGGTCTTTTCCAACCAGGCAGTTCTATGGTTCTATGATACCAGCCAGCACGGGAAAGGGTGGCAGAGCAAGGCTCCCCAGCTGCTGCCTACCCTTCCCCTCCCCGTGGGAAAAAGTCCTTCAGGAGGGGCAGGAAGGGCTCAGGTGGAGTTAGGGATCTGTCCTATATTGTGTTAATTTTAAATCATTTGCACTGGAAAAGGTGAGGCTGGGGCAGAGAGATCCCTCCTCGTGTTTTTTCCTTAATTCCTTACAGGAAAACAGGATGCACTTATGTGCTCATAGACATTTTATTCTCGGATAATCGTTTCCTCTCGTGCTATCACCTGTCAGCTGGGAGAAGAGCCCAGCACCCACCTCACCACAACCTCCTTTCTGTGAGCTGCAGAGAGCAATGAGGTCTCCGCTCAGCCTCCTCCAGGCTAAACAGCCCCAGGTTCCTCAGTAGCTTACAGAATCATGGAATTGTTCGGGTTGGAAGGGACCTTTAAAGCACATCCAGTTCCAACACCTCCCACTGGATCAGGGGGCTCAAAGTCCCATCCAGCTGTCCTTGAACACTTCCAGGGATGCGGCAGCCACTACTTCTCTGAGCAACCTGTGCCAGGGCCTCCCCACCCTCATCATGAAGAATTTCTTCCTAAAGTCTCATCTAAATCTTCCCCCTTCCATTAAAGCCATTCCCCCTGGTCCTATGACTACAGGCCCTTGTAAGAAGTTTCCTCCCATCTCTCTTGGGGGCAGCCACGACTTCTCTGGGCATGTAATTAGTGCAGTGTGAGCTCTCACTCCGAGTGTGAAAATGCTGGCTTTACTCTGTCTGAATTATTTCCTTCAGCGAACTTGTTAGGCAAAATATTCATAACGCCATTCACCCTGGCAGATCCTGGTGCTTCTGGGCTGGTAAACTTGGCACAGGCTGGTACTGTGACTGGTGTTGAACCCAGTGATTGTGCCCATATAGAGAGTGAGTAGTCTACAAATGTGGATGAGTGAAGCAGTTGCTGCCTTGTGACAGTTTATCCACACTAACATAAAAAAAAAGAAAGTTGAAGGTTCTCAAATCAGTGAGGTTGGAAAAGGAACTCTTATGCAGTTGGTCCCCAAAATAACCTCTTTTTCCTAATCATCTTTTTAAAATTCTTTGTAATTTGCTTTAGAAGCTGAAGTGTTATAAAAGTAATCAATCAAGTAGGTGTTTGTGTCTTACATGAAGGGATACATGGATTATTCTGTGAAAAATGGACCTTTAACATTGTGTTATGCTGAACAATTCAACATTTGGAATCGTTTAATTTAAAATTATTATCATTTTAATATGGGGGTGTTGGCCTGGTCAAGACTCCACCATGTCCTGTTTTCATGTCTTTAACTCATCTCTGACATCTTGGTTTTATTGCAGGAGACACCAACACATGGAACACAAATTAACTTAAGCCAACGCAAGGCTGGTGAAACCTGAAAAAGGGTAGGCAAAATTGATAAGGGGTAGGCAAATTGAAAGAGGCGTTCAAAACTAACTTAATGGTGATAATGATAGTAGTTGAGCGCACTTGGGTATGATGTGAGAGAATACACTGATCCAGATGCCCAAAATGAACCAATGCTTGTAAATGACTGAAAATACAGGAGACTCTGTCTGATTGCAGTCTGGAACTCAGAACCTGAGTCTTTGTAAGTCGCCTCATGTTTTGTTTAGCAGCTACTGGAAAAAAAACTATATTCTTATTGCAAAATGTAATATTACTGATTATTGCTGGTTATAATCTGCAAAAATAATAATGTGACTGACTCATTGCCCTCTTTCCAACTGGATCCCAAGCTCTGTCTTCACAAATTCAGTGTGAATCAAGACTCTGGAGGTTTGTCATTTACAGTCTCAGAAAAGAGCACAACCAGTCACTTCTAGCGAATGTTTGTATTATTTCAGTACAAAATAATGAAATGGATTAAGACTTTTATGCAGGATAGGAAGCTAAATTTTTGGGAGAACTATGAAGTAGTGCTTCCTGAGGCTTCTTTCTGTCTTTGCTTATCAGTGACATTCAGTTGGTTTCCCAACAGCACAGTAAGTGACTGACCCAGCTCTGCGATGTTCTGGAGCCATGCGTTCACCAGAGAAACCATTAAAACCATCAGACAGAAGTATCTGTCAGTGAGATACGTGCAGGAATAGACACGAGTCTTTGAAAAGCTTTTGCTGGAATTGTAATTGTTTTATTAAAACTTACAGCAGTAGAGAACCTGTCTTTCAAAACATATCTGTTTTTTCTGGTTTCTTTCTTACAGTTCACTAGGGTTAGGAAGAACAATGAGCTTACATTCTCTATCTTTTTACCTTCCAGGGGAAGTGGAGAAGCTGTGCTTTGTGTTCCTATCTGACCTGTCCGGAGTATGTTTTGGAGCGTGTTTGCTACTTAGCAGGGAACTCAAATTCAGGTACAAACCTTTCAAAAAGAATCATAGAATCATAGAATCTTCTGGTTGGAAAAGACCTCTGAGATCATCGAGTCCAACTGCACCCATCATCCACTAAAACATGTCCCTTAAAAACTCATCTATCCTTTTTTTTACATACCTCCAGGGATGGTGACTCAACCACCTCTCCAGGCAGCTGTGCCAGTGCCTGGCCACCCTCTCAGTAAAGAAATTCTTTCTAATATCAAGTCTGAGCCTCCCCGTTGCAACTTATGGCCATTTCCCCTTGTCCTATCACCTGTCACTTGAGAGAAAGAAGACCAGCTGATTTTGATTTTTATGTAGTTTTATCCTATTTGATACTGTCTTTATGTTACTGAGAGCAGTTTCCCCAGTAATATGTATTTGCTGATCTTTGGTGAGTTAAAAACTCTAAAACCAGCATTCCGCTGGTTGTCGGTTTGTGCATTGAGTTATGCTGTGTGGTAACAGTAATCCTACACTTTAAAACAAAAAAACCCCAACCCACAAACTTGTTTGTATGAAAGCATTCAAATCGAGTGACTCTTGTGTGTTGGAAATACTTTTCCTTCCAGGCACAAGAGGGTGTAAACATAAAGAGTGAACATGGGTGAAAAGAAGCCAGAGCCTTTGGACTTTGTAAAAGATTTCCAGGAATACCTTACACAGCAGACTCACCATGTGAACATGATTTCAGGATCCGTTAGTGGAGACAAGGAAGCAGAGACTCTCCAGGGAGGTAAAGCTCATTTCGCTGCTTGTCAAATGTTATTTGTTTGAGAATGGCTGTGCTCTTTACACTCCAGATAATTACGCAGCTGATGCAGTTCTATGGAAGCGTTTCTGATAGCCATTGTCACATCACAAAAGATGTGTGCTTACCTTTTCTTTAATCAGGATTGCTTCTTGTAGTTCTGTGTATTTAAAGACCAAGGGCGTACAGAAGTGAAAGGCACTTGGCGCATTCTCAGCAGGATGGAGCAATCCCACTGATTCTTAATTGAAACCTCTTGCGTCTTTCACAGCTGGGACTGAAGGGGATCAGAATGGCCTGGATCACCCTTCTGTTGAAGTCTCGCTGGATGAAAACTCAGGAATGTTAGTGGATGGGTTTGAAAGGACCTTTGATGGAAAGTTGAAGTGTCGGTACTGCAACTATGCCAGCAAAGGAACAGCGCGGCTCATAGAGCACATCAGGATCCACACAGGTACGGGATGTTCCACAGTGCTTTGCCATGAGGTGTTGTGGTTTAGCTCAGTGTTAGGATTTGCACGTGAGGTGTTGGCATCTTCAAGCAGTGGAATAGCTCTTAAGAGTTCCTCAACAATTAGAACTTGGGTTTTTTTAATAGACTATTCATTTAAAGGTGTGGCATTTACCTTTTTAAATTATGCAAATTCCTGCTTGCTTTTATTATTGCAACCTGCTGAATTTGAAGTCACTTTGTAAGAGAATACAGTTTGGTGTGAAAGTGTCAGCGTAAACTGAAGGGCCCTAAATGTAACTTCTAGTTTTTCCTTGTGAATCAAAAAAGTGAGAAATTCACACACCTGAATATTGATGGGGGCTTTTCTTCCTCTGCTGTTTAGCCATGAGCATATTCCTGGTTTGTGCAACACTTTAGATTTGCAAGTACAAAACATAGTAATAGGAATAAAGTTTTCTTATTGGTAGAATATTCAAATGTGAGGCCATATCATCAAATAAGTAATTAATAACAGGACTGAAGAGAAAAAGTACCTGCTGTGGTGTGCTTAAGAGTGTTTGCCACTGCTGGGTTTATGAAAGTGGAAAGCAAAACTTGCAGTAAAGGTTAGAATATCCTGAAATGTTGGTGAAGTCAGCTGTGACTCCTTCGCAAATGAGAGAAGCCAAATGACAGGTCCTTGTGAAGCCTCTGGTGCCTGCCAGGTTTGCAACACTGATATGGAAGGCTTGATGGCTGTTAGCTGAAGTAACAATAAAAAAACTGTGTTCTGCGAAAACCAGCAGTTTTGACAGGTTTCCAGTTTGCTGTGGGCTGCCCCAACCAAGTGCATCGTTTCCACTGTGGTGGGTGGGCGGCATTCCAGGACTCGCTGTGAAGGACACGTGCTGCTGTCACCTGGAGGTCATTGCCATGCTCTTCAGGTACGGGTGTTCCTAGTACAGACTCTCGCTTTGCTGTGAACCGTGGCTTTGGTACAGGAACTCCCAAGGTGTGTTAGGGGAGTCCGTGCTCCTTGCACCCACCCTGCAGTGTTGGCTTGTGTTGACAGGCGTAACGGGGATAGAAAACAGCTTCCAAGCAGAAATGAGAGAGTTCCGAGGTTCAGGCTCTGAAGATGTGAATTCCTTTCCTGTGCTGTCGTGAGCTTCCTCTGTCTGTAGCTGTTGCCGTGTGTGGACTCCCAGTGGAAATGCTGTGTAGTTCCAATAGGGAATGAAACCCTGTGGCCTGTGTACCTGCGTCTGACCCAGCATTGATGCCATGGCTTGTTGTGGATCTGCAGAGCGGCGCTGTGTGCTGGAGCAGGGTTTTGGCATGCAGTAGTGGCCCTCGCTGCATCTAGATCTGTGTCTTTTGCAATTGCTCTAGGTGGATTTTGAAAGCCACAACACAGATGTGTTGCCAGGTATTTAAAATAGGAGAAAATTCTTCACAAAATGTACAAGCTGAGGAGAAGGAGCTCACTTCTGGTTTGGAGCTTGCTGTGCTATGTGGTAAGAGAATCAGTCACACAACAGTGATTTAGAATTGGCCTGGTGTTCTAGGCAGGAAGATGAGATGGTGTTTCCTTTCAGCACCTGAATGTGCATCAGATCCTCCAGGTGTTTCTGACATTGCAGACCTGATCTGAGAGACCAGCCTGTGGAGGGAAAATCACAAGTTGTAAAGGATTATGCCACAAATGTGTTGGCCTGTGATTGTGTTTGAAAGTTTCCTAAATGCTTGAAAGGTGTTAGTGTTGATATCTCTAAATATCACGTCATAGAAGGGCAAAGTTCTATGGGGGACATCCGATTGGAGAGCACACGCTGTCCAGGATCAGCTGGCTTTTGGTTCCTTAACAACTCTTTAGCCATAGGACCCTTGCTCAGAATTCAGTCCTTGAGTGCATGCGGATATGCAAGTTATTTAGACAGTGGTGCCAGGATGTGTAACAGTAGGAATGTTGGATACCCTCCCTCAGTGTGTAAACACGGTTCTCATTAAGAACAGTTACATTTTGGTGGCGCAGATGTTCCTGTAGCCAACTGCTCATGTGCTGTACAGGTGAGGTGAGTTTGGATCCAGCTCAGAGCACCACACAGCCATCACTGCGTCCAGTCCTTGGCATCACTACTGTGACTCCTGGTCAGGTTGTCTGTTCTGGTGGTTGTGGTCATGTTTTTCCTGGTCCTCACAGTCACATGGGTGAGGCATAGAGACCAAGCTCTGCTCTTGCACCAAACACCCAGCTCAACTCCAGAGTAGCAGTGACTCTGAAGCCAAGCTGTGTGATCAGGAGTTCCCAGTTGGTTGTTTCTTACTCAGTGCAAGGCCTTCCTCCAGCATTCTGAGATGCTGTAGCGTAACCTGTTTTAATTTTCCAGGTGAGAAGCCACACAGATGCCATTTGTGTCCCTTTGCATCAGCTTACGAACGTCACCTGGAAGCTCACATGCGATCGCACACCGGTGAGAAACCGTACAAATGTGAATTGTGCTCCTTTCGCTGCAGTGACCGAAGCAACCTATCCCACCACCGCAGGCGCAAACACAAAATGGTGCCCATCAAGGGGACCAGGTCTTCCCTCAGCAGCAAGAAGATGTGGGGGGTTTTGCAGAAGAAGACCAGCAATCTGGGGTACAGCAGAAGAGCATTAATTAATCTGAGTCCACCTTCCATGGTGGTTCAGAAACCAGACTACCTTAACGATTTCACTCATGAAATCCCCAATATCCAGACTGAAGCGTACGAGAGCATGGCCAAACCGACCCAGAGCAGCGGGTTGCCGAGAGATGCACAAGACCTTATGGTAGATAATCCTTTAAATCAGCTCTCCACGCTAGCTGGACAGTTATCCAGCTTGCCGCCGGAATCCCAGAACCCAGCCTCTCCCGACGTTGTTTCCTGCCAAGACGAAAAGCCGTTCATGATGCAGCAGCCTGCGGCCCCTGCAGTGGCTTCCACCGCATCAGCCAATGTTCCTCAGAGCTCCTCTCCCACCAGCCCAGATCCACGGCCTCCCCACAACCCAAGGAACTACAGCCCAGTGGCAGGTCCCAGCAGCGACCGCAGCGCCCACACCAGTACTCCCAGCATCAGCAACAGCCAGCCCAGTACTCCGGCTCCAACCCTTCCAGTCCAGGACCCCCAGCTCCTGCACCACTGCCAGCACTGTGACATGTACTTCGCAGACAATATCCTTTATACCATTCACATGGGATGCCACGGGTTCGAAAACCCTTTTCAGTGCAACATTTGTGGGTGTAAGTGTAAAAACAAGTACGACTTTGCGTGCCACTTTGCCAGAGGCCAGCACAGCCAGCACTGACTCTGGACGCGCCCTCAGTTAGATTTTTAACATATTACAGTATATTTTTCATACTTGCTGAAGGAAAGCTTGCACACTCCTGTAAGGAATCTCCACAGAGGAGGCAAATTTATTTCTGTGTTGTTGCCAGGGAGGTTCTGTGTGAAGGTGTGGTTGTTGTTCTGCGTGTAGCCTTTCAAGTAAGCATCGGAATGCATCAACATGCCTTGGTTGCTAAGTTTGAGTTGCTTGCACTTAATCCCAATAAACATTCCATAGCTGTGGAAGTGCAGCATGTCCTGACACAGGACGTGATTATCGGGCTGTTCACTAGGCAAGATGAAATACATTAACCATAAAACATGGAAGGTTGGTGCAATGTCATGGGGTCACTTTGGAGATGTACTTATGGTGAAAAACCCAGCGCCTTTGAATGGGAAAACCAAACAGGAGCAACTTTCATGTTCAGTTTCTATGTGGTGTAAAACTTGCCTTGATCTGTTGAAAGGTAATGATAAGTTTTTCCTTAATATATTGTTTTTGCTTGGTGTAGCCTGAACCTCACATGAGGGCGCAAACACTAATTGTTGTTTTTAAAGTGCATCACAAAGCTCAATCTAACACGTTGTTGTGAATGAAACTCTGATAGGAAAAAAGGAGGAGTTAAAGGCTTGTTGTTCAGTGGTGCCACAAAGGAAATTTAATCGTGACACCTTGTTTGAAACGACCTTTGCCAAGCTGTTCACATCATTCTTTTGATTAGGTGATTTTTAGACAGTTGTAGCGAAGAGCTTGTAGAGCTAATATATATTCCGTGAGATTTTTAACTGCCTTAAACTAGTCTGTACAGATATTTGAGATTTGCACAGTTGGACTTCTGCCTTGCTGGCAGAAGCTCTAACAGAAACAAAGAGGAGGTTTACAAATTAAAACTCATCTGTTTGGTTCTGTCTTGGGCCCAACTACACATGCGTGTTTGGAAATCGCATGATCACGTCTACGGCAAACTTAAGCTCACCAGCAGTTGGTGCTTCTTGTCCCCTCCCTGCATTTATTGTCCTTTTGGTGTGCTGGGAATAAGGCAAAGGGCATCGGGGTTTTCAGAGCTGTTTGAGTCGGGCACAGGCGCACCAGCTGACAGCGTTTGACATTGTTGTGAATGATATTGTAGACGGTGAGTGGTGGCTCGAGATGTACAGGAAGCCCATTGCATGTGTCTATGCTTTTTACATCCCAGCTGTAGAAGCGCCCAGGCTGATGGACAGGCACTTTAGTATAAACCTAAATAAAGCACCCTAGCAAAATCAACAGAAGCTCTTGGTGTGCTGCACAGGGATTCAAAATATTGCAGGAAAGCGAGGAAGCGTTGCTTTTCCCGTGTTAGACATGCACTTTGATTTGGTTTGTCTTATCTGAGACAAATTAAAGCTTCCCTTATATATTCCCCTTTTCTTATCAGCAAAATATGACAGTAAGTGCATTTTGTTAAAAACAAGAAGGCTTGGCTCATGTTCTGTGAGCCGGAGGTTGGAATTGGAATGGCAGATGTTGGGCTTATTCAGATTCCTATTGTTATGGGAGTGAAGGCTTCCTGAGGCCAATGGAGAGAGCTTACGGTGACCTCACTGTGAGACCAACACAGGGAAACTCCCCTGTTCTGATGGCTTCAGCTCTAGGAGTAACCTTGACTTGAATGAATTAGAAATCTGGGAACCAAATACACTTCCCTTACCTACTGTTCAGCTTTCCGTGCTGGAGTAATGGGTGGAAGGAACCAGGTCCTTGCTGCACGTTGTAGGAATGGGTTCACAAATAACGCCATGGAAGTGTTTCCAGTGAAGGCGAAGGATAGCACACTGTCACTCCAAAAATGTGTTTGGTTTCAGGCCTGGCTCCAAATCCCTTTCTGTGGATCTGTAAAATAGGATGTGGTTTCCATTTTTCATGATGTCCCTCTTCATAATTCCACAATATCTTTTTGTTGCTTTATGCTTTTAAAATGTATTTTGTGAGCAAAGCTGCCACTTCCTGTGCGTAACCACACAGAGTCCTTTATGCTAAGGGCTGCGAGATGACAGAACTGAAATCCAGCTGGAAGTTACTGCTTTGGCATGGGCTTTGTGACGTGATCTTTCTGGTCAAAGCATGGTGTAGGAGCGACAGTGAGCCCTCAGTCACGTGTTTGCAGAGTCTGGAATCTTAGCCTGGCTGAAATACAGCAGTGGAACCACAGGTGGTATGGGAGGAGACCGGTATGAGTAGTGATTTATAGAGGCCGTTCTCCTCGCCTTTCAATAGGCGATGCAAACATCTGCTCCTGGGATCCTGCAGCTCCAAGAAAACTCCTGGAATGGTGGTAGTCCAAGGAGCGCCTTCCAGTGCTGAATGTTGCTGATCCCAACAATGAGGTTCCCCTTGGCTTGTGGCTCCAGCCTTTCTCCCTCTTGGTATCTGCAGCGGGATGAACTCTAGTTTGCACAACTGGGTGAGATTCCAGCCTCTCATTCCATTTCCGTGGTGTCTGATCCATTTGGGCTTCCACCGGCAGTGTCTGCAAATATTACAGACCTCTCTTTCTGTGTTGGCTCACGATCAGGCGATTTAGAGAAGCAGCTTCTGAACCATGGGGCCCCTGAACGAGATTTTAGGTCAGAGTGTAGTAAGGTCACCAAGAGGGGCAGCGAGAGGGAGCCTGCAGGATCTTACGGACATGGCCTCACTGGGAAGGAGCACTAGGGCTGAAGCACAAGCCCTGTGAAGAGCGACTGAGGGAGCTGTGGCTGTTTAGCCTGGAAAAGGGGAGGCTCAGGGGAGCCCCTATTGCTCTCTATAACTACCTAAAAGGAGGCTGTAGGCAGGCAGGGGTTGGTCTCTTCTCTCAGGCGACCAGTGACAGAACAAGAGGACATGGTCTCAGGCTTCGTCAGGGGAGCTTTAGGCTTGATATTAGGAAAAAATTTTTCACTGAAAGGGTGATTGGCCATTGGAATGCACTGCCCAGGGAGGTGGTGGAGTCATTGTCCCTGGAAGTGTTTAAAAACAGATTGGATGAGGCACTTGGTGCCATGGTTTAAACGACGAGTGAGTGTTGGTGTTGGGTCATAGTTTGGACTCGATCTCAAAGGTCTTTTCCAACCTTGTGATACTGTGAAGGGACCCGCTGTGGCGGAGAACGTGTCTGCTCCATAATAGAGTTTGGTACGGAAAACCTGACCCCAGACCTTGCCACTTGCTGTGTGGAAGCATTTTGACACTGCTGGCTACACATCCTTGTTCCTGCCTCAAGGTACCTGAAGAAAGGAAAATCAGCTTGGACATCTCTGAACTGCTGAATGGTGATGAAAAGAATTTTCCCTCTTCCCCTGCGTTCTTCGTAATTCTGTACATGCTGTTTTACTGTGATTTAGAGACCGGAATGAGTACTGGAATGTTGTTTTAGGGTTGTGATCCCGATGATTCCCTTGCATGCACAGGCCTTCCTCGGAGTCAGCAGGGGGGATCTGTCAGGAGCTATAGGGTCCACCCCTTGGTTAGGACTTCCCATAGGAGTTCTCTGTGTGCTGCCTTGCACATACTCGTTACTAAAAATCCTGGGTCTTCGTTACTGGATGGTAAGGAGCATCTGAACTGGCATTAACAGGGAAGCTCGGAAACGAGCCAGAGTTCTTCCATAGCTTGACTCAGTTTTTGGTGGTTGCAACACATCCACTTTGCGGGTTTGGGGGTTTATTATGATGGATTGTTCTATAGATCTGTTGGCGTTTCTACCACGCGCTGTTTATACTCCCAGTGTGAGCCTAGGTATTGAGACCGAACGTTCCCATGGACACGCAAGTGTCAGACTGAAGTTCTTGGTAGATTATCTCACCCAATGCTTAAACCAGCTGGGAAGCAGCCAATGGGGAAAACAGTTGGGTTTTCACAGATGAAGAGGATTCTGACATAAAATGATGATTGGCTCAGTGCTGGGAGGCGCATTCCAAGTCTTCCCTAGCAAAACTGTTGCTTGTTTCATTCCAGAACGTTTAGGGGTTTGCTTGTTTAGTTTTTATTTCTTTTTCTGACGAAGGGAATGTAATTTTGAAGGCTTCACTGGCAAGTTTTCTGTTCATCTTGAGCTTCTTGGAAACTCCACAGCCTGTGGATGTTCTGCTGAAGGGACTCGGTCCCAGCTGAAGCACCTTTCATTGCGCAGTCCCCGTGTGTGTGCTTCTCTGTACCCGCTCTCTTAATAACTTGTATTTCAGTGGAAAGAGCACACTGTGTACGCAAAAATGAAGCCTGTTTGAGATGTAAAATACATTTTATTGTGTAGTGATTGTTTTCAGCTGACCAGGTTAACTCTGAAGTAACTCGGCTCTGCCTGGCGCAGTTCATGTTGTGAAGCTCTGCTTTTGTAAGATAGGAATAAAATAACACTTTCTAATTAAGTTTTTTCTTAATTGTTAATTGCACGTTTTTCAGCAGGTGGCGCTGGTGAGCTGCTCGTGGCCAGCAGGGTGTGGAAGGAAGAGGCGTTTACCTTGGGGGAGAGCAGGGAATGGGGTGTTTCTGCTCCAGTCTGCTTAACTGGGAAATGTGGAACTGAAGTGCTGATCCAGGACACGCTTCATCTCCTTTCCGCTGCTACTCCTGCACATGTGGTCACCTCCCAAATGCTTTGTTCGCTCATATTTCTTTACCAGGAGTGCTTGTATGTCTGAAATCAGCGTGTTTATCACAGCAAGCAGCTGTCGCTGCGTATGGAACATCTACATCTGGTGTTGGCAGCTCTGAAGGCAGCACCCAGCATTCAGTTAATCCCACGGGTGTGCGTACGTGCACGCAACTCCAGGACCTCAATTTAACAGCCTCGCAAGTCCCTCATTCTTTGCAGAGTTTCTGTCACGAGAGCAAGCAGAGGAGCCAAGAGTCTGGTCTGAAAATGGCACTTGGGAAGGTGAAGTGGCTTTGGATTAAACTGAGATGCCGACACTCTGAGTTTGGGTGCTGCAGTTCATTGTCACTCCGCTTCATGCCTGAAGAGCTAACCCCCTTCTTATTACTTGTTTTCCCACCTTCCCAGGCGAGCATTCCCTGCAAACGCTCAGATGCCCCTTGGACAGAGCAAAGTAGGCAACATCCAAGGTGCTCCTCAAACCCTTGGCTGGAGGAGGCTCCAGGAAGGCAGATCCAGCTTGAAGTTAGTCCTGCTGTAAGGAGGAAACAGAATGAGATGACTTCTTGGAGTTCCTCCTGGGCTAACTTTTCCCAGTGATCCTCTGATGTTTAGAATCTAAGGATGGTTTGTGGTTGGCTCTACCTCACAGTCAAACACAGCTCAGTAGGGCCATGTCCCTGCCCCGTAACACAGGGACAGGAGCTGGCGATGGTGCGAGCTGCCAGAGAAGGAAGCTGCACCTCCTGGATGTTTCCAGCAGTGGTGCTGACACAGTGTTGCACTGTAAATACTCTGGACTCTTTAAAAATGCCACATTCTCTGGGTCATTATTTTAAGATATATTTATTCACTATGGTGGTTGCCTCATGTTGGAATGAACGAACGGTGCCAGCAGCAGGGTCCGAGTGCTCATTCTGTGTGCAAGTTTGGGTTTTCAGATTGTTTCCTTGCCGCAGGTCTTCCAAAAATTCTGCCTTCAGTCTGTTGAGTTTTTCTGCCAGGCTCCTCAGCTCACTTGGGAGGATGTTGTGATCTAAAAGAAAATTACAGCTGAGCTGTAATGGGCTTAAAGGCTTTGACATCCTACAAACAGCTCTGACCACACCCTGTAGGTGATTGCCCAGTCCCACCCAGAGGGCTGGGACTCCCTGACAGTTCACCCCAAGGGAATTGCATCGGTTCAGCCCCACGTTGGAGGCCACGTGTACCTTTTGCATCCTTCATGGCCTGGGAGATGATGCGCCTGCAGGCCTGGTCCGCTCGATGGACAGCACTGGCTGCACAGGCTGCTCGATCTGCATCCTGGCCGGGGCGGCCCGCAGAGAGGAGGAACAGGCACACGTGTTACATTGGAATAGAGAACGATGTGGTTGGAAAAGACCTTTGAGATCTATACCTGTCCACCACTCAACCATCCCTGAGCACTCAGCTGTCTGGCTTTTAAACCCCTCCAGGGATGGTGACTCCACCGCCTCCCTGGGAGCCTCTGCCAGGGCCTGAGAACCCTTTCGGTGAAGAAATTTTTCCTGATGTCTAATCTAAACCTCCCCTGGCACAACTTGAGGCTGTTTCCCCTTGTCCTATCTCCTGTTAGCTGGGAGAGGAACCCAGCATTCACCTCACCACAACCTCCTTTCCAGGAGCTGCAGAGAGCGATGAGGACTCTCCTTTTTTTTTCTTCTCCAGACTAAACAGCCCCAGGTACCTCAGCTCCTCCCAGAACCTCTGGGCTCCGTTCCCTTCTCTGGACGCGCTCCAGCCCCTCAATGCCCTTCTTGTAGTGAGGGCCCCAAACTGATTGCAGGATCTGAGATGCGGCCTCACCAGCACCGAGTGCAGGGAAGGGATGTCTTCCCTGCTCCTGCTGCCACATCATGGCTGATCCAGGCCAGGATGAATTTGATAGCTCAGCAGTTTAACTCGGTGACAGAAGGGCCCATTTCAAACAGGGTGGACTCCTCTGTGTGTGCTTTTGCACTTGAGAAACGCAGGAGCTCTTTCCCAGCGTCACGACCCCAGCTCAGGAACAACTCCCTCATTCCCCCTGCATCCTCTGGAAGGGCCGTGGCCCTGAAGACAAGCTGTGCTACCTTCTGCTCCGTGTTCTCCTCATGTGGCTTCTCAGGGTTTTCCAGTGCAGTGGCCAGCAGAGCAATTATCTGCTCACTGAGAAAACAGAGTTAACAGTTTCACCCAGGATGTTTCTTTCATTTGTGATGGCACCTCATCACAGAAAAAACACAAGTTTTTGGTGAAATTTATGAGGCAATCAACGAAATAAGGAAATCAATGAAATAAGGAATGAATTAAGGAAATCAAATAATCATTGTGCAGCCACTTTGATGCAAAACCATCACAACTAAACTACAGCCAGTTATCACCAATTTTCATGTTTCAGATGATTTACACAAATTCTCAACAACAGTTTAGCAGAGCTGTGAGGTTTGGTGTTAACTCTGCAAAGGAGGATGGCTGTGAATTCCCAGCTGCTGGCAGCCGGCATGTAACACCTTGGCTCCGAAACATCAGCACGCAGAGAATTCTTAGGGAAAACCCTTCTCCCCCACATTCATGAATCAGGCAGTTCTTAGTGAGACCCTTGCCTCAGCCCCGCCACGTACTCATCCTCCAGAGAGCCTTCAGAGCTTCTCAGGACGAGGCTGTGCCGCTCCCACGTGTTCTTCTTGGGGTCTGGCTTTTCGATCTTCGATGCCATTAAACGTATGGTCTCGTCAGGTACCGGGTGGCTTCTCTGGTGGTTTCTCTGCAAGCAGCACTCGAGCGGACACTCGAGGAATATCTGGCAAAAGCTCAAGGAATCTGAAAGACCATAAAAATAAAGGAATTTTACCTTTGAATTGTTCAAATAAAAATACCTGAGAGCAACTTACAGGAGAAAGGCGTCATGAGAATAAGAACCTTGACACTAGTTCTGAGCCTGTGATGAACACAAACCCAACAAGAAGAGCAATGGTTTTAAGTGCAGGACTGTTAAAGCGGTGGGTTCTGAGATCACGGATGTTGGAGAAGGCCTCTAAGATCATCCAGTCCAACCCCACCGTGCATGGTAAACCGTGTCCTGAAGTGTCCATGTTTACATGGTTTTTGACCCCCTCCAGGGATGGAGACTCCACCACTGCCCTGGGCAGCTCCTGCCAGGGCTTCACCACTCTGTCAGTGAAGGAATTTTCCCACTATCCAATCTGAACCTGCCCTGGTGCAACTTGGGGCCAAGAAAGGCTCTAAGTGACCTGGCAACTTCTAACAATAAAGCAATGAAGTATTGCCATCCTGCAGGAATCCAGCAACTAGGAATGACGGAGCTGCCTGCGAAGCTGAGAAGGTTCTTCCCCGTAGGAGCAGGGACCACTCACACTTTCGAGTCAGCTGGTACACCTCGTATCTCATGCTCCGGTAGTAGAAGTTGTCATCCAGGATGAGGAGGAGGGGGCTGGTGGAGGCTGCGGGTGTCAGGGCGGGGACAGCCCCGGCGTCGCTGTCCTCGAGGAGCCCCTGCGTGCGGCACGCGGCCAGGACCCGCTTCCAGGTGGGCTGGGGGCCGGCGCCGGGCAGCGGGGCCAGGCCGAGCAGCGCCCGCAGGACTCTCTCCAGGCACTCCAGCAGCTCCTGCCGGCTCTGCTTCCAGCGGGGCAACTGCACAGGGGGCGGCGCGGGGGTCAGGCTCCGCCATCCTCGGTCCCCTGTCTCCTCCCCATTCCTGTCCCCTGCCCTCTCCATCCTCATCCCATCTCCATGGCCATGCCATCCCCATTCCCATCCCCACCCCATCTCTATTCCTTTCCCATCCCTATTCCTGTCCCCATCCCATCTCCATCCCACCCCATTCCCCATCCCATCTCCATCCTTGTCACATCCCCATCCCACCCCATTCCTGTCCCCATCCCATCTCCATCCCACCCCATTCCCCATCCCATCCCCTCCCATCCCTATTCAGGCAATGAGGACGTCCCGCCCCGCCCGCCCGCGCTGGCCAATGGCGGCGCAGGACGCGGGGCACTGACCAATGGGGACGCTCCGTCGGGCGCCGCGAAGAGGTCGTCGTAGTGGAGGCGGACGCAGCGCCAGCCCGTGCGGAGCGGCAGCCGCCGGCACAGCGAGGTCTTCCCGGCCGCGGGCAGCCCGCACAGCGCGCACAGCGCACACAGCCCGCACCGCCCCGCAGCGCCGGGACCTGCTCCGCCCCCTGCTCCCGCCGCCATCAGCGCCGCTGCCGCTCCGCACGGCGATCCTGATCCCGCTCAGCCCCGCACGGCGATCCCGCACTCCCTGCTCCGCCGTCCCACGCTGCGACCCCGCCTCCCGCCCCGTGATACCGCTTCCCGCCCGCCGTACGCGTGTGCGGGGCGGGACCGGGGCGGGCGCTGGGCGGGGATCAAGCGGGAAGGCGAGCGCTGGGTTGGGGATAGCGGCGGTAACGCATCGTGGGGAGACGGGTGCTGCGGAACTGGCGGGACCGGTGCCGGGAGCAGCCAGGAGTACGCTCTCTGGATTGGGAATGGAGGCTGTAACGCATCCTGATGAGTCCGGGGCGGTGCGGAGATCAATCGGGAACGCGCGCGCTGGCTTGGGGATACCGGCAGTAACGCATCATGGGGAGCCCGGGGACTGCGGGACAGTGGTACCAGGACGAGGAAAAAGAGGGAGTATGCGCACTGGGTTGAGAATTAGAGGCTGTAAGGTGTCCTGCTGAGCTCGGGCGGTGCGGAGATCCGCCGGGAACATGCGCTCTGAATTGGGAGTACAGGCTGTAACGCATCGTGGTGACCCCGGAACGCGTGAGTATCCCGCTGTCCCAGTGGTGCTTTGGCCATAAAATCGGGACACTGCCGGGTGCGCTCACACTGATCAATTATTGCCAATGGTATCGGTGTAAAATCATTGAAAGAAATCATAAAATCATCAAATTATAAAACTGCAAAAAGGCTCTGAAGTCAGAAGGCTTTTGCAAGGAGCTGAAAGTGGGATTGTAGATGGGTTTGTCATTGCCAAACTTGTCATGAAAAAGGAGATGCTTTCCCCAATTTGTTATGGAAAAAGGAGATATTTTCCCCCATTTGTTATGAAAACAGGAGACAATTAATTACGTTTGCTTTCTTTTTAGCGAAACTCACCTTGAACGGGCACCGTGCGGTAAATTTAAGATCAGGAAGAGTCTGGTATAAACCAGGTGAGCCCAACGAGGCTTTGAGAACTGAGAAATGCAAGGAGTGAAGACTGAACTTCAGTGCCAGTGAGGAGCAGCAACAGCTCCTCCGTGCAGTCTGTGGAACAGCCACTAGAAGTTGTGTAACGATGGTGAAACAGGTACATTCAGGATTTCAGGCTCTATGTGCAGTAAAAGATCAAGATAGTGCAGGTGGTTATGAACATGCACGGGAATTCTATGAATATGGATCTCTTTGTGGCATATAAAATTGTTGGGAGCTTTGTACTCGCGTTGGGAGGGTCCAGAATTGCACAAACTCTGAACAGAGATGTCTCGGTGATGGAGGCATCGGCGCTGCACGCTGGGCAACGGAGCTCCATCTCGGACACTAATATTGCTTGTTAATAGGGTCTAAATAAAAGGGATATTTAATAATAATGACTTAAAATGCTGAGGAATTAAGGACAATGACACTTCTGTAGAACACGCTCTGTGCCTGCAAGTGTATTTTGTGTCCCTCCACCCAGCCCTGCTGTGAAGTGACCACCGAAGGCATCAGGAATATTATCTCAATTCCATAATTTGGTCACTCTCCTTGCTAGCTGACATTCCTACAGTTTGTGGGTGAAGCCCATCGGTGTGGGATTTCCTCTCCGATGCACAGACAGATCAGCATCCAGAGCCCTGTCCCTGCCTGTCAGGTTTGCTTCTTCCCCATCAATTGCCAGTCTGACAAGCTGTAACTCATCCATGTTCTTCCAAACCAGTTCTGCTCCCTAATTGTTACGTTCAGAGTGGTGCAGGTTTGGTCACTCTTGCAGTGTCAGTTCCTAGCAGAAACCTCCAGCTGCAATAACCAGGAGACACGGAAATGCTGTTGGGCCGTCAGTGTTATTTCCTGACACCTCACATTTCCTCTAACAGCAGCGATGACTCCTGTTGGACTCCAATACAGTATCCACAGAGCTCTTCCCAGCGCTTCTTTCCCAGTAGGAGGTTTCTGTTATAAACCCCCTGAACTGGGAGGTAACACAGGTGGGATCCAGATCCCAGCTTTGGAATGGCTACACGGACGGTGAGGCTGGGAGCAAGGCCTGGGAACTGCCCGCAGGCGTGGCACGGCACAGGGGTTCTGCTGAGGGGACGGTTGGGAGGTGGGCACACTGCGAGCTCCCCAAGAGGTCAACCCACGCTCTCATTTCCGCAGCAGCGTCCAGCTGGAGGGGAACGAATCGTGTCTGAATAACGGAGTTCCCTTCCCTTGGGCCTGCAGGTACGGCTGCACTCTGGAGAGTCCTGTTCTCTGGTGCTGTTACAGATCTACTCCAACAAGAGCTGAGTTTTGGTCTTCCGATTCAGAAACCCAAGAGGTGAGGTAGAAGAGGCACAAATACAGCCAGCAGCAATCAGCCAGATTATGGGATGTTACAAAATCTGTGTTTAATGCCTCTCAGCATCAAGTCTTTCCCAGAGGAAGGTGCTCTCAGAAGGTGGTTTGGCTGCACGAGGAGAGGACTGGAGGATTGCAATCTGGGATTTTTTTCACGCTGGTTACTTGTAGGAATTGGTCGAGGGCGCCCAGGAAACTTTTCAGACCACTGGTCGAGGTGGAACTGTGGGTTTTGCAGGTCCTAAAGGAGCTGTGGGAAACTGGCTCTGTATTGGCTGCCTGAGGTGTGGAAAACACATTTTGGGAAGGATTTAATGAGTTGAGACAGCTGAGGTTTCGAAACTAGTTCTGTACCATTTTTACACAGTTGCTTGCATGGACATGTATATTTAATTCCCCCTGCTCCTCCCTCTCCCTCTTTCATCCCTCTCATCTCTTTCCTCCCTCTCCCCAGTAGTATTTACACATCCCATTATGCTGTTTTCTATACAAGCAGTAAAACAGCTTTTCTCCTTCAACCATTTCATCTCTTTTATCTCATACGATGCATGAAAAATCCTCTCATGCAAGACATGAGACATTGGGAACTTTGCTTACAACAACCCAGCAATGTAAACACAGCAAACATGGAGTGAAAATGGTTTAGGATACTACAGACCTTGGAACAGGAAAATGCGAGATGGTAAAAAAATCAGGCATTGTTGCAGCAGGCTGGAAAAGATGTCGTAGAAAATCCAGTTAAGACCCACAGGTTTCAAAGTGTGGCTGATTAGTCAGTATTAGCTGAGTGGTATTGGAACGAGTTTTCATTTTACATGACATTCTTCCTGTTCTGGTAATTGTCACTGTATTTACCAGACCCAGACCCAGCCTTGCTAAGCCCCTTCGGTGGTGCTTGGCACAGAGCTCAGAGTTCAGTCCTTGGCTGCTCTGCCGAGCAGCAGCCTGTTACATCCTGCACCACCCACAGCCTGTGCGATGGGGCAGGGAATAAAGCTCACACTCACCCAAAGAGAAATCATGTCTGACACGTTGTAGATAGTTTTAAATACTTAGATGATTGGATGGTTTCAGTGTGTCAAAGAGCACAAAGCCATCAGTGACTGCACTAGGGAAAGGCACTGCGTAATCTGGATCACTCAACATGAAATAATGCCTCTCTCTTACCTGGTCATTCCTTGTGTGATGACTCGGTCTGTTATTTTGCTTTGGTTGCTGCATGTTGTTATCCCTGGAATAAAACCCATCTCATCAGGCAAATCCCCATGTGGTTTAACTGCTGTCAGGGATGAGGCTATAGCTTGGAGATCTGGATTCTGACTCCCCTCTGCCCTTTCTGGCCTAGGCAAACAGTTCCAATGTGCTGTGCCCCTGTCCATGCCTTACAATTATCATTGACAATCAGGAAAGTGTGATGTATTTGGGGAAAAAATGCTGGAAAACTGACATCTAGAGTACCTGGATTAAGCTCCTTCAGAGCAGGGTACCGGCTATTAAACTGCCTGCTACTGCTAACAGCAGGGCAGTCTCTTCTTTGAGGAGGCAGGGAATTTTTTGTGTAGGAAAAGCATCTAATTGGCTGCCTTATTAATCCAGAGCGTGCTCTTGAGTGTTGAAATATGCATTTGCAGTAAGTGAAATACCTGTGTTGTCTTCTACTTTTCCTGCAAAACTTTCTTTTTACTGCATCCCGCTTGATCACTGCCAGTACAGCGACGATTGCTGTTGGCAACACAAGGAAGAAGAAGACGAGCAGACCATCCCGAAGTGAGGTATCTAGAGAGAAAAATTTGAAATCGTGGGAGAGGGTAATCTCATCTAACTTAAGCAGAGAAAGTGCTTTAGTACCAAAACCACCTCTTTGTTGTAAAAACTACAATGTGCAAATTATGACAGATTAAAACTAGGAACTCCACTGAAATTTGTAAAATGCTGTGATCGGAAAGGTAGGATTTTGCCCTATTTTATCATAAATTTTCTGCCTCGCCCACCCCATATTGGATGCTGTACAACTTTTTGCTGTACAAAATCTGCTCCATTTACCTGTTACCTGTTACCATTTACCTGAGCCATTCCATGGCTCTTGCATGACCTGACTACTGCCTGCTTCTCCTCACCCCTCTTGTTTCTGAGACCCTTCCTATACACAGTGGGTTTCGTTCTCCATCTATAGCCTTTCTCTATGATACCCTTTTCATCAGAACTCTGGTTTAAATATCCAACTAAATATCTGTTTAAAAAATGCAACAGTAATACTAAGCAACTAATGTATTGCTTTTTCTCTCAGACCAAATGGAGGTCAAATTTTCCCCTGGACCAGCCTACACATCAGACAATAATGTTTGTTCTTCAGGTCAGCCCATGATTAAAACCAGGTGAAAAGAGACTGAAGCCCCCTGTTGGCAGCAGCTTGTTAGATCGGGCACTGGAGGCGGAAATGAGGCCCATTTCGCTCTCCTACCAATGTGAGCTGGGCCACTGTCCATGCTGCCGCCGTAGCCCGACCGGTCACAGGACGGAGGCGCCCAGCCCGCGTTGCAGTGGCAGTTGTCGTTGTTGTTACACACCTACGGTCAGCACAACAGGGATCAGTGACACCAACACACACCAACAGGAAGCTGCCACTCCCACCCTCCAGTATGTGTCTGGGGTTATCCTGAGAACAGCTTGTGGAAACCAGAGATATGCAGAGTCTGGCTTGAGAACGAACTCACCCCTCTGTAACAGCCCAGACCGCGGAGGGATGCAGGTGACAGATGATAATCATCTGCAGAAGTTAACCTTTGCTTTGTAATTTGCCCGCAATAGATTACAGTCCAAAGACCTTCCCAGTTTTACTGCCTTCGGACTCTAGTTTTTATTTTCCATGGAGTCATACATAACCCAGGAATCGCTGGACTGACTTCCTCAAAGGAACAGTTTCCAACAGCCCGGTAATATTAGAAAATTCCCCAGGGAAACTGAGCAGGAATGTCTTTCACTGTTAGTGCTGAGAGGTTCACAGCATGCTGGTGACATGGATTGCTGATAAAAACTGGGCTTCACTTCTGATGCCGCTCAGAAACAAATGGAGCCACCGGGCTGGGGATTGCTTTCATGCAGGGGCTCTGCACCTCTCTCTCTCATCGCAAAACAGGGCACAAGAACGGCCTCTACTCACCCCGTTGTCATTGCACTTCTGCTTTACGTCACAGCTGTAGCCCAGATGACTTGCATTAACACATTCAAAATCTATACAGGCCTGGAAAAAGCGACTTTCAAACACAGAACTTACAAAATCCCACCCATTATACATGTGCTGTGTAAATGTACATGTTCACAAGACTACAGCTTTTTTCTTAAGTGTCAAGAAAAAAGGGCTGACAGAAGATTCAGAACTTCACAGTTGTATAGCTGTGTTTGCCTCAGATTTTAAGTCTATGGATGCATTTTGATGGAATAATGTGAATAACTGATAATGGAGTTCACAGATTTATAGCACCAGAGTTTTTAAAGAGCTAATTAACTGGGTTTGTGTGCATATCTGAAAAAGCAGATTCTTTGATGCATTCTGGCATACAAAGCAGAGAACATTGCAATACTTTTGAAAACACAGAACATTTCTGTTGGTGGGGTATATTCTGCACTACTGCTGTGATTCACCTTACCTTGTTTTCTCCACAGGCTGTTCCATCATGAACTTGAGCAGGATCAGGGACATCAGATCCTAAGTCGAAGTCAGAAGACCAGCATAAAACCCCTGAGGCGTTATTGACGACGCTCCAAGCAGGGAGGTTTTGAAGACTCACGGATGTGCACTGCAGCTTGCCACAGAGACTGTGCCTGTGTGGAACAAACAACACCCAGAGACAAGGTGAGGAGAAAAAAAACAGGTACAAAGTCAAACATGTTAGCTTGCACTTCAGGTAAATATTCTTTTAGATCACATGCTCTGAGACTCTGAAGCAGAATGTCTTTTTCACATTGGAGATTTTAGAGTTAGCTTGTGTTTGCTAGTGACTTACTGAACAGGACACTTCTTGTATGCTCCGCCTCTCATTCCACAATTTCCAAACCTATCTCCTTTAATATTTGCTTTCTCAAAGCATATGTCAGGTGCTTTTCGTGACCCTGTGTGAGAAACAGTGAATGCCAGTAAGCCACGACACTGCCTTAAAAATATGAGTGAGAAGAAGAAAGATCTGAGATGTTTATAGGAGACTACGAGTGTTTTGGGGCTGAAGAGCCGTACCTTTTCCATATATGGATTCACACTGGGAATCGAAGGTGCGGCACACCCCGTAGTAGCAGTACGCCTTCGTGTTGGCACACGGGTAACCGTTCATGATGTAGGCGTCGTCTGGGCAGTAGGCGATGCTTCCGTTGCAGTACTCGGGGAGGTCGCAGGGATCCATCTTCGGTCTGCACTCTGCTCCTGCCACTTTAAACTAGAACCAGAGAGGAATGCCACTCTGCTTTTATGTTGCAAAAGTGGAAGTTCTATCATGAAAAAATAACAACTGAGAACCTTTAAAGTTTTAAGGAAGATAAAACAGTTTTCAGATCAATATCTAATAAACATACAAAACTTCCCTTGGTTTCATATGGTGCAGCTATAGAGCTGGGCCTGCCGAGGACTGGGATAGGTCGTACAAAAACACACACAGATTAAAAAACAGCCAGCTGTCACAGACAGAGAAAAGTTTGATGCTGCTGCTGAATCCCTTGATTGCTTCTGTCTCCCACAAGGAATAACAGAGATGACATCCGTTTCTACATCATTAGACACAAATTCTCTGCTGCCATGCTCTCTACTGGTGAATGCAGTTTGATAGCATGAAAAAGTTCTTCACAGAACAAGTAATCAGGCATTGGAAAGGCCTGCCCAGAGAGGGGGTGAATTCACCATCCCTGGAGGTTTTTAAAATAAGACTGGATGTGGCACTTGGTGCCATGATCTAGTAATCATGATAATGTTGGATTAAGGGTTGGACTTGATGATCTTGGAGCTCTCTTCCAACTCAGATGATTCTATGATTCTAATATGTCAAGAGTGCTATGACAGCTCTTTTCAAACATTATAAATACTAGTAATTAGTATCAATTTAGCTCAATAAAACATAACCTACCTTGCAGTTTTCACAGCACAGTCCTTGCGCGCACTGTGAGCCCGGCGTGAGTTTGCAGGTTGCAGCATCACAACAAGGGTTGGTGCATTCCTGAAGAACACAATGTTTTTACTTCACTCTGTTGCTAGGAGAATGCATTGCCAGAACAAGTGCCTGGTCAAAGCCAGCTATAAAGGCACTGACTCTCACATAATTTGCAGTTGACAGCCGTTGCTCTAACAGAAGCCAGTGTACAGTTTGGCTGTGGTTTTTTTACTACAAATCATCAGAATAACATCTGTGTTGATGTGCTGTGGGCTATAGGACAGGTTTACACTTTAGCTGGACACTAAAGCAACAGAACACTTGTTTTTTTAAACAGTTCTTATCACCCATTCCCCCACCTTATCAAACCAGCCGTTTGATGTAAGGAATCGTTGAATCTTTCCATGATGTAGAAGGCTTTGCTGACAACCTTTCAATTTATTGGGGTCTTTCTTGAGGCACTTTTATTTCCTAAAAAATCGAGCCAGTACATCCCATTCTTTGAGGGACGTTTTGACAATGCAAATCTGACTCACAGAAGTAATTTAGCTGGGGGGAAAGTGCAGGGTTTACAGTCAGGAAACCTGTCAGTGCTCTATAGGTGAGCAGTGTCTTTTGTTTAACAGAAATATCCACAGTGCTAAAACCAGCACAGAAACCAATGGCATTTCCACACACTCTGCATTGAAATTAAATCCTTCTTCACTATTGGCTCAAAGTGCTGTGAAGTCCTGGAGCCCTTAACTATGTTCATATCAAAATCCAAGTATGATTGCAGGCTTTTTCTAAAATTTATCTTCACGTTGCTTGCAAAATGTAAATTTACAAGGAAAACTCCTCAGATCTTAATGCAAATCAGGCATACCAACAGGCCAGTATAGACAACACACGTGATATGATATGATTATGATATATATGATATACAACAAGTACCCAATGGAATTATGTTCGTTACCTGCGGTTTGCCACAGTCACATTCTTCATTGTGATCGACCACATTATTCCCACAGACAGGTTCTTTGTAAACACTGCTTGTTTGGGGAGGATTTCTAAGGCAGTTTCCTCCTCCACTTAGAATAAGGTTCTCAAAATCATCAGCACTGCAGGTGCTGAAGTTCCTGGATCCACTGGAAAGCATAATTTTTTTTTTTTATTATAAATACTTTACTTACAGGAAAAAAAATCAACTCAAGCCCTTAAAGTACTGTCAATCTATAATAAATATGTTTCATAATGTTAGAAGGTCATGAAATACTTCATTTTTACTTTATTTTGCATTAAATTACAGCACTAGAAGTTAAAAATGCTATGTATAACATAAATGCAAGCACTTTCAGAAGCCCAAGGGACTATCAAATTATCCATTCTGGTGTCCTGTACAAAACAAGCCTTAGAAATTCCTTGTCTGTACTGAGACTAAAAATGCTTGATTAAAAAATCCTTTCCAGAAAGACATTCACTGTGACTTGGTGTCCCCAAGAACTCAGGAAAGCATCTTGTCACAGCAGTTTTGTCCAGTGTTCAGTTACCCTGATTCATTGATGCAAACACGGATAGATAAAATAATGTGATCTTTTTCTCTGAAGGGGAAGCCAAAGAACAAATGAACTGAAAGAAATGCAGGCCGAGGAGTTTTATTTAAATGAACTGTTAGGAGAACCTGTGCGCAGGATGCCTGCTTGCACAAACCCAGTGAACACGTAAAGCGTTCTCAGCAGGGCGAAAAACCAGCAACACACTATCATTAAAAAAAAGACAACCCAAATGAGTTTTCAGGAATGACACAACTGAAGAATGACTGGATTGGAAAACAGATCACATCTGAAAGAAATTAAAACGATGTTGAGACCTAAGTCAGTGAATTCACTACTGAAATTAAACTTTTCAAACACCTCCTGTTATAAAAGTTCCTCCAGATTCACGGGAGTTTCCCAGCACTCAAGGCAGTCACTGCAGATAAATAACCAGAAATCATACTTATCTGTGCTGTGCATAATGTAGGATGCAGGACACCTCTTATCATCATGTTTCATTCCGAGGTTATGCCCCAGTTCATGTGCAACTACTGTAGCATGGCGTAACACATCGTTATGATTCAACTAATAAAGAGAACCAGTGGGAAAAAACAATTGTGAAACCGAGGCAAACACTATGTTTCTACTGATTTATTCCAGCCACAAAGTTGCAAAGACAGAATCCTGAATTGTATTGCAAAGCAAAAGCAGCAAGAACAGACAATTTGACCCTGGTTATTTTCCAGTAGGGACAGATTCTGCCCCTCTTTGTGTTCCTTCCATTAGGATCATATTCTGAATAATAACAGTTAATCAGTCATAACACTGATTTCAATGGAGTCTTAAGTGGCAAATGTGCTGTTAAAGAACAGAATTCACTTCTCTGTACTGTGATGACAGGAATCTGTGGAGATACTGGTTCTAACCCAGGGGTGAAGGAGGAAAAGATGGATTCTTACAAATTTTCCCAAATTTATCATTTTTCTCTGTTTGCAGCTTTATTGTGGGGAATTCCATCACTTGAGTGCATGATGTTCACTGCCTATCCACGGAAAGAGCAAGAAAATACACGGTTATTGTGTAGCTGCGTTCGCATCCTGAAACCACTGTGGTTATAAACTTCAATGGCACGAGGATGGGCAAACTTGAGTCAGATGGATTACAAAGGTGATCAGAACATGAGTTCAGGACTAAACCAGCCCAGAGCTGGAAGGGAGAAAGAGAGAAATTGAATTGGGAAATGCCTTTTTTTTTTTTTTTAATATGTAGGTATATAAAAAAGTCTTTATGTAAGAAACCCCATTAAAGAGACTGCATAACTCCAGATTCAGTGTCCAAGACTGGAAGGACTTGACCATAGAGGTCAACCAAGTGCATGTTATTTATTATGATGTACGGAAGGCACCTCTGTGGAAGCAGTGTTTGACAGAAGCAGTGTCTACAACTCTGGGTTTGTGGATGCACAGAGGAAAACCCTCAGCTGTCCAGGTCCTTCTCTGTCCCACTAGCAGAGTACCTATGATACTTGGCAGCTCCTGTGCACAACATGATGTACTCACAGTGCTGATTGACCCTCCCCGGACTTGTGAGCAGACAGTACCCACGAAAGCCATCCCAATGGATCCACTGTAAGAGCTTCTCCCTCTGCAACAAGAGTGGTTTGAAGGTGGTTTAAAGAGGGGCTGAAAGTTCACAGGTTCTACTAAAAGGCACTGATGAATTTGAAAGAAATATCACAAGACAAAATTTGGTCTTCTTGATGTCAGGGAGAAATTGATCACCATATCAGGGTTTCACTGTAATTAGTAATGAATACCTGAATTATATAGCTTGACAAGAATGATCGGTCACCTAAGTCCGTTGTGTCAGTGCTTCTGAGTTCACAGGGTGGCTGAGGTTGGAAGGGATCTCTGGAGGTCACCTGGTCCAACCCCCCCTGCTCCAGCAGAGCCACCCAGAGCTGACTGTAATTAAAGAATTCATAGAATCTTCCAGTTGGAAAAGACCTCTGAGATCATCGTGTCCAATCGTACCCATCTTCTGCTAAACCATGTTCTTCAAAAACTCATCTACCCATTTTTTTAAATGCCTCAGGGATAGTGACTTCATTGCAGTTTCCTGTCATTTTTCCAGGTTAAAACAGTTTGGAAGTTGAATGAATTAATTTTACTCCAGTTATATTTCCATTCATATACAATCCCCAGATCAAATACATTAACAACAGTGGCAGTGTGGCTTGTTTTCCCACTGAGTGAACACTTACATTATGAGATGGCTGACGTCATTTCTTGATCGTTTAAGAAGAACTTTCTGTCTCCAAGACACGAATCTACTGAGGACGTCTCCAGCTGTACCATTCATTACAGAGATGTGGTCTCTGTCTGTCCAGATCTCTAATCCAACCAAAACAATCTGGATGTTTAATGCTCTGTACAGCTGAAAGAACACAGTGATAATTTCTGTCCACTGGCGTGTTTCAGCTGAATTATGAAAGATTACTGCACAGCTACTGAACAAGCAATAAGCTGAGCAGAGTGACTGAGCCATAACTTTAGTTTCTTTTAAACTAGATAGAAAATATTTGTACTTATAAACTAGAATGTAAAATATTTATAAATTATAAGCTAAATATAAAATAACTGTAATACAAAACTAAATAAGGAAAGAATGAATGACTGAAGGAAATCTACTTCATAACAATACCTAAACATATCTCTTTCAGTTGGAGAAGTCAGAAAGACCGTGTTCATTTATTTCTTTAGCTAATTGTCTTGAGGAAGAACTGGGAACAGATTATCAGAGAGCTTGTGGAATTGTTCACAACCCTGATAGTTTGCTCAATGAAAAACTACAAACATCAGAAAAACTCTTCCTGGAAAGGTAAAATGTACAGGAGACCTGGTGTTCCTGGAGCAGTCAAAGTCTGGGAGCACACAAGAGTGCCTTAAAAACATCTTGCACATTTGCAACACTTCTGCATCAATTCATAGTATGCCTTAAATGTGTTATAAATCAGTGTGTAACTTCCAAACAGAGTTTTAGATCTCTGTCAGAGTTCTTTTGAAACCTGTGATAAAGGAGAAACTACTGAATTTAGGTAAGTTAACCAGCCTACCCCATCCACATAATTAATCAGCTCCACTGTCTCCTTTTGCACCGCAGCAGCATCAGATTCCTTCAGCAAAAACTGTAAAACATCATATGAGAATGTCAGAGAAAACAATTAATGAATTAACAGAGTGTATTTAGCATTGGATGAAACCATTACCCTGTGGTTATCCACAACCACAAATAATTCCACATAGCTTCTCTGGGGCAAGACAGCTCGCTTCTTCTGCAAATTAGAAAGCACGATACGTTAACACAATAACTAATGAGATTAACACAATAACTAAGAGATTTGCATATGTTTCTCATGATGTTGAATTCATGCATTTGTTAAGCAATGAGGCATCTTTTTAATGCAGTCTCAAAGGTCAATTTGCCTTACATTCCCACATAAATATTTGTCTGTCAGTCACCACGTCTGGTCAGACACCAGGATGCATGAACTGAATGGCAGCTTCACACCTTTCGTGCTGTAGCCATGGCTGCCTCGGGCAAGTTCTGCTCTTCTGCTGAAGGACTGCCTCAAGCTGTGTTAAATTGTCATTGTGCTGCTCTTCTCTTTCAGGGCTGACTCAGCATTCCTGCCACCAGTTTGGGTTCCATGATAATGAAGGCAACAAGGAAGTGGCCTGTCTGGCCAAACCCATCATGCAAAGCCAGAGCTCCGGAGACACCTGGCTACTGGAACAGCCTGGGGAGATGGCTCGGACTGCGGCTCTCAAGAGAGCAACAGAAACATATTTACCCTTAAAAGCTGTTCCCTGCTAGATGTGCTGTTTGATGAAAACACGTATTTCACAGACTGCTTCACAAACATCTCGTGATGGAGGCTTCCATTCAGCACACCACACTGGAAGGGGACATCCTGCGTATCCTCTAACCGGTAAAACGCGTGTTCAAATGTGCTGGATGTGTTGAGCGGCTCCATTCCGTACCACGTGCCACCAATGTAGAGAAGTCCTCTTGTAACCATAAAAGAACAAAAAATTATTGCAGAGTTTTTCCCTTGTGGTTATGACTAGGTGAATGACTGACAGCTGAATATACTTAGGAGACAGGAACTATTTTGGTTTACTTTGGTACTGCACAATTAATTACCCTGAGGCAAAGAGCAAGAGGCAATACCTGAGCCCATCACAAGTGCTAAGCGCAACCATTGAGTCAGCAATTCCTTCAACGGTGCCATGGTAATAACAGTGTGTCTGAAATGAAAGAAAACCACATAATTAATGACAAAATAAGGTTGCTGCCTTCAAATGCAAACCTATTTCCTCACCAAGTTTTTTGGTTTTGTTGTGACATGAAGGCTGGCTATTAGAGATTTACAGAGTTCTCTGTTCTAAAAGCAATCTCAGCCTTCTTGGAGTAAAGTGTTACTGGGTATGAGTAACTATAACAGCTTTTGCTCCCTTTGTTCCAGCTTTTTAGTTTAACCCATCACCATCTTCTCACACAATCCTTTCATCTGCATTGCTCAGGTTGTTCTTACAGAATCTCCTCTCAAAGGCTGATCTCTCTTCCAGCTACAAAGCACACCATTAAGTCTCACTGAGCTCACATGCAGTTGAAAGTTGAAAATAAGTACAAAAGCATTGTTAAGGCTTGTTTGGTTGAGGACCTCAAAACTATAGAGCTTTGCTGCTGCCATGGCACTGTTAATTGCATGTTAGGCAAAAGTGACCTAGTCAGGTAGCTCAGATTCAGTTTTGGCACTGTCTCCTAGCATTGCCTTTCCCTCCTTGGAAAGCAGCAATGCTGTCTCTCTATAACCAGCCCACAGCCATAGAACCTTAGGGTTTGTGTCCGTGGTAACTGAAACAGAAATGCTACAAATGTGATAATTCACAAAAGTCTCTTTCCCAGCAAACACATTTTCTCTGTGGATACGTTCTGTGTGTGTTCCCCTCCCCTGCCAAAAATGTCACCGGTTTTCACTGTCCTATTATAGATCCATGAAGACACTCAGAATTAATGGTTGTGCATTCATTTTTGCTTTGAAAATGTGTTTAGTTGGAGACACATCCTTGTTGTCATCCTCAGTTCTATCAAATCATGAGCATGGCTTCCATTCTTAGAGCCTGGCTCCCCTGGTTTGAGGGAACTCTTACACACAAGGGGAATGTTACCATGTACAATACCTTGGGTTTTGATTGCGCTGCCTCCAGTTTCCCATTGTCCCCATATGTGTACAGCACAAAGTCTTCGCTAACAAGCTTTCTGGAAACAAAAATAAACAACTGCTCTTTTAACGGCCTAGAAAGCAAGAAATAAGTCAAGAACCCTAGTAAATACTGCACTCTGTTAGCAGTACACTTGTGCTAAACTGTTACTAAAATCTAAGGACATGAAATGAAATGAAATACCTCAAAACTGAGTGGCATTATTTGGAAAATAAGTTATTTTGAAATATTTTAACTAGAATGGCCATACAGTAGGACCTGACCAGACTGTGTTATATCAGGGCCTGGACTATTACAGGCTCAGGAGTCAGGAACAATGGTAACAGGCACATTTCTCTAAGTACAATATGACTCACAAGCCCCACTCCCCACTAATTTTGAACTGAAATCTAATTTTCCATAAGGATTTTTTCTGGAATCTGATATCTTGTGGTGCTAATAAAAAATTAATAAAAATAACTCCCTGCACAACTAGAAAAAATGTTATTCCCTTCTATTTGCAAGCCAGTACAGTAACACAGACACTGTTTAATAGTCTTTTTGTAATTACGCCAATCTGCCATTTCAATGGTTTCTTCTGAATTTTCTCAGTATAAAACCACTTGTTTGAATTTTAAACTTTGCTACTACACGCAACTGAATCCCAAGGTAGAATAATTTCTTAGAACACTTCATTACATACTTATTTTTCTTCAGTTTTAGGAGATAAGTTCCATTTCTGGTTTGGATTGAGTAAGAAAGATTGTCATGTGAATGCTCCTGAGAACAGAATAAAAGACATCACTTCGTTAGGGGCTTTTCTACTTGGTCTTGTCAGTTCCGTGTTTGCTTTGGTAAGAGAAGTCCAACTACTATGGATACCTTAAATATTTACCAGATTTACAAAACATACCTTCCTAACCCTCATGTCTCAGCAGGGCACTCAACATTCTTTCCTATGGAAAGTTTAAATTCTACAAAGCTATGCATCTTCATGTTGAAGACAGAGTGAAAAAGTACACAAGCTACGCAAGAAATTAAATCTGCCATTAAAGTTGAGTAGAGGAGGATATGAAAAATAGAGTATAGAAACAAGAATATGTGCTCTTGGAAGAACACAAAAAGGCTGCCAGCACAGGTGAACCTGGACTGACAGCACTGCAGTTCTACAGGTCCTCAGACGCTAGGAGAGAGGAGGCAGATACAGCTGGGATGACAGTGGCCAGGCCCGGTTCCCCAGGAAGGGCACAGCACCACGTCGTGTCTCATGACACTGCTTATCTGGACCATCGGCAGCCGGACACACAACTCAAGGATCCTGCCTTCCTTAATCGGTTTGCACAAGGATGACTAACGCTATTTCATTAGCAGTTACTTCAGCAGTGGAGCTCAGTATCTGGAACACTGCTAAGTTACATCAGAACTGCAGAATTAAGGCTCAGATCTTTCTCTTTTAGGTCCTTCACCTTTGCGGCTCCATGGGACCATTTCTACAAAGTGAGCATCAGCCTTTTTGGTGCTTCGCAGTTGAAATCCTCTGGTTATTCAAAGACCAGGTACAATGAGCAAAAGAACTTGTAAAACATGGATGTTAGTTCCAATTCAACATCTAATCTGATTTGGAGGAAATGGAAATATTGTTCATGTTCCTTCCCACTTCTGTCTTACAAGGCTGTTAATAGGGCTAAAAGTTTAAAAGGCCTTAACTTAGAGTGAAATTACAGACTTTGTGGCAACAAATTTACTCAAAACTAGTTGAAAACACTAAGAATCTGGAGAGGTAGCACATTGCTTCACAAAAATAATCTATGTATAGCAGATATTGTGTGTATGCTATGCATGCGTAACATAGGACAGTACAGTGAAAAACAGCAACATCAGAACAAAAAATCAGATAGAATAACAAACCTCATGAGCAAATGGGTGATGTTTCTCTCTGCCTGTCAGACTTTGAGGAATAATTATTTCTAGTGCAGAAAGTCTGGATGTCTGTTCAGAAGAGACACCTAAAAAGAGAGTTTCAAATGCTCGGTTTGGTCTGTTCTCTCTGCTGGAGCTCTTGGACTATGCTGGGAAAAGCAACATAAATCAACATTTTCGTTCATGGACAACTTAGTCTCTATTTCTGAGCATTTAAACGGAATATGTATGGCCTCATATCTTTATTTTCAGTGTAGAGAGATGCCATTTGACTGTATTGAAGGTTAATGATGACACCACTCCAAAATAACTGATGTAAAGTGCTAAAAACTGCAAATTCAAGCAAAAGTTTTCTTTCAATGTCTGTCCAAAAGTACCTGGCGACCTTGGCTTTACCTCTTACTCTTAGATACTGACGCTACAGCTGGGATAATAAATATTGACTGTTTCTTCATATAGACATCGTCAAAACAAATTAAATACTGCTGGGAAAAAAAAAGAATGACAATAACAGAAAATCTCGAGAACAAGAAAATTAGACACACACCCCCCCTCCTGTTTTCAGTGCATATTTTGATAGTGATGAAGAAATAGCTTAGGAATGGTCAAACTGATTTACAAAAAGGTCAGTTCAGGTCAAAGCTGGGGTTTTCTGGACCATGCAGAGAAAAACTATCGAAGGGTTTAAAGGCAATCTCAATTTTCACATATTCCAACCTAAGTATAAACTTGGTAACTTTATCTATCATTTTTTAAATACTTTTTCTTCCATGCCCTACACTTTTAACCTGATGCAGCACATGAAGTTTATGCAGCTGCCTTTTCTGTCTGCCCATCTGTCCCCCCACGGTAATTTCTGTAGTAGCTGGCTAGTTAAAATCAACTATGCAAGAGACGTTAACAGCTCAGATGTTCCTTCAAGTCTTGTGAAATCCCCTCTCTGTTGCCAGGCAGAACGTGCTGATCTCTAAACTCCAGTAAGGCTCTCCAGGAGTGGCTGATGGACACAGAGGACAATAATTTTGAATGGTGAATACAACTTTGCCAGGATGTTTCAGAACTTGCTAGACAGAGAACTGGAGAATATTTCATCTCCTGAAGAATAAAGTCGGTCCCTAAATACTCCAGGGAATGTTTTTTAGTGACTATAAAGCCATTTGCTGTGGTCTCGCCTTCTAGCTGCTCTTAGGTCCTGCACTTGCTCATCTTCTCCCTCTTGCTCACGTCTCTACTCCCTTCTGTCCTTTTCTAGATTAAACCGATTCCCTCTTCAGCCCTCTCCCTTCCATTTAAACCCCTTTACTCCCATTACTTTCCCTGTTGCCCTGAATAAGGAATACATTTGTCCTCTGGATATAATTCTGTGGTTGGCTGCGCGCAATCTCGGTTCATGGCGCTCCCTCCTAACACTGCCGTTGCCTAGCGCTGCACTTTGTTCTAGCGACAAGCAAATTTTCCAAAATCTTTGCAGCCTTTTACAACACACCAGAATTATCTCTGCAACACCACAGTAATGCAGGAAGCTGAAGAGAAGAAGTCTGCTGAGCATCTGCTTTCAGGTGAACAGTTTTATAAAGGCAAAACCAATCTCCAATGGCTTTTTAAAACGTTATTTGAATGTGAATTCATCTTCGTTTGCCTGGTCTGCTCATCAGTCTGGTTTAAGTATTCACTTTGGCCAACAGAGACACAAACATTGCTTTTAAACAGGTTACAGAAACAGCAATAATGGGTTTAATGACAAGAAAGTTAATTTTTCTTTTATAAGGGAACAAAGAGAATTCTTCTAATTTATAGTTGCACCAAGTCACCTTTAGCCTTCCACATTTCTGTGAAAGGAGTTCATAATTGCAAAGAAGCTACAGAATCCCCCATTCAAAGCAAGGAGGAGGATTCTTTGGTGTAACAATGATCTCTATCAGATAACATCATGATTTTTCAAAGCTTGGTAAAGGTAGCATGCATTTAACATTAAAGACCGCCATTGCAATCAAAATGTGGAAGCGCCTACTAGCAAACAGGTCTGCAAAGAATATGGGCACTCAACATTACTGCTGACTTTGTTCCTAATCCCCAAAAATGTTATTGTCTAAATCACAAAATCTGTTTCACAAGTTCAGAGTAGGTTAACAACCTAATGTTGAACTGACAGTGGAAATACAGTTCTGACAATTTGAATTTTGATACCTGAGAGCAGGAAATGATCTTTAATGCATAGCATTAAAGAAGTACTTTGTAAGAAAGAGAAACAGGTGTTATATCTAAACCTAAATTCTGCAGCTAAATCAGAAATGGAAAAGTATTAACGAAGAATGAAAACAAACCTGTAGGAATTTCCCTCACATTACTGAAGATGAAAACTCTTTTCTCTGTTGGTGAGGGGCACAGTGACTGCAGTGGTCACAACTGCTGTCCTACACAGGAGCTGATGTCTTTACATATCTAGTACATCATAGAGCAAAAAAACACAAGGAACTAAATTATGAAAAGCTTGCACCACTAATCTTTCTCCAGAGACCTTTCTCTGCAAGAAGATTTTCTCACTTGGCAGGCCAGTTAATGGCTGAATGCCTGGGGAGAGCTACAGCTCAATGTGAAAGGTAGGCGTCATTCCCATCAGGAGCGGAGAGTGCAAGGAGACTTGGAGAAACTTTCTTGATATGCAACAAACCCAGAAAGCTTACCTTGCATCCAGAAGGGTTTTCCGGTTAAACTTAGTCCAAAAGTGAAAAGAAACAGGCTGTATTTTAACATGACTAGGTTTCCTGGAGAAACTACGACAGCATCTGAGCAGACACTGTGTGCCTGGCTGTGAGCTGCTCTGCGCAGGAGAGCGAGAGGAACGGGAGCCGTCTGCTCCGGAGGTGAGCAGGAAAAGCACTCCAATCCTTAATCTCTGCTAAGGAAACGGGAAGTAAAATATAATCCATTGGGGCTGCAAAAAAACTGGTTAGGCAGCTTAAGGCAAATAAAAAGCAGCACATTCTTCAATGCTGATTGGAGCAAGGGCACCAGCTCACGCCAGGATCGAACTGGTTTGTTCTGAAGGACCGCAGTGAGATCACACCTGATTAGAAACGTAAAACACTGCTGCCAATGGATACGATGTCCAGGATGTTTACACTGGCTGCTGTTAGCTCAGTGGAAAACTTCAATATAAATTAATTCTTTGAAATTTCAGCTTGTTCTTGATTATTCGTCTTTTCATCTTTAAAAATATCAAAACCACAATGCACGTGAACACATGAGAATCCCACAAACATCCGGGAATCCCCAAACAGGGATTTTACCCAGTCCCTCCTAGGTTAAAGATAATTCTCCTCACCACAAGTCTGTAATTTTGTGCAGATCATTGCCCTTCCAGGATCAGAATAATCTTCTGAGGCATCACACAACCACATTGCCCCCAAAAGCAGAAAATAAACACTTCTAGAACCAGAGGAATTTGCAATGCATCTCACAAGTATCAAGCACATTTGGAAATTCAAAAAGGAGACTGAAACAACACAGTCTCCATGCCAAAACATTTACATATATTAATGAATTAATTAAAATGGAGCACATCCATTTTTCCGTTGCGAGTAAATCACACAAAGCAATGGCTTAAATGAAAAAAGCAGACATGCCAACTGCCTTTGTAGCATTTGCTTGTACAAAGCCTGTTCCAGTCCATCCTCCTGTGTTCACAGACCTAATTAACGAGACCTAATTACCACTCTCCAGCCAAACACTGAGTGGGAGAACCCGATATCTATTTATGTCTGTACCACAGCATCAGGAGCAGCTTTCCCCAACTCCAGAAGCAGGGATCCTACTGAAAATTGAATGAACCCAATCTTTTATTTATCACCCCTCTCCTACGTGGCGCACAGGTAGCCTGCAGCCAGGAAGGGAGAACTGCCGTGCTCCCAACATTGCTATTTATTCCATTCCATAGCACTGAGATGCTTCTAAGGCTTTGCCATCTCTCCGAATGAGCTTTATTTTATCAGAAGGACTAACACTGGCATTTTCCCACACTGCAGGTGGCCAGTGGGAGTAGGGCAGGTCTTTTTTTATAACAAATTGGGGAAAGCATCTCCTTTTTTATAATAAATATGGGGAAGACATCTCCTTTTTCATAACAAATTGATGAAAGCATCTCCTGTTTTTATAAGAAATTGTGGAAAATGTCTCCTTTTTTAATAACAAATTGGGGAAATGATCTTCATTTTTATAACAAACGGGAAAAGTGCCACCCTTTTATAACAAATATCAGAAAGAATGTTTTTTCATAACAAATTGTGGAAAACTTCTCCTTTTTTATAGCAAACTGATCAAAATGTCCTGCTTTTATAAGAAATTGTGAGTAGTGCCTCCTTTTTTATAACAAATTGAGGAAAGCATCTTCTTTTTCCACAACAACCCAGGGAAAGCATCTCCTTTTGTCATAACAAATGGGGAAAGTGCCTCCTTTTTTATAAATTTGACATTTCTTTATTTATCTATTTACTCCTCAATTTATAAATTGAGGAAAGTGTCTCCTTCTTTCATAACAAATTTTGCGAAGTATCTCCTTACTGTATAGTAAATTGAGGGAAGTGCCTCCTTTCTTGTAACCAATTGAGGAAAGCATCTCCTTTTTTCATAACACATTGGGGAAATCGTCACCTTTTTTCATTACACATTGGTGAAAGTGTCTACCTTTTTCATAACAAATTCACAAAAGCATCTCCTGTTTTTGTAATAAATTTGGGGAACTGTCTCCTTTTTTATAAGAAATTGAGGAAAGCACCTCCTTTTCTATGACAACTTGGGGAAAGCATTTCCTTTTTCATAACAAATTGCAGAACTTCACGACAAATTGAAGCGTCTCCTTTTTAATAACAAAGTGGGGAAAGTCTCCTTTTCATAGCATATTGAGGAAAGTGTTTCCTTTTTTCATAACAAATTGAGGAAAGCGTTTCCTTTTTTCATAACAAATTGACCAAAAAAGTGGTTTTATAAGAAATTGTGGGAAGTGTCTTTTTTTATAACAAATGGGAAGTGTCTCCGTTTTTACAACAACTTGGGGAAAACATTTCCTTTTTCATAACAAATTGATGAAAGCCTTTCCTTTTTCATAACTGGGGAAGGCGTCTCCTTTTTTCATTACAAATTGGTGAAAGCGTCTCCTTTTTCATAACAATTTGGTGAAAGCGTCTCCTTTTTTCATTACATGTTGGGGAAATTGTCTCTTTTTTCATAACAAATTCACAAAAGCGTCTCCTGGTTTTATAATAAATTGAGGGAACTGTCTCCTTTTTTATAAGAAATTGAGGAAAGTGCCTCCTTTTCTATAACAACTTGGGGAAAACATTTCCTTTTTCATAACAAATTGCAGAGCTTCACGACAAATTGAAGCGTCTCCTTTTTAATAACAAATTGGGGAAAGTCTCCTTTTTATAGCATATTGAGGAAAGCGGTTCCTTTTTTCATAACAAATTGATGAAAGCGTTTTCTTTTTTGATAGCAGATATAAGAAATTGTAGGAAGTGTCTTTTTTTATAACAAACGGAGAGCATCTTCTTTTTTACAACAACTTGGGGAAAACATTTCCTTTTTCATAACAAATTGACGAAAAACTTTCCTTTTTTGTCACAAACTGGGGAAAGCGTCTCCTTTTTTTAATGACAAATTGGGAATCTCCTTTTCCATAACAAACTCCCACCGGCCCTAGCGCGGGAACCGCCCCCTGAGGTAACAATCGCGCCCAAAATGGCGCGTTCGTTACCGCAGGGGGCGGTTCCCGCCCTCGGCGCGCGCTTCCCGCCACTTCCGGCCCCGCCCCGCGGCAGCCGCTGCCATGGCGGCTCCCACAGCGGCGGTCTCGGTTCCGTGCTCCGTGTCAGCGCGGTGCTGCTGGCCCTGCGCGCCGCCCCACGGCTTGGAGAGGGTGGTTTGCTTGCGGAGAGGAGGGGAGGGTGGCGTAGAGGAGAGGTGAGGGGAGAAGAGGGTGCGGTGGGGATGAGAGGGAGTGGGGAAAGGGAAATCGTAGAATCATGAAATGGTTTGGGGTGGAAGGGACCTCAGAGCCCATCCAGTTCCAACCCCTCTGTCTTGGGAAGGGACACCTTAATTGGATCAGGGGGCTATAAGCCCCATCCAACCTGGCCTTGAACACCTCCAGGGATGAGGCAGCCACCACTGCTCTGGGCAACCTGGGCCAGGGCCTCCCAACCCTCACATTACTTTCTAATATCTCATCTAAATCTTCCCCCTTCCAGTTTAAAGCTGTTCCCCCTCATCCTATTCCTGCACTCGTTGATCAAGAGCCCCACCCTAGCTTTCCTGAAGCTACTTTCAATACTAGGAGGCTGCTCTGAGGTCTCCCCAGAGCCTTCTCTTCTCCAGGCTGAACAACCCCAACTCTCTCAGAGGTGCTCCAGCTCTCTGATCATATTCATTACCTCCTCTCGATCCGTTCCAAACATTCCATATCCTTCTTATGTTGAGGATTCCAGAACTGAACGCAGGGCTCCAGGTGAGGGCTCATCAGAATGGAGCAGAGGGACAGAATCCCTTCCCTTGCCCTCTGCTTTGAATGCAGCCCAGGACACGGTTGGCCCAACATGAGCTGGCAAACCCAGAAAGCCTTTTTCCACCTGTTAACCTTACAGCTTCACCAGCTCTTATATCACCCTTGATGTGTCTATAGGAATAAGTATAAGCATTGACCTTTCTGCTCCTAGAGAGAAACACTGCCTGAAAAACATGCAGTGAACTTTCAGAAAATGAAGTTGCTTAGACGTGGCTGAGCTGCAGTTAGAGAATTGATTCTCTTTTAGCTCAAACCACAACATTCCACCCTTTATTCCATACCATTTATGTCATGCTCAGGTGATTACTACTTATATCTTCCCCCCTTGCAGAACTGAGGCCGTTGTGGTGGAGAGACAGGTGGATGGCAAGAGCGAAGTGCCGTGTGTGCTGCATTTGGAATGTCAGCCCTCTGGGGAGATGGTGTCCATCAGTGTCCTGAGCCAGGCGCGCACCATGGAGGTGTACGTGGGCGAGGAGTACTGCGGGACCGGCCGTGGCGAGAGCCTGGGCACCGACTGCGCCCCAGGGTGAGTGCCAGGAGGGGTGAGGAGGCTGTGCTGGGACCCCAAGGCTGCTGGGCCCACCTCTTGCTGGGGTGCTGTGCTCTGGTAAAGACCCAGTGTCTGCACAGCCACCCAGCCTGGGCTTCTTGAAGGTCTGTACAAAACTGGGAGTGGGCATGGGCACTGCAGCCACCTGGGATAGCCCTGGTGTGCTTATGAATAGAATCAGAGTCATTAGGTTGGAAGAGACCTCTCGGCTTATCCAGACCAACTGCCAGCCCAACACCACCGTGCAGGCTAAACCATGTCCCAAAGTGCCACATCTGCACCCCTCCAGGGATGGAGACTCCACCACTGCCCTGGGCAAGTTACTCCTCACAGTTACTGGTGGCTTGCACAAATGCTACCCCTTTTGTAAAGATGTAAGGTTGTAGTTATGCTGGTTACCTTTTTGTTCTGCTGTAGTTAGCAAAATGTTTAATTCAGTAAGCTATAAAGTGCTGTTCAGGAATTCTGTTCTGTAAGACTAGAGGAGGAGTTGGACAGGTGCAGTTTCTCTGTGTTGTTTAATCTTTCTGGACAATGGATCTGCTCATCTCTTTAGCAGATCTCTCTGAGCTCATCTATACCATGAGACATCTTGTCATCTTGCACTTTGAGAACAAGACAGAAAATAAAATGAGAAGGATTTGTTTTCCCCTTCAGGGCTCCCTTCCAGGCTTTGCCAGGGGAATTAAAGCAATGTCTTCTCGTTTGTTTTTAAGTCATTACATGGTACATCCGCTGCTTAATTAGCTAAGTAAAAAACCCAACTAGGAGCCTCAGAGAAGGTGTGTGAATAGCGTAATGAGCCCAAAAAGCTTCTCTGGTAGATTGTGTACGTACCCAAACAAATCCTTTCCTATTTGTGTATCCAATAAGATTCAGCACAAATTGCATACAAGCCTTAAAACTGCTGTACCACGTCAGAAATTTGTTACAGTCAGGCTTGTTTCTTATCTAAATGTTTACTGATGCAGTGTATTTCTGCTAAAGAAAAACCACTTTATGCAGTGATGTGACAGCTCATTTATTTTATTTTTTAGAGAAGCTGAAACGGTTACTTTGTACAAAAAGTACCTTAAGTTCGAATGCCCTGCAGCCTCCTGTAGAATTAAGGTAGGGAGTTGAACAGAATTCTTTTATTTTTCTTTGTCGTCTTAATCACTTAATTGAACTGAATTGCTTTGCTCTTAGTCAAATTATTGTTTTTATACACTTCATCAGCTCACATAATCACTTAAATCTGTGAGAGTGCTCTGTCATAATCGCGGAGTTCTCCTTTTACATTTGTGTCAGTTTTCTTTTTATGAAGACTTAAATATTTATATGAGAAAGATGATAACCTCTTGGGATGGGAAACCCTTCATAAAGCAGGTAAACTGCAGCTAATCAGTAGTTCCCGCATAATTATACCTGTTAGCTCTGGTGCAATTAAATAATCTTATGAAAATCTGTATGGGCACTGCTCCCAAGTGCTGAAAAGATCCAAGCCTGATTTATCTTTGGGCTGTGCAGGCACCTCTGCTTCAGTCAGGATTTTCCAAAAAGTAATATCAAGAAGAAATGAGCTTAATTTCCCTGAAAAAGAGTTTAACATTGTTTTTCCTGAGACTCAAATAATAACACGTTGTCCTTTATGTCCAAAGAAAACATGAAACTGTTGTTTTCTTAACCACAATGGTTTCTTTCCTTCTTGCAACAGCTGCTCTCCATTGGTGAGAAGCAGAGAGTGCTCATCAGGAAAATAGTCGTGGAGGTGCAAACAGCACCTGCTAGGCCAGCGACGGAGCTTCCTGCGCTGGGCTCGGGCATCGACCTGGACAGAGTGCAAACGATAATGGAATCCATGGGGTCTAAGCTGTCTCCAGGGGCTCAGCAGCTCATGGACATGGTCCGCTGTCAGCAGAAAGTGAGTCACTCTGCCTTTCCCTAAGTGTGAACAGTGCTCATCTGTGACCTTACCTTCTGTAAGGGTTAAGCCTGTTCTCAACTGATCTGGTGAAAAAGCTTTTTTCATTATTCTCCTTTTTAACCCAAACGTTCTGCCATTTCAATCCTGCTTTGGCTGTGCTGCCTGTAAATCAGGAGTGCAGTGAATAAGGATTGTGTACTCAGGGAACCGCTGTGCCTACCCCAAGTCCAGAGTTAGGAACTCCACGTCATCGTTGTTTTAAACTTCACTGCCACCCTCCTCCCCTGTGTTTGTTTCTGTAGTCACTGCTTGCTGACACTGGGCACATCCCTGTGGTGTTTGGGGTGGAGGCGGATGGGCTGGTTTGTCCCCTTTATTGTTAGAAATGTGTCGCCTTCAGCTGGATGGAACATGCTCGTACGGACTGTTAATTTGATTTAGATCCTGACCCTGCAAAGTGGGCTGTTTGAACAGGATCCAGAATCCATCTGATGTTAATAGTGTTCAGTCTTGGGGAAAACGAAGTTATGAGACTTTGTTTTGTTCCTTAGACAATGACAAGATAATTAACATTAAAACCTTTTTCCTGTGCTTTTTCTGAAGAGTATAATTCATAACTACTTTATAAATCTCTGCATCACGCTAGCAGAATGCTGTAATTATTAGGTGTTATAAAGTATTTGTTGTTCCTATTGTATAGTTTCCAGCATATTTTAATACTTAAATATTAATAGTATTCATTTTCTTCCCTCCAGAACAGTTTACCTCTTGGAGACAGACTTAACTGGATCTTTGGGAAAACTACAGACTTAGGAGGTGACTGTGTAATCGATGGATTGCACCGTGCAGCTGTTCAGACACTGCTAGATCAATCGGCCGGAGAGCCTTTGCCTGTGAAAAATCGTGTCACAGCTGAAACAGTACATGAGGACGAACAAAGAAGTCGTCCTCAGAGCACAGGGGTACCTGAGAGGGGGAATGCTGCTGCTGCCGAGAGACTTGCTGACCTCAGAAATTGTTTTAAAGTGATGGGATCTTTGCACGTGCAGGAGCAAGGGAGCGCCAGCCCAGCTGTAGCTGATCCACAGGTGCTGCTTCCGTTTCTTCAAAGCTTGTGCAGTCAGGTGAATCACCTGCGTCTGAAAGATGGCGTCAGGCGCTCCGGGAAAAGCACAGCGACCAAAGAGGAGGGTGTTCAGTGTGATGGGTAAGTTAGGTTTGGTGCACTTACTAAACCAGCCGTTTGGCTGTGTTTACTGACAAAGAGCAAGTAAAATACATAGTGTAAACATTTTTTCCTCATTGGCAGCAGACCCTTAGATATGCGGCTTTGAAGGCTGTGTGGCGATGGGTGTGATTACAATTAATTTTTCAGATGAGCTGCTTGAATACAGGAATGTTTTTTAGAAAAAAATCACATAATTTTTTATTACTAAACTGTCTTTTACTTCTGCTTCACCTTTGATAGTTTCACAAATAGTGTGGTATTTCTGCAGTTCCATATAATAATAATATAATATATTATTAATATATTAATAATAATAACAATATAATAATTTGTCTTCTCTATTACTGCATTTTTGTTTTGACTACTTGTGCATCCTAAATTTCTCCTCTCTCCCTTTTTTTCCCTACTGTATGCCATGATCTTTCTGCAGTACTTAACATATCTCATCCCATGGATCTTTCCTGTCCTTTGTCGTTTGTTGGCATTTACAGTGCAGACTTCGTAGTTGTAGTGGTGGACCCAGCTTGATACTTGAGGAACAATGGTGAAAATGGTTCCATGCAGGAATGTAGGGTTGGAATTGGGGCTCAGATAAAGCAGATCAAAATTAGAGTTGCATGGTTTGTGTAACTATTGAAACACTTTAGCTGTGAAGAATAAAGCCTGCCAAACTGACAGGGTTTGAGTTCTGTGGATCTTATTATACGTAACTGAGCCTTTGGAAAACTATGGTTGGAAGAAGATGACTCTGTACGATGTTTGCAAACACTTCTATCATTTACAGTGTGTCAGGCAAGGCATTTCACTTGTGCTAAAAATCTGTCATCCCAAGTTTACTGTCCAATAAATGAGATTTTACATGTAATGAGGTCCAAGTGCCCAGATCTCTGTTATACTCCTCTTCGTTAGGAAACAGATTATATTTATTCTTATCTTTTCTCTTTTCACAGACTAGAACAACAGCCTGTTTGCTCCTATTTGGAAAAGATCATCTCAAAAAATATGGATCTGATGGAGAAGAAGCTAACGGACTATATTGATCGCCAGCTCCAGGCTCTTCAGGCACACATAGATGATAAAATGGTTCTCTTGATGGACTTGGTTCAGGGCTCAAAACCAGGCAGAATTTCCCAAGCACACTATGGCTCTAACGAGGGGCTTTCTAATGGGGAGAGGTAGAGGCAGGTAGGTAGAGGACTGCAGCGTAAGTCCTCTAAGTGCAGTTGTACTTTACAAAACTCAGTATTCATGGAGTTAGAACTGTAAAGAACCTTGGTGTTGACTTGCATTTTGTTACTGTAATTCTATCCACTATTGTATACAGTTGTTAGTTTTCTGAAGGATCTTAAGAAAGTGTGTTTTTTCCTAAATGTGAGAGTTTTGTATGCCCTTTGGGGCTTATTTATTTAAAGAACATTACTAAAAGCCATATGAAACAGTTTCCCAGTTTCAGTTTGAACAATGGAGAAGTACTCTAATAAACTGAGTTACAACTTATCTTTTTACCTACATGTAATTGGTACCCTTTTTTATTGGCTTGTTTTGTGATATGTAACCTGTTACCAGTAGAACAGGATGTGGCTGCTTAGTGCTTTTTGGTTGTGTTTGTGGTATTCCTATTTGAGATGTTTATTACTCCATCTAGAAGAGTGGCATTGCCTAACTGAGGCTGTTTATAGAGTCAGGTTTGGAAAGGTGGGCTGACTTGGAACTCCAGTGTTTACTTAGCAGGCCTGTATTTATCCATGTTTCATTATCCCAAGAAATGTAAATACAACAGTCGTGGTTCCTCTCTAAGGGACTTCACTGCAGGTAAAACGTGCTGCGGTTAAATCTGCTGCACTTCACCAGCCTTAAGCCAGAGAAGCAGCCATACTGCACTATAATTACTTTAACCTTTGGGGTCAGTTCTGATGTCATTTGAGGTGGCAGAAATAGGACTTGAAGTCCCTCTCTTGTGGAAAGTCAAGCTTTGTACTTGGTTCTGTTGCTCTTCGAACTCTGGAGTGCACCATTTAACCTGGACTGTGTAGGATCTTCATGGCAAACCCCTAACAGACATTCGTTGTGTTTGGTGTCTTAAAATGCATTGAGCAAAAGCTGTTGGTGGGGAAATGGGTGCTGACTCAGCAAGCAGTGTACCCTCCAGTGTCTTTGTCCCATCTACCTAATGTTTGCTGCTTCTCCAGGGAATCTGATGTCTCTTGAAGGCTGTCGGATCTTCGTGGTAGCAGCCTGCAGGAGCAGACTTTGAAGGGAGGAGGACGCTTTGCTTTGAACAGGTGTCTTGTCTCAGCTCAAACCCTGACAGATGCAGTTCCAAAGTGATTAGAAGAGATGAAAAGAGAAAATCTAGAAAATTTTTAGACAAAGGGTGCTGAGGTAGACACTTGTTTGCTTTTCCAACTCAGTGATTTCAGATACAAAGCTAGGTTGAGGCTGTGTTTTTTTTAATTACAAACAAAGCTCAAATGTGTTTTCAAGTGGTGTAATACAAGGCTGTTTATTGATTTTTTTTTGTTTGTTTTGGGTTTTTTGCCTCTCATCTCTCTGGGTGACAACTCTGAATAGAAGTTAACACAAACTCACAATATCCTGAAGGTGTTATTTCAAGTTCTGGATTTTCTGGTACCCATATGGTTCACGTTTTATGTGATATTTTAGGATCACAGCTACCACAATGACAATGTTTGAAATTAAAACCACAAATGAAAGTGTGTAGAAGGTGTATTGTTGCGGGCTCGGTGCTTCTTCAGCATCTGCTTTAGTGAGGGATTCTGTGTAGAGAAGAAAGAAAGTAGGATGTTTAAACTTTTGGATGCCATGTCCTTTCAATGAGAATTAAATAAGCTTTTTTTCAGGTATTTTGGTTCTGAGGAGCTGACCCACACCAGCTGCAAATTCTGAATCCGTAGTGATGAAGAGCTGTGAAAATTGGTAATAAAAACCTGTGCAGAGAACATTGCAATGAAAACAAATCCTGTGGTGTCTCTGCCCAGCAGCACTGCTGTTACCTGTGGAGCTGGAGAGACAGGAAACATTGCTGAAGCAGAGCTAGGTGAGAGAGAAAGTCGTCGTTCTGACCCTGTCCCCTCTGACAGGTCACTGGGCGGCCCTTGGTAACACTCAGTCATGAGAATTAATCTCTGCTTTGCCATACTTTGATCTGTTTGCACTTGAATCCTATTCACATTAGAGACACAACCAGGTTCTGGCATGTGGATGCAAAACCTTTCACTACTGAAATAAACAGGAACATATTTGAAATGCTGAGAGTTCAGAAAATTTAACACTTTCTGAGAAAGAAAGAAATCTGCTTATCACCGTTAAGAGCGTGAGTAATTCAAAGTGTTTCTTAGCTCTGACACCTGCACGTGGCACACGGTGCTTTTCCTCAGGTGAAACTTTGTGCTCGATCAAAGTTACAACAGTGAGCACAGTGGCAGTAACAGCACAAGTCTTTAGAAAGAGCTTTTCCATGTTTCATGGTCTGTGTTAGCTCTCAAAACTCATCAGGATCACTGTAGGGCAGACTGTGAATTGTGCTAAGGAGCTCTCAGGCTGGGACACTAGAGCGTCTTTGGCTTACAAATAGCTCTGCAGCTCTAAGTGAAAGTGTGGTGCTTTTTATTCCTGCTCTGGTGGCTGTCCTGTTCACATGCTAGTTCCAGTAGGCACTACATGCAGTGTGAGGATGTAGCCTTGCCTGGGATAAATCATCTGTGTTTATTGTCTGGCGCAGCTTTTCTGCAGTGCCAGCAAGCAAAGCTGGGTGAGATTGAGTGGGCTTTGAGAATCCACAGGCTGGAACGAAGCTTGGCTCCAATTTGGAATGTGCTTTTTTCAGTAGTGTGTGACTTGAGAAATGAACCCTGGTCCCTATGTATACTTCATCAGAAAACATCACATTTGAAAATCTGACATCTTTTCTTGCCGTTCCCAGCTCTCCCATAGTCGTAACTCTTGCACTGTTTTTGTGGCTAGAAGAGAGTGCTGCTTCTCCTACCTCAAAAAGCACACCTTAACCCAAAGGGCCGTCAGTCTGTCAGCTTGAAAAGTCCCTCTGTGCTATCACAGAACACAGACTTTGTTGAACTGGTTGCTCTGCTACCACTTTGGTTTTGAACTGGTGTAACTCACTTATTTTGCTAGTGGAATGAAGGTGATGATGTATTTTACACCCTGGCAGGGTTTAATCAGGTTCTTAATGTTTGCATTCCTCTTACCTGAGTGATGAGCAGACCTGAGATCCCTTTTCAGGCGGACGGGACCCACTATGGTGCTGGTTTTCCATCTGTATGAGGAAACAGCTCTCTTTTGCCTGGAGATGCAGCCTTCGGTGCAGCGGGAGTTCGTGTCGTTGCTGTCACAAATTAAAACCTCGCACTGGAGGTAAACGGATGGAAAACTGTGCAGAAACCTGAAGGCCTTGAATTTGAACCTTCCGTAGTGTTCACCAGGTGGGTAGATCACCACGGTGTCATCTTTCCTGCAGCTGCAACAGGACATACACATACAACAGTCATTCTGGCTGAGGGCCGTTACCTGTAACTGCAGCATTAGGGTGTTGTTTGTACGCGCAGGCGTACGGTGATGGGCTGGTTTTCTTTCCCCAGTGCTGTGTGGTGCTTGTTTGTCCCTAGCTCTGTATGTGCACTGCCTTTAAATTCCTATGAGATTTGTGTTTCAACCAGTCTACTAAAGAAGATAAGCAAAGAGAGACAAAATAAAAGAACAACGGTTGTTTAGATTAGGAGACAGTAATAAATTAACTTAGTCTTACCCACTTCTGATTAAGTCGTACGTTAACGATCCAAAATCAGGCTGTGGCGATGCGATACAGGTATCAACAAACACCAAGAGATTGGGGTCAGCAGAGTGAAGACTGACTTGAGCAAAAAGAGTTTGGTTCAAATCTACGTAGTATGGGGAATGCCATACAGGCTTGGAGAAGTTTTCGGATTCGTAGAACGACATGCTGATGTTGTATTGTCCCACAGCGGTTATGCTCTCGATTACATTGTTTTTCGTTGTGTAAATGAGTTCCAAGGTTGAGTTGTTTTCCATTTTGCATTTGGCAATGATCTGTATGCTCTTCTGACGGGTGATAATGCTGCTGGTTGCAGAGAGAGATACGATGTTGGTGTAGGTGATGCTTGACCCTTCGTCCTGAGGGAGGAATCATGCGAAGTGCTCAGCTGTGATTCTGCGAGCAGGGCAGCTGAAAGTTAGAGTCGCCCAGCTGTGTTACCAGAGGCTCAAGGTGCCCTGAAACGTGAAACACGGTGCAACCAAAACTGTTACCAGCCCTCATCCTGTTGTGAAAAAACACTGAACCAACCCGTGGGACAAAAAGGTTAAGGAATGCTGCATGGAGTGTGGGAAGTGCCAGGGGAATGCTTCCGTCTCCCTTGTCGAAACAATGCTGTGATCTAGCTCGGGGATCTTCTCATCAGGGTTTGTCCCCTTCCCTTGTGGCTCCAGGGTAAGCGCCAGCAGTGAATATTTAAGTCGGGTACCTAACCTTGTGCTGCTCCTGATAACCTGGGTCTGAAATGTTCAGGGTTAGCTTGTGTGGGTTCTCCTGGACTTCTTCTGAAGGCTCCTGGACCATCCAGAGCTTAAAGAGGAAAAACACTCTGCTTCCAGGCTGGGCACAAGCAATTGGATGAGCAAAGTGAAAGCAAATCTGCTTATTCACATGCTATGCATGAACTGCTTTTACAGGCTCTTGTTATTCATAAGCCTTTTTTAGCTTATTCACATAACTTTTTTCCTGCTTTACCTTTTTAGTTGTTCCACAGCTGCCTAGTGGGAAGGAGAAGATGACTGAATCCGCTGTAACTGGGCTGCAGGATGGATCGTTCAGCTGGAGGTGAGTTTCGTTGTAACCAAGGGAGGCCAGGTAAGCCTTACTCAGAACAATTCTCATGGTGTCTGAAGAGCATGTCAGGAATGCTGCCATTGAAGAGAAATTAAAAACACAGAACCAAACGTTACCACAAACCATGTTCATTCATCAGTTGGTCCAGATCCTTGAACCTCTTGAACCATGTCTTGATTTGTCAGTCTGAAAAGGATTGTGCACTTCATGCTGAACTTAAAAAATGTGAGCTAAGCAAACTAATGTAAAACTAGTGATGAAAGTTCAATTTTAACCTAAGTAACACAATGAATTGCAGCCTTTATAAAAGTGAAAAGGACTCCAAGTGTTAAAGCAGAAAGGTGGGGTGAGGAGATCGCTTTGTGACAGACACTGAGGCTTTAGAGGCTCCCTTCCCACCACAGTTAATAAGAAGATGGGCTTGCAGACATAGGAGCTAACGAGGAAATTGGTCCAGCTCAGAGAGAAAGGTGATCACAACGCACCCAAAGCCTGTGTGACTAATGAGTGCAGACCATTTTTCTGAGTGTCTCAGGGAACAAAAGCATTTCACCAGTTTGTTGTTATATCTCTAGGATGGTAACAGTGCCTGCTTTGTCCAAAAGAAGGGAAAACTCATTTTTACAGTGGTGCCAGACAGTAAACAGACCAAGAAGTGAAAGAACAGGCATTCTTTGGCACATGGATCAGGTGGTAACTTGTGCTGTGTAGGTGAAAGTGATGTGGGGTCTGGGTTTGTAAAGAGGATTAATGGCTGCTTATAAAAATGCTTAAATCCATAGCATCGACCATCAGTTTCTTTTGATACTTATTAGGGAATGGAAGAACCATACGTGAGAATAAGGAACAGCTTCCTGTTCATGCAGCAAGTGTACTTACTGTTGGGCTCCACTGGCCCTGGCAGCGGAGCGCTGGTGTACTGCGCTGAGAATCCTCGGTAGGAGTTGGCGTAGTCTGTAGACAGCACCACTGTCATGACGTTTGAGGAGGATTCAAAGTTGGGCTGAGCACGACCACAGACTTTTCCTATCAAGCCAGTGTTAGTGGTGAGGCCGTCGTAGATTGCTGTGAAGTCAAACTGGCAGTTCTGGTCTAGTTCCAGGCTGCAGAGGGAAAATAACAGGAAAATCTGATACAACATTACTCGTACTGGATAGAGGACCCAGTGCAGGTAAAGTGTCTGAATTCAGCCTACAAGAAAGCTGAGGAAAGGCTTTTTACAAGGGCTTGTAGTGATGGGATGAGGGGGAACAGCTTTAAATTGGAAGACAAAGAGTAATATAGGTCAGGAATGTCCATTCTAGCGTGGTTTCCTTATGCCAGTGAGTCCATTGGCATTTACACATGGAAGTACTTAAGTCAGGGCTGCACTATCTTCTTGGCACAACGGCTTCACTAGTGAGGAAGATGTACACTGGGTGATGTTTGCTTTATTCTTTTGTTCAACCTCCATTCTGAACTGCAATTCCAGAGCGTATGATGGGTTTTAACATGTTCTCTATATAGCAAAAATTTACTTATGCTGATGGATTTAAATTCAGCTCATTCAGGCTGGCTTAAAATCGGCCTCCTTCTCATGGTCAGTCACCTGAAAGGCTTCCTGCATTTCACTGCCTGGCACTGCAGGAGCTGTAGGGTATGGCGGTGTGGAACACCCTGCAGTGTCTGTATTCTAAGAGTCAGCAAAGCACGGCTGTTTTAAAATTGCGTTGATGGTCTGAAAGTTGGAAAGCAGTTCTGCTTCTTGTGTTTGAAGTAATGTCTGTAAGTAGAACAAAGAATGAATTATAGAGCATTATGGCATTTACTCACAAGAAATCCTTAAACTGTAAGTTTATCTTTGTGTTTTTTGGTGTTTGTATGTGCCAGACGCAGTACGTGAATTCCGGGTATGGCGCTGGGTAGTTGGGGCTGGTAAATGTCCCATTGGGACCAGTTAATTGTCCCCCACAGTTTTCACTATCTGAAAAAGAGTAGAGACATTGTTAACATAATGGTCTACATAGTGAGACATAAACAATACATTAAAGATCTAATGTTATAGAACTAGGAGGGTTGTTTCTTTAGGATTCCATTCCTTTGGAAATGGTGAATGGCACTAAAGACAGAACTTGTAGAGAGAATTTCAGGTCAGGTGGATGTTACAAAGTGAAGCGTGTTGTCCTTACAGTTGTCTGTGAGGTATATGACACCTGAGATAGAAGAGTTAGCTTTGATACATGAGCAATTTAGTTACAGCTACAGTTTGGGTTAAGTAGGTGCTGCCTTGAAAAACTGATGAAGATCCTACACCAACCTAAAGAACCTTTGAAATATTAGATGAGCTGTGAAGCACTGGGCATGATCCATATGGAAGTGTAAAATGTTCAAGTTTGGGAGAGATTTTACCTGACAAAGGTAAAATAAAGTGAGGGCAGTGGAAACCTCAGAGAGGCAAATGCAGACTTGAAACAGGGCCCAATTTTCAGCAGCAGAGTTAAATGCTGGAGCAGTGTAAACTGGGTTGTGGTAAGTGAAGCTTATCAGGGCTTAACACCATGGCTCTGGGATCAGCAGAAGCCAAGGGATGGGTCATGAGCTGAGGCTGCTTTTGTCCAAGCTACTTCTACCCTTTAAGGAAAAGCCAGCAAGGAACGTGTTGATTTGGTGACCTGTACTCAGCAGGGCTAGGTGGGTGTATTCTCCTTCAGGGTGAATGCTGTAATATTTGCAAACTGAGCACATTCAAGAGAAGGATGTAACAGGAGTCCCACAATGCTGCCTTTGCAATCATTTTTTGAAGTTAAATGACCCTTCCAGGCTTTCAAGCAAGTGTGCTGTTGTTTTCCTTCCTTGCACTGTTTTTCCCCATGCCTGAAGAACTGAGACCAATTAAAGATTCTGTTAATAGTCTCCAGTTACTGTCCTGATCTTTCCCTTAATGGGGAATTCTCCTCTAATGGGGCAATTCAAATGGAATTTGGTGGCTGTGTGAAGTTCCAACTTACTTTTTTCTGGTGAGAAGTAGTAGTAGAAGACGAAGAAGTTCCTCGTGAAAGCCATAGGGTTTGTTGTAATGCGGAAAGTTAAACTGTTTGAGGATGACTGGAGTACTGGAACTGCATCAGTGTTGTTACAGACTTGTCCAAGAAGAGGCGAATTAGTTGAGGGTCCATCATATATTTTAATACTTTCTGTTTCACAGTTTGAAGAAGGAGAAAATCTGTTGGAGAAGCACAGTGAGAATCAGAGCAGGTTCAAATTAGGTAAAACTTCACTGAAAGGGTGCTCAGGCACTGGCAGAGGCTCCCAGGGAGGTGATGGAGTCACTGTTCCTGGAGGTGTTTAAAAGACTGGCAGATGAGATGCTCAGGGATGGTTTAGTGGTGGACAGGTATGTTTGGACTCCATGATCTCAGAGGGCTTTTCCAACCAAGCAATTCTATGATTCTATGATCTGTCTGAGCTCACAGACAGATACCCAGGCTCTTCAGAGTCCTCAACATGAATTCAGTACAGGGAAATACTGCGAGGCAATGCCTGTCTGTGCTGTACTCTAATGGAACGAAACAGTACAGAAGTGTCTGGAAGGAATACTCACTTAAAGTAGGAGAAAATGAGCCTAATTGTTTGATTTACATCCCTCTGGATTTGCCAGACGCAGCTGGCATTTGCATTTAGGGTGATCTTCAGTGATTTGTTGAGGTCCTGAAGTGACGCACCGCAGCGAGGAGCACCTACTGAAGAACAGCAACAACAAAACCAGCTTGCAAGGAGCTCTCTCAAGTTCTCACTTGCAATACTATTTCACCCTCCACTGTGCAGACTCTGTGACAGTTTGTCAGGGATCAGACACACAAAATGTTGCACTATTTTTTTTAATTTATTTTGCAGTTTATGAAACCTAAAGAGTCAAAAGAGCATTAAAAACCAATTTTTATCCTCTTTTTCCCAGTAGCAGAGAAAAGGAGAGTTAGGTGAACACATCACTGGTGAATCCAATGGCAAAACTGGAAATGTGGAGTGGTGCCCTGCCCGACATCTCTGCACCTCTCTTCAGCAAGGTTTGTTCCCATAAGCACTTCAAGCCCTCTGGTCTTCCCCCTATGTTGGTCATTGAATCCAGTTCTGAGGTTCAGCCCTTTCCTTAAAAGCATTCAGGAACCTACACCCAGGGAATGAAAAAGGCTTTTCAGATTTGAGCTTCCAAAGAACCACGTGTAGGGGACAGTTCTGCTCCTCCGCCTGTGGTGAACTGGGAAAGCCTCAGAGATGGCAACAAAGGCAATCAAAAGCTTGGCATAGCTTCCAGACAAGGAATAAGTGAGTGGACTGAAGCATTTCAGGTCAGAAAGGAGAGAGCTAAGGAGGAAAGGAGGTGCTAGAGGTCTGTAAATTCATGGACAGGGTTAATATAAGAGATTCCCTTCCAATATGGCAACACAGTGACCTGGGACGAAACCAGTAAGTGGTGGGTTTGAAACAAAAGGAACTGGCTTTTTGCACGTGGATCTTTGCTGCAGGATGATGTGGGTGGCGAAAATAAAGCATAAACCGGGTCAAATCCATGAAAGGAAAAGCCTTTGGTTAATGTGAAACACAAAGCTAGCATTTCCGTTCTTTCAGAATCCCTGAGCCACATTTGCTGGTGACTGGGAGAGGGTCTGGGGAAGGGATATGCAGGCTTGCTTCTGTGTTCTTGCCTGGGCATCCTCTCTTGGTTGTGTCTGGGTTGAGGATGTGGCACCTGCTCTGTCATGAAAAGAACCACAGACCAACCATGCTTGGCATCGCTGACAACAGTGATTAAGTAATGTTAATAAGTTAGTTGTGGTAATGGTAATGGCCATTGTAGATGAAACTTTAGAGAAATTATAAACCAGTTTGAGCATAAGATCTCCTTCCTCCGTCAGTATTCATCAAACACTAATGGTCTAAACCAGCAGGAAGGATTTCCTACACAGTGGATATGGTTAGATAGGTCATGTGGTCTGATGAACATGGGAAAGAAAGGGTTAGGAGAAACCTTCTCATCACAAACAAAACCTCCTGGTTTTAAGGGCATGACAGGGTCAGCCCTGCCCTCCCTCCACATCCCTCTGGGCTGTTCCTGTAGCCAGGCTCATCTGGAGCAGCCCCGCAGCAACACTTTATTATCCTGCAGTGGCTGTCCACTGTTAATTGGGTAAATGATCTGAGTGCAGAATGGGGCGAACTGAGCAACAAATGCCTCTTTATTGCTTCTGATTGAACAATGGAAACGTGAACACATCTCTCTTAAAAAAGCAACTGTTTCCCAATTAAGTCCCTTTATTCCTGTTACTCCAGTGTAGTTTTAATTTCTAAATGCAAATTTCCATTCCAGAATAAAATCTCTTCAAAATCAAGTTCCTACGTTAAAAGTTTGCCATAGGAGTCATATATTGATTTGATTTTTTTCTTATTATTTGCCATTGTTAACACTCACTGGCCCACTCAGGTGTCAGTGTTGTGCAGCAGTGCATTAGAATAAGTTGTGCTCTTAGAGATAAGTTTAATGTATTCTCTTCAGTTGCCTATAAAAATCCTACTTTGCCAAAGTTAATAACATTTCCCAAATGGAAAGAAGACTGGATTTCCATACCTGCAGGTTCTATGGAGTTGTCTTCAGCAAGAGCCAGAGCAGCTACGAGAGGCAGGAGGAGAAGCTGTCGAAGCGCCTGCATTTTGGTGGCAGCTGTGGAGGTTTGGCTTTTCTCACTTTTATACCTCCTGCTGTTTCGTAATCATCTCGTGTTGCAAGGTATTGCAGAGGGAGGGTGTAACCTCTCCATTCCTGTTCCTTTTGAACAGATAAAAGTGAGAAGGCACCAGGTGTGCCTGTGTTTTTGATCTGTACCGCGTGGAGTCAGCTTCATTGCGCTCTTGTTGCCTCTCGTGGTTTCAAAGCACATTGTTCAATGGATTTCATTGAGCATCTCTTCAGGGGTATTGGCATGACCAGGAATGTTATGGAAGGGATTTACAGACTCCCTTGGGAGACGCATTCAGCAGTTTCTCTTAGTGCTGATCACTGGAGACTTTGTTTCCCCCCGATCCCCTTCATTTTGATGTCTGTTCCAGAGCGTTCCCTGTCCTTTCTGAGGATTCCTCAGGCTGTAAAGTATCAATCATAGAGTGTCATGAGTAATGGTTTCCTACTGCTGGAACATTCATGGATGGACAAGGCCAGATTCACCTCAGTAGCAGATTTAGAAGAGGAAGGTTGCATTGCAACCACTTTGCAGATAAAATTTTCTTAGTCGTAGAATCATAGAATGGTCTGGGTTGAAAGGAACCTCTAAGATCATCCAGTTCCATCCCCTCTCCATGGGCAGGGATACCTCCCACTAGACCAGGCTGCTCAAGACCCCATCGAAGTCCTGTAGTGGAAGCTACAAAAAAAAGGAATTGGCTTTTCCTTCTGAAGGGAAGAGAACAGTCCGAGTCCCAAGAGCCTCAGTTCCTCCTGGAATGAGTTGAATGAGTATCTGCTCCAATATATTAGCACTCCTTGTCTGTCTTTCTATAAAGACCAAAGCTCTTGAACTCCAGAGCATTTCCCACTGCAGCAGTGAATTCCCAGTCTTTTGAGCTCCCAGAGGCTGTGTGGGTGCCAGTGGCCCAGCTGTGGTGTTACCCTGACCTCGGTTCTGTGCGGCCCCTGGGCTGTGTGAGCAGCTGGGGCTCACAGCACAGCACAGCCAGGTGCCTCGATAGAGAGAGAAGGTTCCCACAGCTGTGCAAACAGGAGCTCTTCCCACTTGTCTGGCAGAGTCACACTGCACACAGACCTTCTTGGAATGCACCCGGATGCTTTTCCTTTGAGAAAACGGGGGGGGGGGGGGGGGGGGGGGGGGGGGGGCCGGGGGAGGGAGGTTTGTACAAAATGGGTTTGTTTTTCTCTTTTCTAAACAAGATGAAATAGGTTGCATCTGTAATGATCCAGTATTTCTGATCTCAGACCCATGCCTTCTTTAGAACAGCCTTCCGATTTCTATCTCACTTCAGGGATTTTGAACGCATCTGTCTTCATCACGAATACATTCTTTGAACTTGGAGGCACTGAATACGTGTGTACAGATATTGCATAACACTGGAATTGCCTTTGGCTTCTGGAAATGCTAAACTTGCCTTTAGTCTGTATGGCCTTTTGTTTCTTAAACCCACGCACCTACTTGCAAGGGATTTTCAAATGTTAACGTTCATTTTATATGCATTCAATGTGTGAACTGGTGTGTGGAGCCCTGCCAACCAGTGCTGTGTCCATTAGAGCCAAGAAAAGGTCCCTATGGTTCTGATGGCCTGGTTATTTGCTCTGGGAGTTATGGGAGTTCAAATTGCTTGGAATTACCTGTATGGGAATGATTAGGAAATGTCCTTGCACTGGAGTTGATATTAAGGGCCTGGACCCCTAAGCAGTGACTCCAGGTTTCAAAGGGCTGAGCCTGTGGCTGGCAGCTCTGTCTGCACAGACAGGTCTGCAAGCGGCTGTGCTGCTGCCGCTCTGCCTGCTGGGAGTCCAAAATGTTGTCAAACCCTGGGCGCTGAGCCCCAGTTCAGATCGTGTGATGTGTTCAGATATCAGGGCATGCTGAAGTGTTAATGGCTCTCTTTGAATTTCCTCTCCCACTTCAAAATAAGTCGGCAAGCGAGCCTTCACGGAAGCTCTTTGCGATGAGAAGAGCGCGGGAGGTGTTTTACAATGGCAGATCTTCAGAACAAGTCAGTGTGCAGAACACTCACTCAGACACTGCTATTTCCAGGTGCTTTCTTTCACTGCCTGCAGCCCGGAGCACTGTAGCAGGGAAATGGGATTTCAAGCATGGTAAATATTCCCTGTGAGGAGCAGAGCAGCAGGGCTACAAGTGTGATGGAGTTTTGTGTGAACTAAGTATGGTCAGAAAACACTCAGGCTCAGGATGGGCATTATGATCCTGCAGGGTGAGGACCTTGGCTGCCCCCCCTGCTCAGCTTATGCCAGGGCTCAGCCACCAGGTAGGAGATCAGAGCTGGAGCCTGAGTGGGAGATGGGTGGGACTCTGGTGTTTGAGAGCTACACTATCTGTGGAGAAGTTGGATTTCAGAGTGGCTGTTGTCCCTTTTTTGAAGGGATGAGGCATGAAAGGAAAAGCTGCTGGAAGAAGTGGATATTTTTTGCCTCTGGACACTTGGCATCCTTGTTTGATTCTGAGCAGCTCGCTGTGAGTCTGAATCACCGGCACATCCTCGCTATAAGGAAACTGAGTATTGGCCTTAGAGATGCTTTTCACACTCAGGCCAAGTTCCCCAGATCACTCAGAGTTACCACAGCTCTTTCCCTGAGGTGACTGCTGCTCCCCTGTACAGTTCTCCAATCAACAAGACATTTTTCTCTATTATGAACTGAAAATTATTAATTTCCATTTATTTTCGCCAAGTCATTCCAAGTAGGACAATTTCACATTAAAACGCAGAATCACTTTGGTTCAAAATGGTTTAATTTGAACAGGTATTGAATGAAAACAGATGGGGCAAATATTTTTAATAAAGTAAATTTAGATGTAATTTTTTTTTTAAAGTTCTAGTTTTCAGTCCTGTAACCTGTAGTTTGGAAAGATTGTAATAGCTTATGTGTATTACAGAGATTTTAGCTCAGTGCATGCACAGTACTTTTTCCTAATATTTTGGAGTCTCTATTTAAACAATTAGACATTAATGCTCAGGCATTGCTGGTTACAAGCAATGCTTATCCTTCGATTGATCTCTCTTCATGAGCTCAGAGAGCAGCCCTGTTCTGTGTGCATCTGAAGATTAATCTTCCTGTTTGAGCTGTTTGGTACAACGGGGAGAACTGGGAGAGGGAAACAAAGTCTTGGTGGGAAAAAACAGCCAGCTGATCCAAGCAGTCTTTGTCACCCAGAGCATTTACTGAGGTTCAGGGATTTACAAATCTGGAACATAGATCCAAAAAGATCTGAATTTAAGGAACACAAGGACAGTTAAGATTACAATACCTTTAGATTTACACCCCTAGTGCAATGTATTTTAGAAATTAGTAGGAGATGTGCAACACGCTGATCATGTACATAAACAATCAACACAATGTTATGGTTAAAAGCAACATTATTGGGGATGTTATTATTGGGGGTCGATGATAATAGTGATGCTGTCACTTGTGCTTCTCTTGCCTCTCCTCAGGTAGCCCTGGTAGTGCTGGAAAGAGTAACTGTATCTGTAGCAGGCTGATATTTTGCATCGTAGGCAAACTCTCTGGTAAATGGGGCCTCTGACCCTGAACCAGAAGATCCTCCTGCCTGGTGAGTAGTAGTTCCCACAGGCTCGGTCCCTGACACACCTGAGGGAAGGAAAAAAGGAAAAAAAACCACATGTAATTGTCATACAAAAATCGTGACATGGCCGTTGAGCCTGTTTGTTTCTTTAGTTACAAGAAACTTCCTTCGGAGATTTCTGACTGTTCAGTTCATCACAGCACAGAAAGCCTGGGTAAAGATGCACCCACATGGAATTGTTATGTGTGTTGGTATCGTATGTAACACAACACACACAGATATCACACGTGTGCGGATGTATCAATATGAGCACCGAATGGAATTTTGAACATGGGAGAAAGAGTTGCTGTGCGGGCAAGTTATTTGTTTCAACCTTAGAATTTCTGAAGAGCTGTGAAGAAATAATTCCATATCCCAAAACAACCAAACCCCTTTAATCATGTACTTCATCATTCTCTAAATTCTTTATATAACTTGTGAAACACCTTCTGTGAATTCCTGCTGGTTCTTTCTCCTTGTCAGAATGCTGTGGTGAATGAAACACCAAAAGCCAATTAACAAAGCTGTGTGGGTTTGTTCTAATAGCTTTTTGATTTAAATTCCTGCTGGTGTGCTCAGGTGTGTTTCAAGACCGGGTATCTTTGGTGTCTGTGGTTTTTGTCCATGGGAAGTCAATCCCCTGTGAGGAATTACATTGAAATGGTCGGTGAGTTATTTTCTACTGTTCTGACTAAATCAGATGCCACAGTTGTAAAATCCTGAGGATCGGGAGAGGCGACACCTGTGTCTGTAAATAGGATTGGATTTGGCTCTGTGCTATAGAGGACAGCACAAACTAATCCTGGTTTGGCTGAACAGAGTACGATGAAGCCCTGAATTTCAAAAAGATGGTGATTCATACAAGGCAAACTTGGCAATAAATCATCTAGACCAGCTTTCCCTGTAGGGAGATTGGGTATCCTTTGGGTACCAGCGTTCCTTGTGTGTTTTGCAGTTGATGTTTAGCAAGAGAATTTGTATTTCTCTTGTAGAAGATGCCAGAAATGGGTCCTCCCACTGTATTGAAGTAGGTCTTGGCTGAATGGGCTGTGAGTTCAGAGTTGCAAAGCATGGCTGAAACCTTTTCCTGGGTGTCTCCAGAAAGTCCAGAGAGCTAAGGGGTAACAGGGCTCACTGTGCTGGGAGAATCCTATGCTGCTGAGATGGCCCAGCCACAGGTCCCAGCTTGAGGACACTGCAGGGCTGTGAGAAAGTGCACAGAGCCACGTGAGATAAGAGAGATGAAATCACTGGCAAATTGGGTTCAGTCAGTAGCTCAAGGACTCAAGAGGGAAAACCCCAAGGTGGAGAGGTAGAAAGTCTTAAGGGGAACAAAGCCACAGAGAACGGCAGCTGAGCACAGTGGAAGGTTTGTTTGGAGGAGCCATGGAGGAAGAGTGACCCTGCCCTCCCTGATCATTGCCTGGACAGCAAAGGGGTGTTGGGAGTCTCCTGGGTCTGGTGAGCACGCTGGCCCCCAGCTCATTAAATCCCGCTCTCTGTTGTGTGTTGGAGCAAACGCGCCATCACTTTGTACGTTATGGCTGTACCTAACCCACTCGCAAAGTCCCTGGGTTTTGGGCAAGTTTAGCTGTGCACAAAGTGCCCTGATGAGGAAGGGTGATGAAAGGGAAGCGGGGTGGGGAAGTGTGTGAAATGGGGAAGGATGATAATATCGTATGATTTAGAATAATAAGCTTTTAGAAAAAATGGTGTTGTGGAGTTAATATAACATTTGTCTGTGCTGTGGATGTTCCATGTCAGCTTCCTGGGTCTTGGCACTCACAAAGCCACCGGCTGGCATCATCCAGTAACGAGCTTTAAACATATTCTTGACCTTTTTTTTCATAAATAATTTTGATAATGTCTTGGTGTGTGATAATTTCAAGCCCTTACGTTCCTGCAAGCTGCCTTATGCCCCAGCCTTGATACGGCACATGAAACATGGCACAGGAGTTGATCCCAGCCAGCACCGGTGTTGCTCGAGTGTCTGTTCACTGCAGGACAGCCTCTGGCAGTGCTGTAGGGTCTGGGGGTCACTGTTATGACAATTCCCTTCCCTAACTCTTCTATCAGTCAGTCTCTAGAGGATGAAAGTGCGTTAACTTTGTTAATGTGTATTAATTCACATTATAAACTGTAATATAATGTGGAAGTTCACTGGACACTATGGTATTGTTCATGCTTGATTAAAGCAAACTACAGGATAGCCCAGCCCTGGAAGGAGTGGCTTAGAGCTATTCATGAAGGACTGCCTTGGACAGCTGAGGCGATGCCAGCATCCCCGTCCCTCTGAAGCATCTTTGAAACCCTCCCAGCAATGCCTGGTCTCATAGATCAGTAATTGCAGCCACAGTGACTCCAGGAACGTCTGGATCCACAGACAGGCAGCAAGGATGCTGCAGGAAAAACTGTTTTGCAAGGCTTTACTGTGATTAGTAATTGGTAGTGTAAGTGATTAGTGAAATCATGTTGTACCTGAGCATTTGAAGGGTTTAAGAACCCAGTGTAAAACCACATTTGAGGTGCCGTAGTTTGGCTGGGACACCTCAAGTGAATGTATAAGTATTTACCCTTGTAATGTTACACTTTGCATCCCAGGCCTCCTGGGCCCACACAGGCCAGTCAGGTATCTCAGCAGCAGCACCCGCGTGTATTCGGGCAGGTACGGAAGGTTTGCTGGGGAAGAAGAAATGGAATGTTAATAAATCATGTGTAAGCACAGAGTGAAATGCAGGGTGTATTGAATACCAGTGTGCTTTGCGAATAGAAATATGGGCCTTGCTGCCTGGAAATAACACTGAGGGGAAGGAAATGAATTGCTCCCCCTTTAACAGGGTGGCAACAGAAGGTCCTCACTCCCTCTACGACTCACCCCGAGGGTACCGAGTTGGCACTGCTGTCCATTCCCATTAAAGAGGGTGAGGTAGCCGTGATGATGAGCTGTTCCTTTCCCTGTGAGCCCTCTGGAGCACACGGGCTCTGCCTGGCCAGCAGGCTATGAGCAGGCATTTTAAATGGGGTTATTCCATCAATGCTGCAGGCACAGACTGGCTCATCCCTTGACGCTGACTGCCAAGGATGCTTTACTGCATCCCTGGGGAAGCTGCAGTATCCCCACACCCTCTGCCTGCTCACAGGCTCCCCCTTTCCTCTGCACTCTGATACACTCTGCCATAAATCCGCTGGGCTCTCCAGCTGGCATCGCTGCCCCAGAACGCGCTGTGCTTGGGAAGAGAAGTCAGTGAAAAGAGGAAAGACTGAGGATGCCTTACCTGGGTTTGTAGGTGCTGGGTCTGTTTTTGGATGGGCTTTTACTGAAGAAAGAAAAAGACAATAAGTGAGAGTGACTGAGGAAAACGTGTACTTTTATCTAATCAATTAATACACATAATAATCAGCTGTGTGCATTGAGACTGGGAAATGTTAGTAGAACAGTTGAGGCATACGTTGTCATGGACAAAGGGCTCCTATTAAGAGAAGTGTGCAGGCTTGAGTACTGAAGGTGGCAATTCTAATTTCTCAAAAGATAAATCTCAGTGTAGAAAACCCATGACTATCAGGAGATTTGCATGAACTCAGCTTCCAGTGAGGACGTGGTGTGAAAGAACAGGCAGGCTGACTTCTAGGAGTGAGGTGATCTACAGCACATCTTCATTTATCCTGGGGTAATGTGTCTGCCCCAGTGGTTTCCCCTTCCCTGGTCCTTTCAGCAGTGCAGGGTTTTCTGCCATATTGACACCATGAGCATTTTCCATCCCTCAATTTTATGGAAGGCAAAGGAACTATCCCCAAAGGTAAATAGCAGATTCCTGAGATTCTGCACACGGTGGAGACAGGGAGCCATGCCAACCCATCACGGGATCACGACTGATGGATAACGAAGGCTGGAACCCAGAGTGATGCTGCGTTACTCACTGGTGGTGATGGCTGCTGCGGGAGTTGGAGAGGCTGGCGGAGTGGGTGAGTTTGTTACTGTGAGAAGGGAAAACATGAAATTAAACATTCTCCACATTTTAAATATGTTGAAGGCTGAGCAGTGAACTGCTCACCACGCTTCTGTAAATGACCGGCAATAAATACCTGGTTTGTCAGCTGTTGTGGGCTCGGCCGGAACTGTCAAAAAGAAAGGAAAAGCCAGGCTTCAGTAACTGTTCCGTTACTGTGTGAGCAAAGCAGGCTGTGTTGATGGCAAGGGAATCAGTTTACTCCTAGGATCAAGAATTAGATCAGTTCTAAAGCTGTGGTCACATGTACCTGCTGCTTTAGGTGTCGTGTTTTCTGCAGGGGCTGCTCTGAGACATGAGACAAAACAAAACTGCAGGTTAATCATTGTCCCAGCCCTGGAGTGTGCCAGGCACCCAAACCAGAGGAGACCTGAGGGTGTCATTCAGCCACAGCCCCTGGAGGATGCTGCTGCCTGGGGCTGGTGGTGGCAAAGCCTGCCCAGAGTGGGAGCATCCTCACTAGGAGGCAAACACATCCCTCCATGAAGGCTGGCTCTGCCTACATGGAGGGCCCTGGGAACCTGTGGGAAATTTGCTAAACAACCGTTTGGTTCCCAGGGGATAATGGGATGAAGGTGCAGATTATCATGTGTGGTGCTTTGGGAAGTGCAGGCAGGATCTCTTGGACTGCAAATCTGAATTTATATCAGTGTAGTGCATCTGCTTCAGGGCTGCCCCTTCCCAGCACTTTCATCAGTGCAGGGATTTCTCAACTTGGGCAGGTGAGTAAGCACATAAACCAGAGTAATGTGGTATTACTTACGAGTGGTAATGGCAGGAGCAGGAGGGGTTGTTACTGTGAGAGAGAAAATATGTAGTTAAGTATTTTCTGCATTCTAAGTGTGTATTTTTGCTATGAGCCCCACAGCAGCAGCCTCAGCCACTTCCAGTACCTGAGGAAGCCATGTGAGTAGCTGAGAACACTTGGCTGCGTGGCTGGATGCAGCCTGAGCATTGCTGTGTTCAACTGTGCACACAGATCCTGCGGTGCCACAGTGGCACCTGTGGGAAACCCTCCAGTGAGACCATGGGCTCGGGCAGGGACATGAATGGCGCATGGGGACATGGCATGGCTCTGGCAGCCAGTGTCACCTTGCTGGGAAGCCAGGGAGTCTGCTGAACCCTGAATTGAGGCTGAAAATGGGAGCCCCAGAGCAGAGACACCAGCTCCTTCCCGCTGCTGGCAGTCAACTGCTCGGCTCGGTCCAGAGATGCTGGATGAGCCAGTGATCCCGCTGTCCCTCACTGCCCCTCTGCTCACCAGGGTTCAGAAGGTGACCCTCAATACATACCTGGTGTCTCAGCCATCGTGAGCTTGGCTGGGGCTGTCAAAGAGAAAGAAAAACCACACGTCAGTAGTTTGTCCCATATTGAGCAAACAAAGCACAAAGTAAAGCAACGTTATAATTTAGAGTTAATTAGGCCTGAGATAATGATTCCCAATCCAACTCCATTATAGGAGTTTACCCATCATTTGGCATTTGTGCAAAGCAGCTCATGGTATTTCCACTGCCCTTAAGCTTGGTTGGAATCCGTGTGTACTCTACAGAGGCAAAAGGGTTTGGCACAGGCAGGCACCTCTCCTCAGATCCCACCTGTAGTCCATGCTCTCCCAAGTGCCTTGATTTCTTGATGTTAATGATAGAGGCTCTCACTTCTAAGAGCAGGAGTTTTGGCTCGGTGCTGCTGAAGCCCAGGGAATCAGCACACAGCTGTGGAACAAACTGCGTTTGACTAATCCTGAGATAAACAAATGGACACTGAAGTGCTCCCTACCTGTTGCTGGGGGCGTGGAGATCTCCAGAGGGACTGTAGGGAGAGAAAAAAACATCACAAGGAGGAAAGCTGGTGAGTGCTCTCAGTTATAAAGTGAGACACAGCAGCACAACCAGGGCTCTCCCCAAACTGTGACTGAGGTGATGCTTTCTGAAGCCTTGGAGAAGGCTGTGGGTGTTTCTGCCATGCCATTTTCACTGCCTCCCAGGCAGCGAGCACGTCTGATCAGCACGTGCTGATCTGTTGGCTGTGGGACAGAGAAGCAAACCTAGCAGGGACAAGTACAATTTCTGCCCTGTTTCCTCTGCCAGGCTGAAACCCAGTCTGAATTGCTGTTTGCAGCAAAGGAGCCCCACCACAGCAAGATCTGCCAGGTGAGTTGTCCTGAACTCCTTTTTAAATTCATTGCATTGTGTGCAGCTTGGGAAGACGAGTTGAAAAACAAACATTTTGTTCTGTAAGTTGCTAAAAATTTTTAAGCAAGTAAAGCTCTTTCTGCAATGCAGCCTCTTGATATATCAGGGAGAAACGGTTCGCAGTGGGTTAGGAACATGGGGTGATAGGCTGAACATGATTTCTTCTTCTGAGCTGCTTCTCCTGGGGCTCACACCTTATGCAGAGCACATCAAAGACTCCTTGCAATTGTTTCTCAAATATACATTGCAATTACTTGTCAATGAACATCAAGCAAGAATGGTCCATGGGACCAGGGAAAGGGAAGAGGAGGAGAAATAACAAAAAATCAGAGTGGAAATAAGAACATCTTCAGAGGGATTATGGAAGCCTTACTTACTTCTGTAGGACTATGTAAGTCTCATGGCTATCAATATTCATATTATTATAGCGTAATATAACTGCACAGCATGAGCCGCCTTTCCCTACAGAATCTCACTCTCTCTTGGACAGAAACAGCTGAGTGGGAAAAGATGCAGTGGCCATCAGCCTGTACTGGTGTCTGGGATCGGACACACCACATTTACATAGTGCCAGAACCTCCATCCAAACAGTTTTCTTCTGCAACCTCAGCTGGTGGGAGTTTTCTGTGTTTTCCTCAATAACCTTCACATAAATATTGTGCAAATCTTTGAAAATTATTACTGATTTGTAAAGAGAAGAAGATATATTTCTAAAACTGCAAGTCTGACTCGAGCACTTTGAGGCTTTCGGGCAAACAGTCTTTGTCCCAAAAGCAGATTCCCGGTTGGTCTGCCAAAACCCACCAGTGGTCTCCTCTGGAAGAAAAAAACCTGTAGACCCGCTCTTCCCTCTCTGTTTCCTCCAGCCACCAGGTAGAGGAATCCTTGTGGGAAGGATAAGATGGCCCCAGGACATATGGGGGCTTGTCCCACCTGTGACCATCCTTCTTGGCTCTCGTCAGCCTCCCCTCTCCCTGCATGGCCACTGCCAAGGGTCCCTGTTCCAATAGTGGCTCCAGCCTTGCACCAAGTTCCTCCTTTCATCCACACCAGCTTGCACACACAGCTTAGGAAACTTAATTCAATGGGAAAAGCGAGTACCTTTGCAGATAACACCAGCATCCTCCTTGTGGTGGCAGTCGTGCGTGCCCACCCCACTGTGCGAGCACTGCTCCAGGGAGGACTCGTTCCCTCTGCACTCCACCTCATCCAGGAGAATTGGTCCTGTGCCTTTCCCAAAGAAGGCACCGATACTGGCCGAGACAGCCCCTCCACAGCCCAGCTGCCTGCACACAACCGCGGCGTCCTTCAGGTCCCAGCCGTCATCACAGACAGTTGACCAGATCCCGTTGTGATAGACTTCCAGGCGTCCTGAGCACTCGTCCTCTCCGTCCACCAGTCGCAGGGACATGTCTTGGAAACACAGAGGGAAGCTTGTGGGTGCTCATCAGTCTCAGAGATGGGCATTCCAGGTGCATTTATCAAATAGCAAAAGCCAATTTCACACAGAAAGTGGCAAAACCATGACAGTAATCTTGCTGTAACAAAGCCATCCTGTGTCAGTTCCTCAGCTACCATAAACCCTTGCTCTCTCAGTGTGCCTTTACACCTGGGAGCAAATAGAAAGACTTGGTTTCTCTTTCAGGCTCTGCCATGTGCGTCTGCAGCCAACAGAACCATTCCTATTGGTGCCAGGGTTCTTTAGCAGCAAAACTCTTAGGTAAGCCCCAAATATCTCAAAAACTCATACGACACACATTTACTTACTTTGAAATTTTTACCTACATTTTTTTTGCCTTCCTAACAGTTACTCTATAAAATCTAACAGCTGTGAAAGCCTTGCAAGGCCCATTTAGAGAGAACTCACCAGCTGGAACAGGCTTCGTTGCGATTCGGGTAGTAACTGGCTCTGGGAAAGGAAACAGAAAAGTGCATTTCTGGTTTTACTACAGAGGGTGCTTAATGATGTTCTTCACTTCTATGAAGAAAAAGGAAAGCAACAGTGATACGAAGCAACCCCTTCATCTCTGGAAGCATCATCATTGAAAAGGAGAAGGCTGCAAACTCTTTTTCAAAATGTCAGGTGTTAATTGTTGCAGTTATGTTGCAGGTGTAATCCTTAATTGTTTTAGGCATGAGACATACTCACCAAAGAGACACCTCTGCTTGGGTCACACATTTAACTCTACTTGAGGTCTTTACAAAACAACCCTTACTCTATTAAAAAATTTGCTTTGAATTTTCCCCAGGAAGAGGTATCCCAGGATAAGCTGTAAACCTGCGTTCTTTGTGCCAGGTCTCAGGCACAACTTCTTTCAGACAGTTGTGCTTCACCCTAGTCGTTTCAGACCTTTGCCCATCAATCATCACTCTCCATCATGACAGAGTGACTCGGGCTCTCCCACTGCACAGGTGTTTCCAGTCAGAACACAGAATTGCTGGAAAGCTGGGAATTGATTTGGAAAAATCCTGAAGGATATTACTAAAAATAGCTTCCTACTAAATACAAGATGAAGAAATTTGATTTACTGGTCATGGTTCATAATTTATGGGAAATCAGAACTAGGAGTACTGAAATATGGTAGTGATGGTGTAAAATCATAATTTCAGTAGTAATGCATGAAGCAGTCAGGTAATAGAGTAGGAATTCCAGAGGGCATGGAGAGCATCCCCTTGGGGCTGGCTGCCACCTCTCTGCTTTGTGCAACAGAGCGAAGGGGTTCTACCTTTTCTTTACTGTCCTTCTCATCTATAGAATCATGGAATTGTTTGGGTTGGAAGGGACCTCAAAGCCCTTCCAGTTTCACACCCCCCCCCCCCACACATAGGCAGGGGCGCCTCCCACTGGATTAGGGTCCCATCCAACACATCCACACCGTGGTGCTGCCTAAAGGATGAACAGAGATACCCAAAGCCAACTTTTCTTGAGATGCTTTACAATCTAAGGGTTATGGTTGGGGATTTTTCGCCTCCTTCCTTTAAATAATTCCTGGTTCTACTTCTTTCCCATACTTTCTCACCCCCTGGCATAACAGATGTTTGGCACAGCATCATTTTCCCGGAATAGCAGCAGAGGCATTTCTGCAGAGCAGTCTCATTTCTGAGAGCTGGGTACTTACGGACAGCTCCACACATTTGTCTCACTTTCAGAGGAAAAGGCTTTCAGAGATCTGAAGTTCCAAATGAGTTTTATGGGCCTGGAGTGTATTTTTCTTTCAGAGAAAGAAATCAGACACACTGCTGACGACGTAATTGAGGTCCTCCTGGTCTGTGACCAGCATAAACCATACTGGGTACACACACCTGTCTTACCCCTTGGTGGGTCAGTGTTCACAAGGGGACATTTTGCTGTCACCTGGTAGCCATTTGTCACCAACTAATGCACATCCATTCAGAACAAGGGCTGTGCTTCCTAGGACTCCCTTTCTCCTTAATTCCCTCTTGCTGACCATGATCAAAGCTCCTTCCATCCGAGTACCATGCTCATCACCTGCTTCTGCAAAAGCTGGCTGCAAAGAAGTGCCAGCAGCAATGTGCTTGGCTCAGTTCCCAAGGTCTAGGCCTGAACTGCTACAAGACAGCCCAACATGATCGCAGGGAGAAAAAAAGGTAATTGAGGCAAAAGTTAATCAACCTGTTGATCCAAGTGTTGAGTGTTCCCCAGTGATGGTGAAAGGTGTTCAATAAAAGGTTAAAGAAGTGGACTACAGTAGCTGTTTAAATCCAGGTGGAAATAGTGAGAAAGAAGCAGAGTAAAAATTCTGTATCCAGATCCAGATTGTGACTTAAATTACAGGCAGCAGTAAGTTTGTTGTGATTCAGCTGATATTAAAAATGGCTTTGCTGGGAGGGAGGCTTTTTTCCTATTAAAGTTTCTAAGTAAATGAAATATTTCCTTAATCTGAAATATGAATTGTTTATCGTGTTGCGGAGCATCTTGGGCTCACAGGTGGGCTGGGTGTTACCCAGCCACAGCCTCCATCCTGTAATGAGATCCTCAGCCCTGTCCCTGAAACCTGAACAGCACTGACAGTGGCAGGAGGAGAGGGAAGGACCGTGCGCTCTCTGGAGGACACGATGGGAATTCAAAGTGATCTTCATAAACTGAATAAATGTCAAAAATGAGCAAGCTGAAATTCAATAAAGGCAGGTGGAATGGGCTGCTCATTGGAAGGAGAAAACCAATGCGCAAAGGCAAAATCGTCCTTTCAACTGGCACAGAAGGACCGTGACAGAACAGGCAGTTGGTAACATTAACACAGCAGGGAGCCTGTCCAGTCCTGCTCTCAGAGTGGTTCGTGGGAGCTGCTCATTCCCTTTGGTGCCAGAGAGACCTCACCTGCTCCATTCGTGACTGCATGTTTAAGAAGGATGCAGGTAACGGGGAGAGCTTGGGTGAATCAATTCAGAAATACAATAGGCTTGGAGATTGTGAGCTCTAAAGGAAGTTTTATAGAGCTGAGTTTAATTTCTGTCAGAATTGTCTTTCACTATCCCAAGGAGAATGGCCAGTGATTCCTCTGCTCCTTGGAGGGGACAGAGAGCTCAGACAGCAACTGGAGGCACTACAGAAAATGACCATCGATAAAAGAACTTTGACTGTAGCATCCAACGCAATCTTTTTGTGTATCTTGAAAGTATCTGTCAAGTTCAGAGGCAAAGTACCCATAGTCATCTCCCCTGGGGGGATTGCAAAGGAGTTTAAAGCCTGCTGGAGCTGTCAATTCCTGCTCCAATAGAAGAGGAGGGAGGGCAGCGTGTAGGGAGGTCTCAGCTCAGCTTGTGGCTGATGCAAAATGACCCCGTCTTGTGAAATCCTGGCTTTTAGATTTTTTAATACCTGAGAAATTATTTCATAGATTCATTATGACAGCTTATTCATTAAAAACCTGCCAAATATCTTATGAAATCAATGCCAGAATAAGAGTTGCCCCAACAAAAAGTGCTGAAGAAGGGCTGACCCAAAGCTCTGTGTAAGGTACAACGATTTCCCCTCCCCAGCAGGGACCCCCTCAGAGGTGCTGAGGAGGGGTGGATGAGCAGGACAAGCACCGGAGGTGTGCCCAGGATTGCCCTGTCTGCAGCTCAGGAGATTTCTGAGCTCCAAACAGTGCCTTGTGATGCAGGACAGGGAGGTGTTTTCTCCTCTCCCAAACAATGCAGGGCACACAGGTTGTACCTGACTGTTTCTTACCTTCGCTCAGCGCAGACAGTGGTGCTGGAGTTGTGGTTGGCTCAGTACTGGCTGCGACTGGGGCAGACGTGACCAAGTCACCTGTTTCTGTTGGAGCATGTTCTGTGGAAGCTTTGAGGGAAAAGCCAATAGGAGCAATGAATAATAATGACCAAACACAAATAGGAACCAGAATTAAATTTTTGGTTGAAATCACCTGGATTTGTCATTTTGCTAGAGCAATTTGAAAACAGAGGAAGCTTTTTTTTCAGAGGACAAAAATGGACCTATGCCTTGTGCTTCCACCTGACTCTCTCATCACATAATGGCATGATAAATAAAGATTTAAAATCTGGATTTTTAAACTGAGCTACTGGGGAATGAAACAACCTGTTCGTAGCCCTCTTTATTAAAGCTTCATCACATACATTTTCCATACCATATGACTTTCCCTTAGCTCTCTTGGACTCCAAAATGATTTTGCAACTATAGCTTTGTCTTTCTAAGCTGTGCTTGGGATTCCTGGTGTGGATACTGCTCAGTCTCTTTGTTTATTGAAGTGGCTGCAAAGGAGGAATGCAAGAGGGCCGAAAGGACCATGAAAGCATCGAGGAAATACATAATTTAGAGAGAAACATCCGTCTCCTTGGTGAGAGATTCCACCAGGGATGAGCAAGAGAGTGCAGAGGTCCGGGTTCTGTTCCACGTTGGATAATGTCATCCCCATTGTTAGGATTGGGAAAGAACTGCCAAGGATTATCAAATCCAGCGTCACAACCTCATTTGGTCATTGATGCTCTTCACTGTAAAGCACCCACTTTTGCCTAGACAGAACCACCAGTATTTGGGCATTTGTGCAGATGCCTAAATTGTGAAAAAAGTACGAGCAGCTTAAAGCCCCAAATTGTTCATAATTATATCTCTCTTTTGAACCTTGAACTTTAAAAGTGAAGGTTTTAGAAACTGGATTCTTTGTTCACTTTTTGATTGATCTTCAACTTCACACAGTTATTGTAGTCCTACAGCACAATTTTAAACAAACTTAGCCAATAATAATAAATTAGATTTTATGACATTATTGTCAGTTCTTACCTTTAGCAGCTGTTGAAGGGATTCCTGGAGCTGAGGTATCATCGCCTCCTGTGAGAGGGGTGGGTGAAATAGATGAGGTTTCTGGAGCTGAGGTGTCGTCATTTTCTGTGAATGGGTTGGGCACAGTGGATGAGATTCTTGGAGCTGAGGTGTCATCTCCTCCTGTGAGTGGGGTGGGTGAAATGAATGATTCTTCAGTATTTTCAGAGGCTGTGGGAAGGAAAAACCATGGAAAGCAGGAGAAAGCTTTCAGGTGAGGCTGAATGACTGCAATCAGCTCCTAATTAATTTAATTGCCTTCAGGCTTCATGGATAAAGGCAGTCTGTCCACATCCACTGATGTGGCTCAGAGATGGATTTTCATGTTTGTGCTTTGCATTACAAGCATCAGAACAGTTTCAGACTTCTCTCACCAAGAGTTAAAAAAGGAAAAGGAATGTGAGGGGCAAGAATAGAAATGAGTGTTGGGATTTGGCAATTAAATTAATTGGTGTCTACTTTCCCAGCATGGCAACTTCCAAAAGTGAAATACAGGATATTCTGGCTGTATGGGGGGAAACGTTTATTGCATCTTCTGGTTCATCTGACTGTAAGTCTTTCTCCCAGAGGTGCAGGAGTCATTGGAGAAAGGAGGGGGAGGCCGTCAGGACCGACACTGAAATACAGCATCTGTTTGTCCTGCAGTTCTCCTTGCCCCGTGGAGCGTCGCCATCAGCAGGTGGGAGCCGTGCTGAGGAGGGGAGGGAGGCTGGAGGGAGAGCTGGCTCTCTCCTCCCCAACTGTCTGAGCTGAGCCTGCGGCACCTTCAACCACAGGCTGGGAGGGGGAGAATCTGAGCTGAGGAATCCTCAAGAGGGAGCACAGCATCTGCCACTCATCCTGGACTACCTTGATAACAAACTCCGATCCTGGAGGCTTATACGTTGTTCAGAATCCAGAGAGGTAACGTTACAGATGGAGAGAAGCATGGACTGGGTGGCTTTTTCCGTGAGTCAAGCTTCTATAAGAAGTACAAATAAAGCTACCGGTTTCCTTCAGACCCCGTGGTTCAGATCCTGCACCATTCGGCTTCTCTAGAGCAGGCTTTGCACAGCATCTGCAGCTCAGGACTGCAGTAGCAGCAGTGGTGTTACCGATGCCCTGAAAACCAGCAGGCTGGGGCCAAACAGCTGAAATCCATCAGCAGGAGTCAGCTATGCCGAGAGGTGCTGGGTTTGCAGCATTTCTCGGCACCTGCAGTGCTGTCCCCTCCTAACCAAACCTTACAGCCGTGTTTTTCTGACTGGCTGCACGTTGTGCAGGTGCCTGTTACCTGTGGGCAGCGCAGTCGGAGTGTCCAGTGTCCTGCTTTCCTCGGTGACAGCCGTGGAGGCACGGGAGGCACCTGTGCTACAAAAGGAGGCTGTAAGGATGAGAAATTAAATAGTTGCAAGGAGCAGTTTAAAGCACAGGTGTGATCTGAGTTGCTTGTCACTCGCCTTAGGTCTCAGGCTGGATAAAACCCTGTGCTATCAGCCTGCTGAACGATAGGGGAGGCAGAGGTCTAACATGGGAGAGAAGCATGAGAGCCTGGATGGGCTCCTCAATGTTCCTGGGGTTTTATGAATCTTGGACACACAAAATCCCAATGATCTGGACACTTCTGCTTACAAAATTTTAAGTGTAGTATTTGTACCTACAGGCTCAGAGTTATTAATCATTAAATGCATAAATTCCTTATATGCCCTGAGACTTCTGAAGTGAAGATGCTGTAAAGGGGTTGTCCCTTCACAGGGATGTTTAATTTGTAGTTGTCTGCGATGAATATATTACAGATTCACGTGGTCACACCTTAATCCATCTGAAAACTCAGAATTAATAGAATATTTCTTTTAAATAGCACTTGCAAAGTGGCTGTTCTTACCCTGACGAGCTGTGGGTTTGGGAGTTGATGTGGCATCTTCCTCCGTGACAACAGTGGGTGCAGACGGTGTAACTGAGGCCAGGAGAAAGTTGAGGAAATAAAAAGGAGAGATGAGCAGCAATTAGGAGTGAACTGAAATCTTGATGAAGGTAAGTAGATTTGGGCTTTGCAGGACAGTGAGTCCATGCATAGGCTCCCCCCCCCCTTCTTTTTGAAAAAAAAAAGGACATTCACCTTTGTTTAATATGTAATAATAATAAAATAATAGGTATTTATGACTACATGCTTTCACTAATAGAGGTGCAATAGTCACCTGGAAAGGTGCAAAGTGGCCGTTGTTAGGAGACATAAAGAATGAAGTTTGCCTTGTGCTTTGGAAGTGACTGTCAGTGTGTGAGTGTGCCTCACCTTCCTCGAGGATCGCCAGGGTCCCTGGAGCAGACGTAGACTCAGCCTCTGCTGGGCTTGATCCGGGCACAGAGGAGGAGTCTGTGGGGGTGGCTGCAGAGGAGGAAATGTGTTATTGAACAGAAACACCACCATGGAAAAGAAAACACATTTCAACACATCATTAATGCTTCAAGCAAGTCAGTTCCTTGGACTTTAACTTTTGATTACGTGGCTCAGAAGAACGTATTCCCAGTGGTGATTCCAAGTGTGTCTGGGAGACTGATGCTCCTGGCACCCCTCTCCGCAGGGTATAAACACGCCTTGTAGCCATCCTATCTCTGTGTTAGCTTAAGGACCAGGGAAAATTGAGAAAGATCATCAAAAGGCAAGGAAGATACCCAGGAAGGAGCGCCTTAGATGAACCAATTTTAAAAATCTCACCACCCACACATTCAGTCTTGGTAACTGTATGTGCAGGCAGACTTAATCACATGCCTGTTTTACCTCCAACCACATTTCCTTATGAAAACAAAGGTGATGTTGCCCATTGGCTCTTCTGATGCTGATGACATGCAGAGTTATTACGTATTTTCACTGAATTCCCAGTGCTCCACCTTTCTGCTCTAAATGAATCCCACATATTAGTCAGAATGCACGCAGATGCCATTTGCAGTTTGGTTTTTCCCTTGCCTTTGGCAGCTGAAGTTTGGGGTTCTGTGGAAGATGTAACTGTGCTGGCTGTGGGAAAGGCTGATGCAGAAGTGGACGTCTGGGGTGTGCTGGAGGTTCCTGGAAGTTAGAGGAAATAAATCATTAGGGAACTGTAACAATTGTCATGAGAACAGAGACATTGGTGAGATAATTTGAACATTAGATGGGTGCTGGTCTCTTCTTCCAAGTAACAAATGATAGAGGGAGAGGAAATGACCTCAAGTTGTGCCAGGGGATGTTCAGATTGGATATTGGGAAAGATTTCTTTACTGGCAGAGCGGTGAAGCCCCGGCAGAGGCTGCTCAGGGCAGTGGGGGAGTCTCCATCCCTGGAGGGGTTCAAAACATGTATAGATGTGACACTTCAGGACATAGTTTGGTAGGCACGGTGGGGTTGGGCTGATGGTTGGACTGGATGAGCTGAGAGATCTTTTCCAACCTCATTGATTCTGTGATTTTATGGTTAGTTTTCATGTAGCTCTGGGATAATGCACCAAACCATGACCTCTGGTACTGTGAGTGTTCATTAATGTTGGTTCTAAATGAACTTCAGAGATATTTGCCAGTGGTGTCATCCGTGCAGGAACAGATGTGCAGGATATGCAGCCACTGTTCAGGACTACTACAATGTGGTTTTGCAGGTTCAAGTCTTGAGAAGAAATTAGTTTGGGAACCACTTTTTCACTTCTGGGCTACGTAAGATCAAACCCTGCATTTTAACACCCAGTCCTCTGTGGCTATGTAATAGTGTTAGTAATTAACTCAACACTCAAAACCCACAGGAAACATGATTAATGTCCATACTTTAAGGTTTCCAGGTGTTATGATTATTTTAGGAACAGTGAAAAATGGGAGTCAGAAACTTAGACCTGGAGTGTTGAGATTTGCCTTATATTCTCCCTAATTTGTAGCAAATTAGTGGCCAAGAGTTCCTATGAGCAACCCAAAGAGCAGAAATGATATTAGAGTGGATAAATAACTAATAATTTGAGGCAATAACTGGTAATTTGGAGCACGCACCTTTCAGAGTGCTGTCTGCTAAAGCTGTAACCATATCATTTGTTAGTTAACCATTGATCCCTGAGCATTTGGAGAGACTGTGAAGAGCAACTGGACCCGTGTCTCCAGAGCCCTGCCTTACCTGCTGGCTCAGCTGTGGAATGTGCTGCACCTGTGAACATGGGAAAAGGCAAAAACTTACTTTCATTGTGCAGTTATTTGTATTGCTCCAGAACAGGCTGCTGCTGGCTATGCAGCCTTTGCTTTCAGCTGTGTTTATGACAAGAGTGTTAGTTTCTATTTTCAATTCAGACACGTCTGCTTCACACCTGGTTGTGCTTCTATTCCTTTTAACTGGTTGCCTTTGCTGTCTTGGGCCTGGCCTGTAGTCAGAATTGACTAAAGAGGTCCTGAACTGCCTTCTTCTCCCCATTTTTGTACTCAGTGCTTGCTGCTGCCACTCTTGCTGTTGTGTCCAGGACATCCTTTTGTTCCTCAACCACGCAGAGCAGCCTAAATACAAGGAGCCTCCACATGCACACAGTTCAGCTCTGCTCTGATGTTTGGTGCATTTAATGGTCAACGGGAAAACCCAAAGAGATTTTTAAGAATGTGTAACATTTTTTTTACCTGAACAGATGACGCTGACGTCCTCGTTGTGCTCGCAATCGTGTGTGCTCCACCCGGCGTGCTGGCAGTCCCAAAGGAAAGATTCAGTTCCCTTACACTGCACATCATCCAGGTGGATGTCATCACTGCCAGAGCCAAAGTAAGACCATCCCAGGACAGAAACGACCTCCCCACAGTCAAGTTGTCTGCATACGACGCTGCCACTGCTCATGCTGAAGTGGTCATCGCAGACTGTGCCCCATTTGCCGTTGTAGTGCACTTCCACCCTCCCGGCGCATCGGTCCCCTCCGGCTGCCAGTCGCAGCTGTGGCTCTTCTGAAACTAAAGCCAAAGTCGACAGGTAAACATCTCAATTTGTTTATTCCCAGGATATCTAAACTTCTTTCCTCTAAGATTTCGTCCCGACCCATGCAGGGACGGGCTGAGCAGCAGAGCCCAGATGAGATTGGTTCACGTGGCTCTGCTGCGTGCAGGACCTGGTCTGTCACAGCAGGTTATTGTTGCTGTGCTGGAGAGGCAACCAGCTCACCCAGAGCCAGCTCGTGTAACTCTACAGGGCTTCCAGGTCTGCTCACACCCAGGAGCATCTCTCACCCTCTTACCTTTGCGTTTAAATTTGTCTTTTATCCATTTTGTAAATCTGTCCCATAGGGTTTGACCTCCATTTCCTGAGCCTTCCTGTGAGTTCCACCAGGTTCCACTCGCTGTGGCAGATAAAAAAACACGTTGGCACTGATGTATCACAGTTCCAGGTACGTTTGACATTTTTGTGTGAGATGGTACCCAGTGTGTGTTGGCAGACAAGCAGTAAGGGTTGGTTTGTGATGTGCTTTCAAAGTAATCCTGCAGTCCTTCCCTGCTTGGAAGGACATGCTCATTTCCTCATGGTTCAGTTGAAGATAACAGTAGAGGCCCTACTTCATAGCAGCACAAAAGACAAAGGGACCCAGAAATGTTCATGGACAACCTCCAGCTCCAGTGAAGACCTGGGCTTCGCGGAGCCGAGCTCTGCCAGATTTCACTGAAGTGGTAGAAAGGGTTTCTTACCTGTGCTGTGTGAGATCACCACAACAGGCAGGGGGCTGTGGACCATTTGTCTGGTTATTTTGTCTGACAGCCCAGCAGGGCAGCTCAAACAGCTCTCTTTGCAAACACCTGCATGGGAAGCCCAGCTTTGACTATCTCTGTGGTGCAGAACGAACTCTGTACCGGTAATGGTATTTAAACTGTTTGTTTGATTAGATGAGACCATGGCATCACAGTTCACATTCCATGGGATGAAATGGTCTCCCAAAATAGGAGGCAAATGTGTAACATATAATCTCTAGTTTTAGTCACATGAACACCTTTGTAAATCTGCATATATTCACTGAAAGGAAAAAGGATTTAGGCTACCAGGAGTCAAAGTAATGTTTCCAAAAGTCAGCTTTTGAAGAGAATATCCTTGCTCTGACAGAATTAGCGAGCTCTGAAGAGCTCTGCCTCATTTAGTCACTAAAATGAAGAGAAATTGCATTTTGGATTTTTTTTTTTTTTTTTTTCAAATTGGCATTTGTTCCTCACAGTCACAGACTTGAACTCGTGTGAGTGCATCAATGATACCAAAGACCTGCGTTTGCAAGACAGGATCCTGAGTGCTTTTGCCAATCAAAGTTAATCCAGCCCACATCAGGTCAAATCAAAGACAAAAGTGAACCTATTGAATAGACTCAAAGATTACAGGGCTGGGATTTGACTGCCTTCTTGAAATGCAGCTGAGTCCTCTTTGATGCTGAGTTTCCCTCTGGGCTGCTCTTGTCTTATAAATAATTCCACATAGCCAACCCCCGAACCTTTTCCAAAGGCATTGCCAAGACCTATTCAAGGTGCCCACGCTGACAATTAAAGATTAACGTACCTCATTCAAATCAGTAAGGTGATAAGGAAGGCTCAGGGTTATTTTTCTTTGGCATTTGAAGGAACATGGCACTGCAGTAAATGATATTTCAGGCTGGGTCTGATAGGCTCTCTGTGTCTCTTTTTCTCTCTCTACATTTTTAATTGTTCAGTATAGAAGAATTTAAGGTCAAAAGTAGAATATTAGAATATTAGAAGTAAACTTTCCCAAACTATTCGCAGAAGAGAAACAAAGAAAATACTCCTCAGCCTTCTTTAGCCCATAACCTCCATGGCTTATGTTTTGAAATACAGCCTTTGGTTTTGAACTGAAACTTTGAATGAGAAGACAAAAGAAACCATCCGTTTCATGGTGCAAACCTTGTCACAATATTCTAGGAGACTCTTTGCCACCACTTCCCACTCAGCTGGTCTGTATCAGTAGCTAAGGCTGTCTGTAACATTCCCTGCAAGCATAAAAACACATCAGACCCCGTACCTGGTTCAGATAGAAGAGCAGCACTCAAGAGAAGCATCCAAATGAGACTCACGTGAAGGTCCATTTTCATCGTGGGTGTCTGTTCTAACCCAATGCGATTCCAGAATTTATACTAAATGAGCTCTGGTTGACACCAAAGGAAAGTGCTGTGCAATTTGATCTTCCTTCCTGAACTTCCAGATCAATGCCAAGGAAGTGATTTACTGCGTATTTTCGTTTCTCAGAGTACATTCAGACACCCGGATAAGCAGATCCCAACAGCGCTGTTCCGGACTGGCTGCTGAGGTCTTCCCAAACACTCCCCAGGCACATTTGTGGCCATGTGTTGGCGATGTGGTTGTTCCAGGAAGCAGTGGTTTAGTTTCAGAGATTAGGCTGTTTGGTAAGGATTCTCAGAGCCTCAGTTAAGTCAGCTTCCAGTTTGCAACCATACTAAACCAGACTAAATTCATGTGAGAATTGTGCAAAAAGAAGATGAGCATCCTAAAAATGTCAAGGAAGTCTCAACCAAATTCTCTCTGTCTGTAACGGATATTCCTGTAAGAAGTATTTCCTATGCTTTTCCATATTTTTCTGACTCCTCTTTAATGTGGGACAAGGTCCCCCCAGCACGTTTCAGATGTGCTGTTCTCTCTGTCTCCCACTTGCAGCCAACAGAGCTGTGAAAGCTGTCGGCCAAGGCTCGGTTGGGTAAGAAGAACTGCTCTGGGGGTAAAGAAAGGCAATTGCTGAACTACAGCAACTGAGGAAATGGAGAAAGATCGGGCCAGAGGATCCTGGATGAAGCTAACACTGTGCAAGTCAAGGAATCTGTCTGTAAAACCAGAAGAACATGACCAGCTGCCGTGACCTCTTCTGGGCCAGACCAGTACAGCCTGAAGTAACGGGGCCTCTGCAGTGATCCCCAAGAAAACGGTGAGCACTGATAGAGCACAGTGGGGAAAATCCCAATGATCCTTGCTAGCCATGAAGTTCCCAGAAGGAATTTGTCACCTTCATTACTTTACAGTAATCATCAATGCTGGTTGAGATACAGACTCCACTGCCGATTCATGCCCTGTTGTCTGCCCAGCAGTTCCACAGCTGGCATGATCCTCACCAAGCTAGGGTGACGGTTCTCCATCACCTTCAGAGATCAAGCACAGGCAGACAGTGCCGTGTGTTACATCCCTCAGCAGCTAAGGCTGCACAGAGCCTAAGGAAGAGGAGCTTTGTGTGTCAGGATTTGAGATGTGCTTTTGATTCTGGGAGATACCACACAAAGGAATCAAGGCATAACTTAGAATATTTTTCAGGTGAATGGGAGAAACTAGAAACAAGTTTTTGTTCTGCTGGCAAGAGAGATTGAGATCATAGGATGAGAGGTATAAGAAATGTTTATATATATATATAAAATAATATAATGCCAGTATAAATACAAATTAATAGAGGGCTTGGAGAAAGCAAGAAAAATGATCACCATCCAGAAGAAATGTACAATGGGTCATGCTGGAGATTAACCTTTCCCATCCGGTTTCATGCTATCTTTTCAGATTGGGTGACTTGCATGAAAAAAAGGGAATCTCACCTAGAAAGGCCATCCTAAACGACCTATGCATCCTCCAACTCTGCCTGTCTGTACCGGCAGGGAGAAAATGGTTCGCAGTTACAGAGAGGAGGAAAGCAAAGCTAAAGGTTTGGAGCTGACTTAAAAAATAGCATAAATTCTTTCTTTCTGTGAAGGCTTTTCTTATTTTTTTAACTCAGTGTGATGTCTATTGAGACATCCACATCCTTATGGTCACCATACCTTCTTGAGCAAAGCCAGTCATGTCAATACCTGAGCTCCAAGTTCCGTGTGAGGATGATTTAAATTCAGTGCCATTTCCTGAAGTGCGTAAGTGGGTTTATGGTAGATCCTTATCAATACACGACTATCCAAATAGATCTAAGCTGGGCCTGAACAGTACAGTATGTACCAAGTTTCTTTCCTGACAGCAATTAACCTATATTATGCAAACACTTTTGAATGACAAAGAAACTTCATGAAGATTTTACTCTCAAAACAAAGACAAACAACTTCTTTATATCTTGTGACTCAACCCAAGTCTAAGTGCTCTGGGTTTAAAGATTTGGATCCAAACAATGTCAGGTGGAAGCCACAGAAGTTGGATGTGCAGAGCACTTCATATCCATCTTGTAAGCAACATGCCTGCTGCTGCTGGACTTCCAATAATGTTCTTTCTCAAAGTGTAGAGTCCTGTAGAAGGAGCGAATGTGTCAATCTGGCAGCTCAGCCAGACGTTGGCATCAGCAGTAAGTTGTCCAAGGAATCCCATGCACGGGGACATAAGTCACATCATCTGGTTGTAGGCACCTCATCTATTTATTATCTAAGCTCTTGACCAGCGACATTTCAGTGCCCTTGCAGTTGGAGCCTTGCTACAGGAGCAGGAAAATACAGTGAACGTGGCTGAATACCAATATCTTGAATATGAAGAAGCATCAAGGTTTTCTTTTTGAGCACCCCTCAGTCTCTTCTGTAAGACAGGTCCCAAAGAAGCCTTTAGTCCCAGCCAACACAGGGACACAGAGCTGCCCAGCTCTTGCCTGATGGGGCTGGAGCTCACCTTAGGCTGTCAAACAGCCCATCTAAGAAGTAACAGTAGCAGGAGCGAATGTGAACAAGGGCAGAAGATTTGCAGATCTTCTGGCAGTGATAGGTGGCAAGGAATGACCAAGCTCCACATCACCACTGCAGCTCCCATTGCCGCCAAAGGAACCGTCAAAAAGGAGGTGGTAAATCCTCAATCCAAAGATGAGCAAGCAGGGTAATCCTGTGTGGCAGGAGCTGCAGTGATGACAGCAAGGCTGACCTTTGTGGGCTGTTTCCTAGAACATCATCTTTAAGAAATCTGTCCAAATCCACTTGCAGGAAACAAGTGGTGTTTGTCTGCCCTGCAGCAGTTTTAAGCTGCAGGCTTGGGTGTTAAGATTTGTGAAGATTTGCTGCCCTGGCAAAACCACTCTTCCCTGGAAACAGCTTTTTTCAGATTTTTTAGACTGCATATGAACATCAGTGTATGGTTTGTATTGTGAAATATGAACACAGAGGTCTGCACACACGTGTGTTTGTATATGTGACATATTCTCCACAGGACACCTCACAATAAGGGCAAGTTCTCTGTGCTGCTCTGCAGCTCTGATTGGGCAACTTCACCATTAGCAAAAAAAAGAAGCTCACAATTTTTATGGAAATCCGTAGTATTATAATTACCATGAGGATCTGGGTCTGTCATAGTCTAAGGGGTTAAAAGCAGGGGGAAGTTGTGAACCTCGTCTGGAGGCTCCTGCCACTGGAGGGCAGCGAGGCACTGTGAGCACCTCTGGATCAGGTGATGCTTTTGTAGGGCCGGTAGAGAGGCCTCTGCTTCTGCAACTACCTTTAAAAATAGGCATATGTGAAAATGACCACATGCATAAGAGACAGCTGCAAACAGCAGGACAGTTGTAATCCATGCCTCACCCATCTCCTGCCAAGATGGGAGGAGATGACTCTATCCAAATGGAGATCAGGGGAAGCTCCAGCCCAGCTCAGACATCCATTTATTTCATCTTCCCTGGCAGTTGTTTGTGCCTTATTACTGAAGGAGGTCATAAACCATCACACCTGATAACTCTCATACCCAATGTTTGTAGAGAATTCCATTGAAAGATCTTTGCAGGAATGAGCTGGGACTTGCTGCCTTTCTCCTGTCCGTGTATTTCTTATATAAATGCCTACCTGTAGTTCTTTTTCCATGAAAAAAAGAACATAGAGTAGAAAATATGTAGAAAATAGTGTGTAAGAATGAAGAAAATGGTGCAATTTTTTCTGAGCTATAGCAATAGATTCGTAATTTCTTCAAACTGTGCTTGAGAGAACATTTCTTATGCAGCAGATCCTGGGTTTTGCTGAACCCATCATGTCCCTAACAATCTGGTAGTGGCCATGTTTATTGCCCTACCATAGTGAAGGTGTTTGCAGTCACCTGCAGAAACAGCCCCAGCATCTCGCAGACAGTGGGGCTGAGGGACAAATGTGGAAAATTTGGATCTCCACACAAGTAAACTCATCTGCCCCTTCAGGGCTAACCTGGGGAATCAAGAGAAATGTTCCTCTCAAGTTGTGAAACGCTGTTAGGAAGGACTGCTTAGATATTTAACAAATAGAGCATTATGGAGCATTATGAAAAAAAATGATTTATTTAAATGTAATAAGGATGGACCAAAACATTGGTTTTGGAAGAAGTGTCATGCATTGTTTCATCATTTTTATCTTTTGTTTCTAAAATCAGAGAATGATCAGCTTCTCTTAGGGGGTGCGTGGATGGGACAAAGGGGAACATTTTGAGCTGAAAGAGAGGAAATTGAGATGAGATCATAGGGAGAAATGTTTTCATGTGAGGGTGGGGAGGCCCTGGCCCAGGTTGCCCAGAGCAGTGGTGGCTGCCCCATCCCTGGAGGTGTTCAAGGCCAGGTTGGATGGGGCTTTGAGCCTCCTGATCCAGTGGAAGTTGTCCTTGCCCATGGCAGGGAATGGAACTGGATGGGCTTTGAGGTCCCTTCCAACCCAAACTGTTCCATGATTCTATGATGATTCTATGTACAGGTAAACAAAAGATCTTGGATTGTTCTATTGAGAAAAATTCTGGCAATGAGCACGAGTGTAAAATAACATTGAAAAAGAGAGGCAAGACAGAAGCAATACAACAGGAGAAGTGAACAAGCAGAGGAGCCAAAGGCTGCCCTTTCTCAGCCCCAGTCCCTGCTGCCTCGGGGGCAGCAGAATTCACTCGGTACCAGGAGGCCTTGCTCCTGTCCACACGCAGATCTCTGCTCACCTGGGGTCAGCAGGGGACTGGCTGCTGTGTGTGTGCAACACAAGATGATGAGCAGCTGTTGTACAGCTTTGTGGTACAGTTTGGGTTTGGAAATGCAACGTTCTGTTGCAGTTTGGAGACCCTGGGTATGTGCCTGGTTTCCTGCTCCTATTAAGGCCCACGATGATGTATGTTCACTGCTGCTGTTACTTGTAACACCTGTCTGAAGCTGTGTGGTGTCCTAATATTTGGTGCTTACCTGCCCAGACATATTCTCAATTGTAGTTTAAACTCATATTCTTTCAATTCATTCTTTTTCCATGGTTGCTCTCTGCCAGACATCACAGTAAATTCAACCCTGCTAAGTTCTGAGGGAAAGGTGTTTTTGCATATTGAATAATGAACAGAGAAACAGGCAAAACCCAGGTGAAGTAACTCACATCCCAGATAACATAACCTTCAAAGAAGTTGCCTATATTTATGGTGAATTTATTAGTGGTTAAAGTGAAAACTTGAAGTGTGAAGACATCTTCTATGGACAAAACTGAGTGCTGATTGCTGGGTCTGGACTCACTCCTGGTCCCAGAGGAGACTTGTCTTGGGATAAGTATGTCACCATCCATCCTCTGGAGGCTCCAGTCCACTCCTGTGAATCCTGCAAGGGAAGATCCTCATGGGAGAGGAAGGCTCTGCCCATGTCAATGAGTAGCGGTGACCTTGGCTCTGCTCTCAGTTCAGCAGATTATTTCATCCTGGTGCTCAGCCAAGGCTTTGTGTCAACACAGGGCGAACACAGGTTGCTTATCTTGGCGTCTGCTGCATTCTTGCTGCTTTTCCTGCTCTTCACGTTCATGTGGACAATGGTACAGTCTTAAAAAGGGGATTTGATCAGCTTCTACGAGATCCTTTCGGTCTCAGCAGGCACCATGGGTGGGGTCACACTGGGCACCACCAGTGCCAGTGATGGTCTCCAGCACCCTTCAAGCATTTGTTACGAGGAAAATGGAAGAGGCTTTCTGGTGCATTTGGGCTGCTGACTAATACTGTTTTTAAATGACTTTTACTTAGATTTTGATAGTAAAATCAATGCAGTGAGAAACAGGGACTAATGACTGAAGCCCACAGCCCCTGACTTTGTCAGTTTTGTTTACTTGAGGTTAGACCCAACTATGAAAGCCACATTTCTGTTTAGAGCTTCATCTCCTGAGAATTTGGGGAGACTGTAACAATTTCTGAGGATTTTGATTCAGAGTCATATCTAAGTATGCATAATCAATACATTACTGGTTAAAAAATTGCATGAAGACACCACCAACCCAGCACACAAGGAGAAGAGAAGAGAGAAGAGAAGAGAAGAGAAGAGAAGAGAAGAGAAGAGAAGAGAAGAGAAGAGAAGAGAAGAGAAGAGAAGAGAAGAGAAGAGAAGAGAAGAGAAGAGAAGAGAAGAGAAGAGAAGAGAAGAGAAGAGAAGAGAAGAGAAGAGAAGAGAAGAGACATCCTGAGCTGATGTTTCCACTGACACCCATTTATTGATTCTCTCAGATACTCCTCATGAGTTGCATTCAAATAAGGAAAATAATTGATGAGGTAAATTAAGAATGCTTCTCTGAAGAAAACACTGGGAATTGTGCTTACATAAACTCAAGGAGTTTTATCCCATTGTAGAGTCCTAGGGAAGGACTTCAGCAGGGCCCCTGCACAGTTCCTGCCATCCATCACCCTCAGTGGTGCTTCTGAGGGAGCAAAGAGAATGGGCCTGCCACTTTGCTTTTCCTGTACAAAGCTCTAGGTCTTGACTCCCTGGATTGCTGTTACTGGCTCTACCAGATGTCAGTGCAAATCTGCATCAAGTTTTGGTACATATTTACTGCCTTTCCTTGCTGACACTTTGAAAATTGTACCACCTGATGGATATTAAAAAAAAAGTTGCCAGGGTTAAATCTGGGTAAGGACCTAGAACCTCCAGAAATCTGAGCATGGCACTTCCTTCTTTGGAGGGATCGGATACAGCCCTGGCTCCTTCTTGCTGCTCCCTGCCCTTGAGCTGTAATGGAATCCTGACTCCAAACCTTTGTATTTGCTTTATCCTGATTATATCACTCCAATAAAGATTCTGCAGGCATTCAATAGAAGCTTTGTCAAGCTGAGTCATGTGGATTAGGGCCTGTGAAAAGTCTCCTGTGTGAAAACTTGTTGGTTTTTAAAGGGCAGAATGTGCCTCGGGATTGCTTTTTGCTGCTCTTCCCTAGTCCTGGTAGTGGGCAAATAGAGTTGGTTACTTGAGATTACAGGTGATTAAAATAAAGTGATGGCAGGATTGGATGGACTCTGAGTGACCCTGATTAAAAAAAGGTTTTGAATCTGAGCTGGACGGGAGTTGCAAAGTGAAATATTGATCAAAATTGACCAAATTTCTTGGTGTAGGAAAGAGCCTTGCTCTGGTAAGAAAGCCATGATGGTGTTGAGCTTATTTCTCAATGTTTTTGAGAAACTCTAAAAAAATAAGGTTTTTATAGTCTGAGGGGCCAGTTTTCAATATTACAAAATTAAAAATTCATTGGGACTTGTCTTGCTAAAGCAAAGATATCGGTGTGTGTTTGAGCAAAAGACACTGCATGGCAGCAGCTGTCACAGTTCTTTCTACACCACACCCTATGAGAACATCCCACAGGTGTTTCTCACTCCCTCTGCACTGTGCATCTTCCATGACAATATTCCTTGGGCTGTGAGTAAAGATGACATCTCCTGAAGATGATACAACATGTCCATAAGCCTGCTGGGTACAGACAACTTCTGCACCACTTCTTATATCCCAGGAATCACCACAAATCGCCCCCTTTGCAAGATATTTCACCAGGGCCTTCACGCTGCTTCCGTCCATTCAACAACTTCACTGACACTTCCATGAAAATTAATTACTTACGTATTTTTTTCCTACAATATTTCCTAAAATACAACACAATATACGTGTTTTCTACATTTTAAAAGAACTTATTAAAACATCTGGTGGCATCTTCAGTCCTCAATCCTGCCCTGTGATACCTGCTGGTTTGATACAGGTTACAGAATCTGCCAATAGGGATTTTAGAGGAAAACACAAGAGAGGGAGGTAGTGCTGAAGAGTGAAAGGCACAGTACCTGGCCCTGCAGACACCCTCCAGGCAGTGGCAGCATCCGAAGAGTGGGCGGCAGGGACTCCTGTGAACGGGTTCCCTGTCATGCTGATAAAAGATGGTTTGGAATGTATAAGCGTGTGGTTGCAGAGGGCTGTGCTCTGCAGCTTGACCTGCCTTGTTGTTTTTGATGGTGGTGATTTTGTACAATGGAGACACTTTTAAAAACATTCTCTTAATTCTTTTTGGCAGGAGTTTGTTTATAATAGCTTAATTTTTCAATTATCTTAATTATTGTTTGGATCCCTTCTTCTCCACGGGACCAGGAATTAAACCTGCCCTTGGTGCAGCCGATGGCAGCCACCAGCCCAAGAGGAACCAGCTGGATGCAGCCAGGGAGAAAATGAGTGATGCCACACGAAGTGATGGGAGACTTCTTCCGCCTCTCAGTTTCTGCCCTGTCCTGGTGTGCAGGGGTTTGCTGCAACTCCCACCTTTGTCCACTTTTGCTGTCCTGAAACTGGGACAGAGGGAGCCCTAGAAAGGAAAGCTGTCTGGGGAACCTCTTGGGCAGGGGTGCCCTGAGCCTCTTAGTCCTGTGCTCCCATGACTCCCATGGCCATGCCCTGGGTGCCTGCAGCTCTCAGCAGCGCTGGGGCAATGGACCACCTTATCTGCCAGGAAACAAAATGCTTTTCTTTCAAACTGCAACACCAGGAACCCCCCAAGACTGTACAGATCCCAGTCCATAGCTCAAAGAGTTTAGTTTTCAGCTTGATCTGGAAGTGTCACCCCGGCTTTCAGGAAGCATCTCATGTGATACTTGGATTAATGCTGGCAGTGTTGGCAGAGAGCAGCCCACTTGTCCTTCTAAACAATACATTCCTTAGAGAACCCAGCAAACTTTTATGAAACAAAGGTGATTTGTTCTGCACTGGCAAAGCTCAAATCAAGTGTTTACCTCAAATGCACGCCACCCAGGAGCTCTAGAAGAATCTGAAGCAACAGGTTTTGCCCACCCTTCTGCTACTGGAGCTTCACAGCTGAATTTCTGAGCCAACCACTGGGATCCAGTGCTTTGAAAAGGCCTGGCTTTCACAGAATCATGAAATGGTTTGGGCTGGAAGGGACCTTAAAGCCCATCCAGTTCAAACCTCGCTGCCATGGGCGGTACTAAAAACTGAACTAAATTTTTCCTTCTTGAAAGGAGACTTAAAAGGTCTTTTAACATTTAAATGACATTTTGGTGAGACCTGAAAAGTCTCCTGACTAAGATTGGATGAGATTTCCAGGTTTGCCTGGTTTAGGGTATAGTCAATAGGAAGCCTTCAGTACATTGGACTAGCCTTTAGATCAGATATGTGGTTCAGCCTTAAATATTCCAAATAGAATGCCTTTAACAGCTCAGAATATCTTAAATTTAGCTTTATTTAATCTAGAGAACTGAAAACTTCATGGGAAAAAAAAAGATCAGTCTTCAAACGGGCAAAATACACCTGAAGGGAAGGGAAGAAAATAATTACTGATGGCCAGGAGGGACAGGGCAAGAATGAATGGCCTTGAGCAGAAACAGTGAGACCTGATGATAGGCATTATGAAAACCCTTTTCTACAGTGATGTTAATTTCAATTGTGAGTCTCATCAAGCATGAGGAGAGATCATCTAGGCAAGTTAGGGAACCATGTGTCGGGAAGATGTTGTGCTGAGAAAATTCCAGCTCATCTGAATTTGATGCTCTGGGCAAGTAGCAGTGCCCACAGCCAGGGAGAAGGTGGCACAGGGGTGACTGGCACAGAGCACGGTGGCAGCAGCGAAGACCTAACAGCTCTGTGGGAAACAGGCTGTGGTGTTCATGGGGACAACAGCCACAAAGTGGAATGAAGAGACCAGCGCTGCAGTAGGGATTTCAGGAGCAAGAGGTGTGTGTCATGAGGAGAAAATAGCAATGACAGGAGAGAAAAAAGCAAAAGTAGTTACACTGGAAAGGCTGGGGAACTTTCTCCAGACCTCCAGGGCACGATGATTGCTGTGCTCTGTTGTTACTGATCTTTGCAAATATGTCTGTCATCAATAGGGAACCAAGGTGTCTTTGAAGGACTTCCCTTTCTGGTTGGAGGACAAGGACATTGTTTTTCCTTTTGCTGCTGGATTTTTCTTTTTTTACCCACCCTTTACAGTTTAACTCCATTAAAAAGCCTTGATGCAGTCACACACCCAGAGGTGTGCCCAGCCCCCACACAACACAGAGGTACCCCAAACCTTGTCTCTGCAAAATGTAGAGGTATTTTAAAACAACCAATGGGTAGAAAGTCAAGTACTGATGGAAAAACTCTCTTTCCAATAACAAGGAGAAACAGACTGAGTATAGAGGACAGTTATTCCTCACTGGCACATAGGGGAAGCTCTTGTCCCCTTTCCTGAGCTCTTCACCTTTGGTGTCGCTGTGGGTCCAGCAGTGGATGCAGGACCTGTTGGGGTGGGAGAGGATGCTCAGGGACTCAGCCATCCCAGTAGGAGGGAACACAGGGATGGAGGAATGCAGTTAGACAGGTCCTTAGGAGCCCCATGAGCAATGTGGGTCATTTTGCTTTTGTGTATGACACCCAGGAGGAAGAAATGGAAGCCAAAATAAAAGGCCTTTCTGGATCAAGTGTCAGCAACCCAGCTTCCTAGGGCCAGGTATTTTCTGTAAATTTGCATGAGCAAAAAGAAAAAGATTAGTTCCTTCCTTTTGAAGCCTGCATTAAGATATTGAGAAATTCCCTGTTGTATTTCAGAAGCAGGGGCTCAGTCTGTCACTTGGCAGATTTTTAGTCCAACAGACCAAACTCTTTAACACAATAGGAATTCATTTCTATTTTAATCACAGAAACATTAATTCTAAAGACAAAACAGAATTTCTGCTTTGTAAACATTAATTCCTTTGATTTTAAACGACACCCCTCACATAACACATTGCTTCAGCTTGGAAATCACTGCACAGATCCATTGGTGTTTCACTGAGAAATCTAGCATCAAGAAAAACACTCAGAATAATTAGAATATTGTAGAGTAGAATTCTAGATGCCACGATAAGATCAGTTTTTAAATTTCCATTCCAGACATGACATGTTGGTTCTCCCCAAATTAAGTCTTCCTCCTTTTTAATAAACCTTGAAATATTTATTGATGCCTCATTCATATTTCGAGGCATTGGATAAATGGCCTTGGAAGGATGTGAGAAGAGTGTTAAAGAGAAGAAAAATGAGATAATGCTTGCACCAAACAACTCATGACATGGATGTTGACATTATTTTCTAATCATTTAAGAGGCATTAGGACTACAAAGGCCCTCTAGAGCGTTGGAACAGGGTAGGATTCATTGTAGATAAAGATATCAGAGCTTCTCTCAAATGGCACACGTGGCTGTCATCAATGAAGCGTTGTGGTGGCTCATACGTGATGTTTTCCCAGTAGCCATTCGGTGGGTGGTGCTGACCTTCCATCTCACATCGCCCTGGGTGGCAGCGGTTTCCTCAGTGCCGGCCTCGCAAGCAAAGCAGCGAGAACGAAAACGACAGCCGCCAGGATGGCGAGAGCGGCAACGAGCGGGGCCAAGGCTTTATCAGCCACGGCGGGAGCCGCTGGGGGAGGCAGCACAGGAGAGTCCAGTCCTGCGAGCGAAGCCAGACAGGACCGATGTCAGTGTGTTACAGATCAGGGCACAAAGAGCTGCTGCACTGCAAAGGGTGCTTTCCAGAGCAGTCAGGAACAGGCGAACTTCTCACAGAGCCACTGCTTTAAGCTTTTGAACTGGCTTTATATCAGGAGGAGTGACAACTTAACCAAGCAAACCTCGTAAGCAGAAGCCAACCGAGGGAATGGAATGTTTCTCAAGCAGGTTGGGAGTTTGCTGTCAGCTGGTCATCAGGTTACACAAGCAGGTTGGAGCTAATCAGTTCAGTGGAGTTACAGCACTAAAAATAGTGACAGGCTGCCTCTCCTTTGGGACAGCCAAGGCAGTTACACTCTTCACACACGGAGGTGAAAGCAGGGGGTTTGCAAGGTGTTGAAAGAAGAAGAGATTTGTGGACATTTTGGTCAGCCAAGCACACCCTTGCAATGATGAAGTTAGCAAAAGCAGATTTCAGCAGCAGATGTCAGAACACAGAGCTAATGGTTTTCATGAAGCCCTTAGGAGTAATCACAACCTCTTACAAGCAAAAACCGATTTGACCTTACCGGTGTTCCTGCTCTGAGCAGCCCCTTCTCGAAGCTGGAGTGGGCCAACAACCACGTTCACTCTATCCTCAGCAGAACTGGCATCTCTCTTGGACCTGCTGACACAGCCCTGGTAGCAGCGGGAGGAAGGGTTATCCCTCCTGCACACCACCAGCTCGCACTGCAGGAAGACCAGACTCTTCCTGCGTATGAACTCGAAGGCACTGAACGCGAACCGGGCAATGTGACTGTCGAGGGACTCGTAGGCAGCGTAGGAGGGGTCGACAGCACATCTAGAAAGAAGTGGAAAAGAGAATTGGTCTTCATGGATTTACACATGTACAGTCCTGCAAAAATGCAGTAAAACAAAATTATATCATAACCAGGTGCTAAGAACACAACAGGACAGAAGCACAACTTTTATAGTGCAACATAGACTTTTAAATATAGACTTATTTAAATCCTATGAAACAGAGAATTGGCTACTCTTTTTTTTTTTTCCAAGACAAAGAGACTATAAGTGGTGAAGAGTGGAGCACAGACTCTTACTAATGTCTGTGCTATACGAGGCATAAAAAAATGAGTCTAATGCTTGACCTAGTTTTACTGAAATAGTTAATGCCTAGGACCATAGACTCCTGCTGCCAGTTTTCACTGTCTCTTCTCACCTACCTCACTCCAACTACTTTGAATTTTGCATGTAGGACAAGGATGAAGTAAGTGAAATCAAATGAAATATCAGAAAGGTCTAAATGTAATTTCTTGTTTCCAGGCTCATACTGTAAAAATAAAAACCCAAAGGCCCCTTTTAATACTCTGTTGACAGTGAGATCTGAACCAGTTCAGATCAGCTCTATTCTTGTAAATAAATGCAGAAAGGGGATTACAGCTACGGTTCCAGTGACTTGAGAAAGGTCTTACCCATTCTTGATTATAGGATAAGACACAGTGTTGAAATTTTGAGGATCAGGTGATGCCACGCATGTGTCCACAAACACAACCAGATTTGGGTCAGAGCTGTGAAGATGAGCTTGAAGGTACAAAGTGTCATTCAAGTCAATGTAGTGTGGAAAGTCGTGCATTTGCCGCAAGAACAATGAGGATTCATAAAACGTGATGTTCATGTCATATCTTCCAAACTGATTTTCATTCATGTCTATGGTATCCTCAGCAACGTACATTGCTTGCACCCATGAGTTCTCTAGCATTCTGCAACTGATATGGAAGTGAATATCCTTTTTCCTCTTGATTATGTACCCAGAAGATGTAACTTTGATCATGTTGGAATAGTTGATTGTATCAACATTCTCCTGTTGAACATGTAATTTAAAATGAGGAAATGCATTTTGGTCACGTTCCACATTCTAAGCATTGATAGAGTAATACGTAATTTAAAAATGTAAACTCATCTTAAACTCTTTAAAACAAGAAGCCTGATTTTGGTCTTTTCTAAAATTCATGGAGTGTGGAGTATGTAGTTAAAGAGAAACCAGTGCCGTGCACACAGCAGTGGCCATACCTCTCGTACCGTCCCACAGCCGTTGTAGGGGATGTTGAATATAACCTCATGGGACGTGACCGTGGGTCTACAGTGACTGTCGTTCAGGGCGACCATCTGCGCCGAGTAGCCTAGAGACTGGAGATAGTCCCTGCTGACCACTGCGTGCATGTATTCTGGCTGGCACAGAAGGGCTTGGGAGAAAGAGAAAATACAATATATTAGTGACTTCAGGAACTTGTTAAGGGTTAAAGATTTTCATTGAACCAAGTGCTGTTTTTCCATCTTAATTTAGAAGATAGGCAGTTCACACACAGACCCAGCATATTTCACATGGACTATTTCACTTCCAGAACAACTTTAAATATACACAAATATTTACTTTGCAAATGAAAACAATAAACAAGCTTGTGCATTGAGAATATGGACCAGGAACTTACTAATGTTGTGATCTGCTGGAATGGAGGAGTAGTGAGCCTGAAACCCTCGGAAAGTGTATCTCGAATCGCTGTGAAAACGAACAGTCATCATGTTTGAGGAGGATGTGTATGTGGGGAAGGAACCAGAACAAAGTCTCCCAAGCAGCGGGGAAGAGCGTGGTGGCCCATCGTAGACTTCAATGTAGTCATACTGGCATCTGCTGCTTTGCATCCTGGCAAGAAAAAGTCAACACCTTGTCAAATGTGCTTCAGAAACTCTGATCTAACTGCCTGACACCTGATAAAATAATTCAGCACTTTAAGTTTTCACTGCAGGGGGTTTATTTTTAGTGGTAGCAGAAAACTGTGAGCAGAAAAAACTGCAGTAATCCAGATTGTGTTTTTGTCTTGTGGCTGGTGGATGTTATAGGAAAATATCTTTAAAATTGGCAAGGTTGCCTGTTTCTAGTAAGTTTACAGACTTCTCAGGTAAGTTTTGAGTTTGTTATCTGCCTGGGGAATCAGTGTTTCACTTACACAATATCTCTAAATGTGAGCATGATGCGGAAATTGTTCTCCACTTGTATTTCCCACACACAGTCGGCGTTGTTTGGATAACTTTCAGGGTAGAAGGGACTCTGCAGCACCCCAGATGAATTTGAGATTGAGCCACCACAAGAATAAGACACTGCAGGAAAAAATGGAAGAGAGTTTACTTAGAGTAACCTCTAAAAAGCTGTACATGACCTGTATGTATCTCATCCACAGCTGCTGAAGAACAGGTCTCTCACTGGCTGCAGGTGATGTTCTGTGTGACCCACAGCAAACACAAATACTTGTGTTGGCTTTAGGTTTACTTTCAGTTGGGTTTGGAATTCCCTGTCACATTTGTGGTGTCACACCACCCTCTTCAGGCTGGGCTGGTAACACCTTGATGCTTTCTGCTCTGGCCTATGATTCTGGGAGGTGTCACTACAGTCAAATTGGAAGGACCTCCCTGAACAAACAACATCCTCTCAGCTGTTCTGCTGCTTCTCTTTATTCCCCTAAGGACTTTGGAGGATAAATATGTTGCAAGTCTTCTATGAAACTGTCATTTTACGGTTTCAGATTGAAATATGCACTCCAGGCTGCTAAACCAAGTCTTATAAAAGTCTTACTGCCCCCCCCACAGGTGTAGCTCCAAAAAGCTTTCAGATACTTGCCAGAAATAATGACATTGAATTCTTATGTTTAACACACTGATAATCCTGAAAGTTTCCTAATAGGGAGAGCACAATCTCTGAATTGAATTCCTACAAAATGTGACACATAAAGGCAACACCCACCTGTTTATATTCCTGCACAAAGGCACTGCCCAGGGCAGCACGCTGCTCCATGCCTCAGGATTTAGGGATTCTCTGGCTATTCCAAGCTTGAGAGCAACAGATCTACCCATAAAATACCCCTTCCCTTGATCAGCCTGGATAGACTCTAAAGCACCTTCACTTCTGTACTGTTTACTATTGCAAATGGTTAAACTCTACATTGAAAATCTGCTTTCTAAGGCAAAAACCAGCAGGATGAAAGGCATGGCAGCTCCAGTAAGGAGCACAACCAAAAATTATGCATTGCAATACCTGAACACCACCCTGACCATACTGATATGTGTGAGATATGATATGAGTCAGAGATTTACAGAATGCTTCCAAACCCCGGACCTAGCCAAGGAGCTCAGGCAGGAAACAGCTGGCCCACAGCCAGCCAGCAGGACTGCAAACTGAACGTCACCAAGATAAGAGGGGATATCATAGCCTGTCCAAGAATTATCACACACAATTGAAGTGCTATTGACATAGAAACAAAAATCAAATTAAAAAAAGCCTAGCAGGGAGGCAGCCCACAACAGAAAAAGGTAAGAGCATTACCTGATGGAGGCGTCGGGGTGGCCAGAGCAGCTGTGGGTGAGGAGGAAAAGAGAAAAGACTGAGACATTGTTCAGGAGAAAGGGCCATAGTATTGGCCCTACTTGGTCCCAGCATGAGCTGACACGACTGGGATCGCAGTGAGACAGGACTAGAGACTTGGGGGCTGAACACAGGAGCTCCATGGGAGAGCTGATGGCCAATGGTGCCCACGCACCTGCACAGATGACGCTGGCGTCCTCCAGGTGCCCGCAGTTGTGCACCCCCCAGCCGCTGTGCCTGCACATCTGGAGGGAGGGCTCGTGCCCACGGCACCGCACGTCGTCCAGGAAAATGCCGCCGGTGCCGGGGCCGAAGCGAGCGCTGCCCGGGGCAGCCATGGGCTGACCACAGCCCAGCTGCCGGCAAACCACCCGTGCATCGCTCAGGTCCCACGAGTCGTCGCACACCGTTCCCCAGCTGCGGCCATCGTACAGCTCCACACGGCCCTCACAGCCATTCCTGCCGCCCGAGAGCCGCAGGCGGGGGCCTGCGGGGAGGCACAGTCCACCGTCAGGGGGCTCCCAGGCCCGTGCCCATTGTCCCCATGGGGGTCCCTACAGCAGGGAGCCTGCACGGCTGCCCCAGGGTCATGGTGGGGCTGCTCGGCATCAATTACCTGTTGGATGAGGCCAGGCCATGGTGGGTGCCGGAGCTACAGATGCAAGGAAGAGTTTGTTGACAATGAAGAAGGTTCTGAGCCGTCAGTGCATGCCATGAACCCCAAAGCAGCCCATTTTGAAGGAACCCCTGTTCTCTGGCTGTTCCCATCACGCAGAAGTCTTCCATTCAATGGGAATGACCTCAGGTCTTCTATGTTTCACCCAGCCCTCAGCTCCCTGGCAGGAGCCACCTACCCATGGGGGTCTAACTCGTGTTACAAAACATTGGATGCAGCTGCTGTCTTTTTTTCTAGTCACTTCCCGACCCCCAGAGCACCTCTAGGAGAGAGCTGTGGTACTGCTCGTGCAGGAACTGGGGGGACAAAGTCAGAACGATTCCCTGTTGCAATCCTCCCCATTGCATTGAGAGGAAATCCCTTTCTGAAGTGTCCTTCACCAATAATTGTTACAGAGGTCTTCGTAACGGGCTGATCTCTGGAACACAGCACATGTCACACAGCCAGGGTCCTGCCAGCTCAGCACCCCTTCTTCCCCACCTTCTCAGCTGTTTTGGGACTTGGCCCCACTGCCCATGAGTGGGGGTAGTGCAGCCCCATAGGGACCTGTGGACAGGTTTAAAAAACCCTGGGCGTGGAGGAGGGAGAACTTCCCTGGCCAGGGATATGCGGGGGACCATTGGATCAGGGCTAGGGACAATCAGAGTGGCCAGAATTACCTGGTCTGCTGGGCCAGTCAGCAGGAGGAGATGGCTCTGCAGCTGCAAGAAAGGAGAGAGAGAGAGAGAGAATGAACAGGCAGTGAAGGCAGCAACTCATGGTCATGGATGGACGTGGGCAAGGCCAGGGACAGAGACACGGAAATCTCAAACACACATTGCGAGAGTTGGGATTGTCCTACACAGAGACAGAAATTGGACTCGATGATCCTTGTAGGTCCCTTCCAAATCAGGACTTTCTGTGATTCTACAATTCTGAAAATGGAAATCACAAGGAATGTGGACACGGAAAAGCAAGGCTAAAGCACTGGTGGGGGAAGAGGTCGTGGGTCTCGTTCCTGCCATCCCCACCCAGACACCAGCCTGCAGTGTCCCCAGTGCTGCCCCATCCTCCACACACCGCGATGCCACAATCCTGCCCTTTGCCCCCGCACTGAGGACGAACCCCTGTGAGTGGGGGGAGCTGCTGAGCTCTCTCTGTGCCAGAAAGGGGCTCTGCAGAAGCGGTGCTGCCAGCTCCAGGCACCAAAAGTCCAACATGGGCCCTGCAGCCTGACACAACTGAGGGAGGAAGGCCTGGCCACCACCAAGGGAGGGCCCCGAGAGCAGCCCCGTGGGACCTGCAGGGGAGCTGGTGGCCTCTGGTGCCCACGCACCTGCACAGACGACGCTGGCGTCCTCCAGGTGCTCGCAGTTGTGCACTCCCCAGCCGCTGTGCCTGCACATCTGGAGGGAGGGCTCGTGCCCACGGCACCGCACGTCGTCCAGGAAGATGCTGCCATTGCCAGGGCCGAAGCGAGCGCTGCCTGGGGCGGCCATGGGCTGACCGCAGCCCAGCTGCCGGCAAACCACCCGTGCATCGCTCAGGTCCCACGAGTCGTCGCACACCGTTCCCCAGCTGCGGCCATCGTACAGCTCCACACGGCCCTCGCAACCGTTCCTGCCACCCGAGAGCCGCAGGCGGGGGCCTGTGGGGAGGCACAGTCCACCATCAAGGTGCTCCCAGGCCCGTGCCCATTGTCCCCATGGGGGTCCCTACAGCAGGGAGCCTGCACGGCTGCCCCAGGGTCATGGTGGGGCTGCTCCGCATCAATTACCTGTTGGATGAGGCCAGGCCGTGGTGGGTGCTGGAGCTATCGATGCAAGGAAGAGTTTGTTGTGAATGAAGAAGGTTCTGAGCTGTCAGTGCATGCCATGAACCCCAAAGCAGCCCATCTTGAAGGAACCCCTGTCCTCTGACCGTTCCCATCATGCAGAAGTCTTCCATTCAATGGAAATGACCTCGGGACATCTCTGTTTCACCCAGCCCTCAGCTCCCTGGCAGGAGCCACCTACCCATGGGGGTCTAACTCGTGTTACAAAACATTGGATGCAGCTGCTCTCTTTTTTCCAGTCACTTCCCAAATCCCAGAGCACCTCTAGGAGAGAGCTGTGGTACTGCTCATGCAGGAAATGGGGCGAAAAAGGCAGAATGATCCCCTTTTGCATCTCCCGCATTTTAGTGAGTGGAAATCCCTCCCCAAATATTGTTCTTCACCAGCAATGGCCTCAGATATCTTGGCCACGGGTGGGCACCTGGAACACGGTGCACGCCACCAGCCCAGTGTCCTGCCAGCCCAGCACCCCCAGTCCCCATCCTCCCCGCTCCTTTGGACATTTGGCTCCAGTGTCGAGATCTGGGGTGGTGCAGCCTCGGGGGGGGCCAGGAGAGGGCAAACACGGAGCAAAGCCCCAGGTGTGGAGGAGGGAGAGTTTCCCTGGCCAGGGATCTGCTGGGAGCATGGGATCAAAGCTGGGGACAACTGGGTGGCAAGAATTACCTGGCGTGCTGGGCCAGTCAGTAGGAGGAGATGGCTCTGCAGCTGCAATGAAAAAGAGAGAGAGAATGAACAGACAGCAAATGCAGCAGAGATGTGGTGATGGATGGATGTTGGTAGGGGCAGGGACACAGATATGGGCAGGGACATGGAAATCTCAGACACATGGTGTGAATGTTGGGATTCTCTTGCACAAGGACAGGAGTTGGACTCGATGATCATGGTGGGACCCTTCTAACTCAAGTCATTTTATGACTGTGATTTTATATATGAAAATCACAAGGAATGTGAACATGGGAAAGCAAGGCTATAACACTGATGGGGGAAGAGGTCGTGGGTCTTGTTCCTGCCAACCCCACCCAGACACCAGCCTGCAGTGTCCCCAGTGCTGCCCCATCTTCCCCTCACCACTATGTCACAATCCTGCCCTTTGCCCCCGCACCGAGCACTGACCCCTGTGATTGTGGGGAGCTGCTGGGCCCTCCCTTGTGCCAGAAAGGGGCTTTGCAGAAGCGGTGCTGTCAGCTCCAGGCAATAAAAGTCCAATGTGGCCCCTGCAGCCTGGCTCAAACGAGGGAGGAAGGCCTGGCCACCACCAAGGGAGGGCCCCGAGAGCAGCCCCGTGGGACCTGCAGGGGAGCTGGTGGCCTCTGGTGCCCACGCACCTGCACAGACGACGCTGGCGTCCTCCAGGTGCCCGCAGTTGTGCACCCCCCAGCCGCTGTGCCTGCACATCTGGAGGGAGGGCTCGTGCCCACGGCACCGCACGTCGTCCAGGAAAATGCCGCCGGTGCCGGGGCCGAAGCGAGCGCTGCCCGGGGCAGCCATGGGCTGACCACAGCCCAGCTGCCGGCAAACCACCCGTGCATCGCTCAGGTCCCACGAGTCGTCGCACACCGTTCCCCAGCTGCGGCCATCGTACAGCTCCACACGGCCCTCGCAGCCGTTCCTGCCACCCGAGAGCCGCAGGCGGGGGCCTGTGGGGAGGCACAGTCCACCATCAAGGTGCTCCCAGGCCCGTGCCCATTGTCCCCATGGGGGTCCCTACAGCAGGGAGCCTGCACGGCTGCCCTAGGGTCATGGTGGGGCTGCTCCGCATCAATTACCTGTTGGATGAGACCAGGCCGTGGTGGGTGCCGGAGCTACAGATGCAAGGAAGAGTTTGTTGCCAATGAAGAAGGTTCTGAGCCGTCAGTGCATGCCATGAACCTCAAAGCAGCCCATCTTGAAGGAACCCCTGTCCTCTGACCGTTCCCATCATGCAGAAGTCTTCCATTCAATGGAAATGACCTCGGGACATCTCTGTTTCACCCAGCCCTCAGCTCCCTGGCAGGAGCCACCTACCCATGGGGGTCTAACTCGTGTTACAAAACATTGGATGCAGCTGCTCTCTTTTTTCCAGTCACTTCCCAAATCCCAGAGCACCTCTAGGAGAGAGCTGTGGTACTGCTCGTGCAGGAACTGGGACGAAAAAGGCAGAATGATCCCCTTTTGCATCTCCCGCATTTTAGTGAGAGGAAATCCCTCCCCAAATATTGTCCTTCACCAACAATGGCCTCAGATATCTTGGCCATGGGTGGGCACCTGGAACACGGTGCACGCCACCAGCCCAGTGTCCTGTCAGCCCAGCACCCCAAGTCCCCAGCCTCCCAGCTGCTTTGGACACTTGGCTCCAGTGCCAAGATCTGGGGTGGTGCAGCCTCGGGGGGGCAGGTTAGGGCAAACACTAAGCAAAGCCCCGGGCGTGGAAGAGGGAGATTTTCCCTGGCCAGGGATCTGCTGGGGGCATGGGAGCTGCTGGGAGGGCAGAGGTGCTCTGGGCAAAGGGACTTTGGCAGAAAAGCTCTTTGAGCCCCTGCAGAGTGGCCCATGCCCTGAGAGGACCACACCTGCAGCCTGGAGAAGGCACGGGCAGGGGGACCATCTTTGGGCACAGGCAGACATAGGCCAGTATGGCCCCTCCTCTGCGCCTGTGGGCACTGAGGCTCGTGGCAAGGCTGGGGACATTGAGGTGGCCAGAATTACCTGGTGTGCTGGGCCAGTCAGCAGGAGGAGATGGCTCTGCAGCTGCAAGAAAAGGAAAGGGAGAAAACTAAGAGGCAGAGAAGGCAGCAGAGATGTGGTCATGGATGGACATAGGCAAGGCCAGGGACAGGGACAGATACATGGAAATCTCAAACACACAATGAGAGCGTTGGGATTGTTCTACATGGAGATAGGAATTGGACTCCATGATCCTTGTAGGTCCCTTCCGAATCAGGACTTTCTATGATCCTATAAATGGAAATCACAAGGAATGTGGACATGGAAAAGCAAGGCTAAAGCACTGGTGGGGGAAGAGGTCGTGGGTCTCGTTCCTGCCATCCCCACCCAGACACCAGCCTGCAGTGTCCCCAGTGCTGCCCCATCCTCCACACACCGCGATGCCACAATCCTGCCCTTTGCCCCCGCACCGAGCACGAACCCCTGTGAGTGGGGGGAGCTGCTGAGCCCTCTCTGTGCCAGAAAGGGGCTCTGCAGAAGCGGTGCTGCCAGCTCCAGGCACCAAAAGTCCAACATGGGCCCTGCAGTCTGACACAACTGAGGGAGGAAGGCATGGTCACCACCAAGGGAGGGCCCCGAGAGCAGCCCCGTGGGACCTGCAGGGGAGCTGGTGGCCTCTGGTGCCCACGCACCTGCACAGACGACGCTGGCGTCCTCCAGGTGCTCGCAGTTGTGCACCCCCCAGCCGCTGTGCCTGCACATCTGGAGGGAGGGCTCGTGCCCACGGCACCGCACGTCGTCCAGGAAGATGCTACCATTGCCAGGGCCGAAGCGAGCGCTGCCTGGGGCGGCCATGGGCTGACCGCAGCCCAGCTGCCGGCAAACCACCCGTGCATCGCTCAGGTCCCACGAGTCGTCGCACACCGTTCCCCAGCTGCGGCCATCGTACAGCTCCACACGGCCCTCGCAGCCGTTCCTGCCACCCGAGAGCCGCAGGCGGGGGCCTGTGGGGAGGCACAGTCCACCATCAAGGTGCTCCCAGGCCCGTGCCCATTGTCCCCATGGGGGTCCCTACAGCAGGGAGCCTGCACGGCTGCCCCAGGGTCATGGTGGGGCTGCTCCGCATCAATTACCTGTTGGATGAGGCCAGGCCGTGGTGGGTGCCGGAGCTATCGATGCAAGGAAGAGTTTGTTGTCAATGAAGAAGGTTCTGAGCCGTCAGTGCATGCCATGAACCCCAAAGCCGCCCATCTTGAAGGAACCCCTGTCCTCTGACCGTTCCCATCATGCAGAAGTCTTCCATTCAATGGAAATGACCTCGGGACATCTCTGTTTCACCCAGCCCTCAGCTCCCTGGCAGGAGCCACCTACCCATGGGGGTCTAACTCGTGTTACAAAACATTGGATGCAGCTGCTCTCTTTTTTCCAGTCACTTCCCAAATCCCAGAGCACCTCTAGGAGAGAGCTGTGGTACTGCTCATGCAGGAACTGGGATGAAAAAGGCAGAATGATCCCCTTTTGCATCTCCCGCATTTTAGTGAGAGGAAATCCCTCCCCAAATATTGTTCTTCACCAGCAATGGCCTCAGATATCTTGGCCATGGGTGGGCACCTGGAACACAGTGCACGCCACCAGCCCAGGGTCCTGCCAGCCCAGCACCCACAGTCCCCATCCTCCTCGCTCCTTTGGACATTTGGCTCCAGTGTCGAGATCTGGGGTGGTGCAGCCTCAGGGGGCCAGGAGAGGGCAAACACGGAGCAAAGTCCCAGTTGTGGAGGAGGGAGAGTTTCCCTGGCCAGGGATCTGCTGGGAGCATGGGATCAAAGCTGGGGACAACTGGGTGGCAAGAATTACCTGGCGTGCTGGGCCAGTCAGTAGGAGGAGATGGCTCTGCAGCTGCAATGAAAAAGAGAGAGAGAATGAACAGACAGCAAATGCAGCAGAGATGTGGTGATGGATGGATGTTGGTAGGGGCAGGGACACAGATATGGGCAGGGACATGGAAATCTCAGACACATGGTGTGAATGTTGGGATTCTCTTGCACAAGGACAGGAGTTGGACTCGATGATCATGGTGGGACCCTTCTAACTCAAGTCATTTTATGACTGTGATTTTATATACGAAAATCACAAGGAATGTGAACATGGGAAAGCAAGGCTATAACACTGATGGGGGAAGAGGTCGTGGGTCTTGTTCCTGCCAGAAGTCTTCCATTCAATGGAAATGACCTCGGGACATCTCTGCTTCACCCAGCCCTCAGCTCCCTGGCAGGAGCCACCTACCCATGGGGGTCTAACTCATGTTACAAAACATTGGAAGCTCTCTCTTTACCAGTCACATCCCAAATCCCAGAGCACCTCTAGGAGAGAGCTGTGGTACTGCCCATGATGTAACTCGTTGGGACAAAGGCAGAATGATCCCCTTTTGCATCTCCTGCATTTTACTGAGAGGAAATCCCTTCCTGAACAGCGTCTTTAGCCAACAATGTCCGCAGATGTCTTGACCTCAAGCCTCATGCCCACAGTTTTCCAGCTTTTTTCCATGCTGTCCTTGCATCCTAACTGTTAACTAGTGTGCCAAAAATAGCCTAGTGTGATCATCCCAGGAATAGGAGACTCCCTCCAAGGCAATCTGGAGTGGGATGGAACCTGAGGGGCACTGAGGAGATCAATGCATACCCATCAACAGGGTTACCTGGTGTGCTCCCTTCTGCTGAATCAGCCGTATGTGCTGGCATTGTCATCTCCACTAGGAAGGCCGTCTCTTTCATGGGAGTTGTTTGTGCTGTAGTGGTTGTCTCTGCAATGTTGGACATCCCTGCTGTGGAGGTCATTAATGCTGGGGAGCTCGTCTCCACTTGGGAGGTTGCTAGTGCTGGGAAGTTCATCCCTGCTTGGTAGATCATTGGAAGGGCAGTGCTCATCTCTGCTGGGGTGCTCATTGGTCGTGAAATGCTCATCTCCTCTTGCGTGGTCTTTAGCTCCACCAAGGGAGTCGTCTCTGCTAGAGAGGTCATTGGTATTGGGGTGGTTGTCTCTGCTATAGAGGTTGTCTCCAGTGTTGAGGTTGCTGTCACTGTGGAGGACATCAGTGTTGCAGTGGTGGTTTCTGTGAATATGGAAGAAAAACATCACCCACGATATCCATACTTGTGCAAAGGGTACAATTCTCTGTTAGCTACAAGCACAATTCCTCAAGAATAAAGTGAAGTCGTGACAAATTTAGTCATGACGTGCTCCATCTTGACTGGGGTCAACAGAGAGAATGGAGGTAGGAAACAGCCAGCTGCTAGTTTTTCTTTGAAGTGGTATTTCCAGATGGTGTCAGCAGGAAATGGCACTGGTGTGGCACCTGCCTCCAGCCAGAGGACACCACGGTCCAGGCACGGCCAGAGTCTGTTCTCTATAGGCTCCTGCTATGGAATTAGGAGAGACAGTTTTGCTGGCAGCAGCAGGGCAGCATCACCAGCACAGACACCCTTCTGCAGAGGCTCAGGTCACGCCCAGAAATAGCCCTGTCAGTGGCTTGACGCAAGGCCAGGAGTGGATCAGGACGGCACGAGTTACCTGTAAGATACGGCCATTCTGTCATAGCCACAGGAGCTGCAAAAGCAAGAAATAAATGACATTTAAAAAGACATTGGGTTGTTGGAAGATCAGACTCTTCTCCCTGAGAACAGGTCTTTTCGAAGGGGATGTGTTCTTCCACAGAGAAAGAATCCTTCATAATAAAGCAGAAAGATTAGGCATGTATCTGGTATATAAGGTAAAACTTTCTACCATATGTGTTGAATGAATGAAACGTTTTCTCAGGAAGAGAACACCATGCTGGCACACAAATACAGAGTTCAATTTATGGCAAAAGCATTTATCAGATAATCATAGAATGTTCTGGGTTGGAAGAAACCATGAAGGTCATCTAGTCCAGCCCCCACCCTTTAGAAAAGAAAAATGTGACAGCACCTGAACAGACAACACCAGCATCTTCGTAGTGGGCACAGTTGTGCACCTTCCACCCAGAGTGATTACAACGCAACAAGGAGACCTCCTCTCCGCTGCACTTCACGTTGTCCAGCAGGATGTCACCCGAGCCTTGGCCAAAGTAAGCACTCCCGGGAGCTGCAATGGCCTGGCCACAGCCCAGCTGCCTGCACACAACCTGGGCATTGGAAAGGCCCCAGAAGTCATCACAAACCGTCCCCAGCTCTCCTCTGTAGTAGACCTCAACGCGACCTTCACATCTGTGCCTTCCATTCACCAGCTGGAGCTGGACACCTGTGGGAGAGAAGGAGTTGAGCACAAACATCATCAGACAGAGAAGGTGGGAGTGACCTGGAGAAGTCATCTACTCTCTACTCTTGCCCTGTTCTTCCCAGTAGATGCTTGCGTAGCCTGTGAGGACAGATGATCCAAACTTTCTTCCTTTCTTGCGGATCTCAACATCAGCTGCACAAATTTTATGCAGGATTTGTACAGAAAATTTAGAGAGCAGGCTCAGCACAAACTATTTCAGCAAGGGAAATCCTTTAATAACAAGAGAAATACAACAGGAAAGCAAAGAAGAGAAAATGAATGTCAGTATCTGCATTAAATGCAGGTAAAACTGTGTTAAGAAAACAGCACTATATTTTTTTCTCTGTGTTAATAGAAAGAAAATGACATGTTTTAAGAAGATATTTCACATTTATATATTTCTTTTATTCGTTGTTGTTGAAATGTTTTATGTCAGGATTTCTCCGAAGGAATCCTTCAGAAAAGCTACAGAATTTAAGAGGAAACAGTAACCCTTTTTTATTTTTCTCCCTGGTTTATGCAATTTAACTGAAATTTCTCTTCTTCCTCTAAAATTTTAAGGGAATATTAAGGAACCAAAGTCCACATCTCACAACCAAATCCTGTAGTTTTTAAGAGTAATTTTAGTGGAAGAATTCCACTAAATTTCCAACCGAATAGGTGATGCTCTCAATGGGTTAATAAAAATTCCAACAGGAGTCCAGTGGCTTTATTTTTATAAGCCTGTAAAATTTTAATAGAGTTTGAAATAAAGAGGTATTTGATAACCTACCGTATATGTATCTCATATCTGCTGTTAGAGAACATTCATTGAGGTAAACTCCATCCAGTTTGAGTGAGCTTGCCCATAATTTGGGCATTTTGCAGTGAACAGTAAGCAAATATTATTTTAGAAATGCATGTTTGGTGAAGAAGTCTATCAAAGACTTTACCTGAAGGCGTAAGTGATCAATTAAATGTTGTAATTTAAGATCTGCACTATTTGTGCTTTGGAAAGTAAAACATACACTCTGCACTTGTTACACTGGGCATTTCTGCCAAATATGTATTTAGATTTGTATTGACTGGACAAGTCATCCAAAGCAAAACAAATCCAAGAAGTTAACAGCTCCAGGAGTTCTTCACTGCTTTTAATTCTTTTCTGTTGGACTAGAACAGCCAAGGCAGTGTCCAAAGTGCATTTGTTCCTGCTTGCATGCATTGATCTGCCTGTTCAATGGGGGAAACCCCTTGACTTGTATCTGATCTGATTCTTTCAGGGTCTCTTTGGACTCTTTGAACCGTACTCACAGGATTTGGGAGAGGTGGAACAGCCAACCTGGCAAAAAGTCAGAGCGGGATTAGGAAATTAAAGCTGATCTAAACCAGCTTTATTTGCTTTCTTTCAAGGTCTGTCATCACCGTGAGAGCATAACCATCAGCTGGGTGTGTAATTAGAGATGTTGCATCCTGCCTCACATTTCAAAGGTGTCAAAAAGAGAAAAGCTTATGGTTGTACAAGTACAGCACATACTGTGGCCCAGGAGACAGAGGCAGGGGCTAGGGATTGAAGTCTGGGCTGGGAAGAACAACAGGAGTAGAAGAGTATCACCAGGCAAACAGAGGATGGCTGAAGAAAACTGGATGAGGAGGATGGTGGCAATATAAATTATCATAGCGATGCTTAAATAACTAATTAGAAAAATAATCTGCAATTATCCTAGTATATACATAGAACTGTTCAGCTCAAAGTCACCTGAGCCACTTAGCAGGTAGAAAGTAATCATGTAAGAAAAATGCCAATGACAAAAAAAAGTTGAACAAAATTTGTTTCATACCTCTCATTATTTTTAGATATTCCTCATTTCTCCACAGTGCTGGGTTATGAAAGCTAACTTCTTATTATGTTTAATTAAATTGTACATAAGATCACATAGAGTCAAATAATACGAGCAATATTAAAAACAGAGCATATAACCTGGAATAAGTACACATTTTTTAAAAAAATAAATAAGTTCTCCCATAATTCTTAGCACAAATTTCTGGAACTGAAAGAATGACTCTTTCGTAACACATACACAGACACAGGTATTGCAATGGTACAAGGTGCTAAGACAAGTACTGCCCTGTGGCAGCAAAATGAACTCCACTAAATGTTTTATATAGTTCTTATTCACTATGATGATTAGTTCATCATTTTAGTAGAACCGTGCTGTCTCATTCACCCAGTTTCCCTTTCATATTTTTCCCAAACTGATAACAACATCAATGTGATTTCTATTCATGGAACAAACAGAGAGGACCCCAACCACTCTTTATGAATTTTTTAAGTCTAAGCTCTTTACCTGATTTGGCCTCCAGAACCGCTGGACCTACCAAGAGCAGCCACGCCAGAATCACCGTGGTACCCATTTCATCAAGTGCCGCTGGTGGGAAGGACTGTCGGAATATATAGTCTCTATTTCTGAAGGGGAGTGGCTCTATAGATTTCTCATTATACATGAAAAAAACAAAACCACCACAGTCCTATGATCCGAAATAAAAATATGTTTGATTTGTTATTCAAGATTTTGCAACTTCCTGGGTTTTGCAGAAAGATAACATCTCAAGAGCAACATTGTCCACTACCTAGAAGGAAATACTTGTGATACTATAGGTTTCACAATCCTCTCATTGTACAACAAAAATGAGGTCCTGTCCAAAGATACCTTTCAATTCAGGCTGGCAAATCTCAGTATTTTTCTTCTATGGGGAGATTCCTTGCAGGTTTGGGGAAGGCAGTGGAATCTTGAAGCATAAAAAGGTTTCCTCCAGCAAAATAATCAAAGATCTTCAAGATTTGGTTCCGGCTGTTCAGGCAAGTCTCCCTGAGGAGCCATGAATTTCTCACAAGCTTGGAATACTCAAATAGAATAAGATAAGAGTTGGTAGCCCTGTTCAAGTATGGTTGGAGGGGTCTCTGAAGATAACCCATCAGAACCGTGGCTGTTGCTGAATGCAATGTTAAGGTAATCGAGAGACACTTAATTGAGACAGTTGTGTTCTACCAAAATTGCAGCTCCACCACACCATCCATTCCTCTGCCACCAGCAATAGTGACAGCAACAAGAATGTTAAGGTAGGAGGTGGCTGCAGCCTCTTGGTGGATGTAGGAGCCACTGGAGAGGCAGCGTGGTGGATACGTGAGGAAAGGGGAGCAGGCAGTCACTGGTCTGGGCTGAGCTTCCAGTGCAGCACTTGGGAAAAGAGAGCTAGAGTTGGGAACTTGCTCCAGATAATTAAGGAGGGAGTCTGAGCCAAATCACTGTGATACACCTGAAGAACCTTGCAGCTGAAGTCAACACCACCAGCCTCAGGAACCCATTCCTTTTTTGGCAACTTTAAGTTCAAGCCAAAACTCTGCTCACTGAGAGACTGTTAGATGGCAAGAAAGTGCAAAGAGAATCAAGGTCAGCTGATAACTTTTAATGACAACTGTGTGGAAAACCCAATGGATTTTATGCACAATTAAGTAAATTACATAGGTTGCAACTTTACTTCATTCTAAAACCACAAAATGGGGGAAAAATATTCAGATTTCTGTTAAATATCTTTCTTCATAGACTCATTAAATTTTGCGTAGTGACAGTTACAGCTGTGTCATTCTTTGAACAATCAATCCAAGGGTGTTCCACAACCCGAAATAACGGTTGATTTTCATTCATTGCTCTTTGCCACTTTCCTGTCTTTCTTTATTTTAATGATTTAATGAGAAAAGCCTGATGACCATCCTAACATTGAAGAGCTAGAATGTTGTTCTTTATCTCACTCCTACAGCCTTCATGGCTTGGATGACATTACCAGAAGTTAAAATTTGTGGCACAATTGCTGCCACATAAAAATTTGTTGCCTCCAGGAGCAGCCACCAAGGATAAAGTCCAGGAGCCACAAAAAAAATGACTTAGAAGGTCTTTCCACAAAGGGCAGCATTATTGGAATGGAAGAAGGAAGTGCAAAACACAAAAGGCCAAAGATGATGTTGGAAGCCTTGAAAGTGAATATTGAGAAGGGTAAATATGATTCTTCTTTATACAAACAATCACATTCGCACATGAATGAGGAAATGTACACAAGACCTGGTATTTACTATTCATGTTCTTATAATTTTGACATCTTGGCAAGAAGCAGAAAAAATCCAGTATAATTGACTGACCAATCAAACACTGCAATCAGTGGAGCATGAGTAAGTGGTGGATAGTGATTCTTCTACAAACTCTTGTAATAACTGAAAAGGATGGAGGCAGGGAAACACGAAAATGATTCCCAGATAGTTCAAGTGGAAAAAAACATGTCAGACTCTCCAGGTAAACAGACAACAGTGATAAATAAATTCTTCACTGCATTCTTTACCACTCAATTCTTTACTACAAGCATCAAAGATCTAGCTATTTCTAGAGATCTTGATTATCAATCTCTGCAGAGAAGGAATGTTATGTTCTAATTAATTTAAATTAATTAATTCATGCTAATACCATACAACACACATTTTTATCATTCCCACTGGCTAGGTGTGTCTCTTGCAGTAATACCTTTTTCCTCTCTAGGACCTCTTCTGGTGGCTTGAAGAGCTTCTCAGCAAGTTACTCTGTGAATGAAGTTTCACCAAGCTTTGAAAACACTTCCTCTTCTACCAGTGTCAGAGGACTTCTGCAGACACTGGCTTTTGTGAGGTCCAAATGAAAACTCTTGGAAGGACATAGAAGATTAATCAGCTTTCACTTGTGACTTAAGAAATTATCTAGACTGGAAAGAGGGTACCCACAGGCTTTTGCACAATGGAATGATAATTTGAGTCAGCTCAGTCGGATTTGTCGGATGCCTGGATGAGTGTGAGACACCAACTACAGCAGTTTCCTATAGCAACATTTGAAATGGAAACCACTGACCTTGGTACTTCCACCTGGCATTCTGATACAACCTTGGTGGATCCCTCAGCTCTAGACAGTACAGGCACATTGCAGATTGGAGGCACCAACATCCTAGCTATAGGATTTTTCTGCTTGTCTGCTCATGATAATATTCTGAGACTTAGAAGAAGTAGAAAAAGTGCCATCAATCTATGCCCTGAAAACTGTGGGGTAGCACAACAGCAGCAGCAGAGGCAGGAAAGAAAACAGCAGGTCTGGGAAGAGCAGAAGGGAAGATCCTCTTCTAGAGAGCTAGGAAACCCCAAATACAGAAAAGCCTACTCTGTGTTGAGCAGGTCTCGGGATTCCTCCAAGCCTGGACAATCTTTGGACTGCATAACAGAAGCAGCTGAAAGGCAGGTCACCCCCCTGGATTGCTCTGCCCTTCAAAGCTGGCTGTAGGCAGAAAGGAGGGGAGCACGCTCCTCCACTCTTGTTCCTCAGGTGTGGACAACAAAATTCTCTTCCAGTCTGGGCAGTGCCAATCTCTGCTGGTAAGGTCCCTTCTCCACAGTCCGGAGAGGTGATGAGAGGATTGCCAGGGTCTCCAGGAAAAGGCAACTTGCAGGAAGAGTTGGTACAGTCTGCCCACATCCTCCTGGTCAGGTCAGGATGTCACCTAAAGTACATCTCACCCTCCTTACACGTCATGATTTCTGTGGCTCACCTCACACACAGTACCTTACACTGTTCCTCATGAACTTCACTCTTTCATAGCTGGCTGGAAAACAGGAAAGTCTAAAGAGCATCTCTCAATCAAACACAAGTGAACTTTCCATTTGAAGTAAGAAGCCTCTTCCAAGCAAATTCTTCCTTTATTGTTTTTACTGTGTTTTCACACGGGGCCAGGTCACATTTCCTTCTGGCAGCTTACGTGCGTTCTCTCTCCTCTCCCCACCGCAGGTGCAGAAATGCGTAAGAACAAGAACAGAGACCATTGCTTGGTAAAGCCACTTCATCAGAGTCACGTTTTCCAACCTGATAATGTGTTAGCTGGGAGTTCAGACACGTAGATTTGTGTTTGCAAGTGCTTAAAAAATGTTTTCTTTCCTGCTTTTAAAAATTATACATAAATTATATAAATTATATTATTTATAGAACAGATTTGATTATTTTGTCCTCTTTACAAAATCATAGAAGCCTACATTTGCTCAGAGAAACACAGTTTTGAAGAGCCATATCCCCCAAAATAAGGAACATTGTAGAGGAGAAATTCCTCATGCAAAGCCCCTGTGCATTTTCACTTCTGACTCATTACTGAAATATTTTTACTACAAAGAACCATTTTTCTTGGACTGCTTTCCAGTGTATCTCATGGTGCTGCACAGGTGTTTTATCTGTACATCAGCAGTGGCAAAATAAGTAATTTCTTCTTTCTCAAGTCACCTAAATCAGCATTCTCAGACAGACAGACAATCAGGAGATGGTATAAAATGCCCAGCACCCCGGCTGGATAAGCTGGTAGCTTATTTCAGTGCTGGGATGGAAGAATCAACCTTTCGTGTACGTGGACTTGAGGATGTTAAAGCCAGGCTCCTTTATAGGTTCAACTCACAACACAGGGATTTACCTCAGTACAGTGCATCCTTCAAACAAGATCCGGGTGGTGGAACAGCCAAGGAAGAGTCACCCTCTATACAGATTGCAAAATCAAATTGTGGAGCAGGTGACTGGTGAAAAAATCAGCACCTTCCACCTGCAAGCCTTGAGTTGCCTCTCACCTTATCTGGTATCTTGCAGTTTCTACTTTGAAAGGAATCCCCCCACAGTGAGAAGAGCAGCTACCAGCCCCATGGTGGCCACAGCCAGGGGACAGGGGAGCTGGCAGCAGGCACTGGGCTCGGAGCCTTCCCTTCCACTTGGGTGTTAAAGGCCAGCTCTGTGCATAAAAGAGAGAGAGAGAGAGACTTTCATGTGTTTTCCTGAGCCAGTTGATGTCAAAGGCAATTAGGCAAAGAGAACATGAATTAAAATGTTGCAATCTGATCAGAAACCAAATTGCTTTATTGCACATTGTTTCACGAATGGTCCTGTGGCCACACCAAACAAGGAAATATTGTGGCAAGAAACTAAAGAGTACCTAAGAATTTACAGTGATCACATTCTAAGACCATAAGATGCTGTTTTCTGGTAGTGGAAACAAGTAGCTATAGGACACTATGAAACCACATCTCCGATGGATCTACAGGTTGGTTGCTAATAAATAAAAGACACACCAATCAGGCACAGATAGTTTTGAAAAATGAATGTACATCCAGCAGGGAGAGGAGTTTCATCTCATCCCTCTTCCCACAGAGCTGAATCCATTGCCATTTGACATGTGCAGAACAGAGAATGGATCTAAACTGTGATAGAAAGGAAACAGCCTGAAAAAATTACAAAACAATTTAATAAAAATGACTTAAAAATTCACTGTAAGGATTATAATAGAGTTATGAATAAACCAGCGAAGGCATATCTCAGAGCTGAATTTCACTGAGCTGACTCAAAACCAGGCAGCAATACAGTCTTAGGTTAAGTCACTCGAGCTACAGGAAGGATGAGGAACTGTAGAACATCAAGTTTACATTGTGTCTGCCATACTGGGTTTTGCTGACATTAATGATGTCATCAGGGATGTACATTACTTGCACTCAGATGTTCTGGAGCATTTTACAGCTGAAGTGCAAGTGAAAGTCCTTTTGCCTCTTGGCGAGGTCACCAAAAGCAGGCACTTTCATCACATTGGAGTAGGCAATCATTTCATTTGAGATGAGTATGAAATTACCAGAAGCAATCACATTCCCAGTGTGTGCTATGAACTTCTGTATGTGCCAGGTCCAAGCATTACTCAGAAAGAGTATGTAATACTCAAAAATCCAGAGCATCCTGGGTGGGATTGCTTACTTAACTCTCTCCTAGACTTTGTTCTCGAGAACATCATTCTGAAATAGGTATAGAGATTACCTAAACCCCTAGAAGGACAAGTAGGAATGTTTAACAACTTAAAGGTTTTTATGCTACTTTATTTTGCAGCAAACTTCCTGCTGCTCTGGTGTCCATGTGTGCAATAGAAAGGAGAAGTAATCTAAGGTGGATTTGGGGCAGAGGACACTGGCACTTCAGCAGCTGTAAGTCAAAGGTTGCTGTTATCAGACCTGGAGAGACAGATCCTCATCTAACTATGGAATAGCAGCCCAGAAATCCATTGCTGTTCTCACATCAGTAGCAAACACAAACCACTGCCAGGGGGCTTGTCCACCTATCACTGAGACAGAATATGTGGGATCAAACTGTAATGCAGGAGATGTCAGGCACACAATGCCTGAAGAAGTCTGGCATCTCCCTTGGTCAATCATTTTCTTTCAGTTTGAGAGAAGAAAAATCAAAACATTTTACTTACTGCAACACTGGGCTCTGTAAAGGGTTGGATTTCTGCCGTGTGCTTCCTGCAGGAGCCACCTTGAACTCAGCAGTCTTTATGCTGCTCCTTTGTATCTCACAGGAAGGCTCTGTGGGATGTTCCCACTCATCTCTTGTTGCACACAGGTGGGTCATTCTCCCAGAAATAGCAGAGCACTTCATAACTGAGAAAATGTAAGAATAGATATTTGCTACTAACAATCATGGCTTATAATTATCGAGAGCACTTCAACAACGACACCATCTGACCTAAAACTTGAGATGTGATGTAGAGATGGAGAAGACTCATTGTACACAACCAATGGGGGGAAACTTCAGAACAGAGAGAAAACATGACAGTGTAAATATTGCTATGGGGATGGCCGTATTAGTTCTATTCACCCACCAGTATTTCATAGAGGGGGAAATTATGGAAACGTTTAGGGTTTTGCCACAATTCTGCAGGCTGCAGCTTTGTGTTAAGAGAAATTTATCAGAGTCCTTCAGCTATTCTGTGTACTTTGATCTTAAACACAAAGTACTTGTGAATCATTAAACTCCCATTCAGTTCAGCCCTCAATCTATGCTATCTTTTAGCCCTCTTCTTCAGAAACCTTCCACAGCAGCATTTCCTCCAGCTGTGTGCAGTTAGATCACCACCATGGTAATGTGATTAATCCAAAGCTGTTGAAGTCTGATTGAAGGTTTTTCCCTTGGGAAGTTTTGAACGTGTTCCAAAACAAGAGGCTAAAATAGTAGCTTGGTTTGCCCATTCACAGCATCAATTACACCTGAGCAGGTTGGTCTTGCTTTCTCCAGTTCCCCAAGCATTTGCTGGTACCAGTAATGGTACCGGAGGTCTGTTGACTCAGGTGGAGCTGACCTGAGAGCAGGCATTGAACCTCTTCTCCACCTACCTCTGCCACAGTCCAGGGCCAATGTGGATCGCACAGATTCCAGTGCTGAAGGTGAAACCGCGCTTTCCAGAGACACCAAAGCAAAGCTGCTCTGCATGAACCATGCCAGGCCCTGAGGAGGAGTCAGGGCGTTGCAGCCTGGAGCAGGAGGGTTGCAGCCAGGCATCCTTTTTGCCATCCTGCAACCACCAATATGTTTGTGACACACCACGCTCCAGGAAGTCACAATTTCCCCAATAATGTTCACTTATTGCTCCTGCTTGTTGTCTTTTTTTTCCCTGCAGAAATGCAAGCAGATGAATTGGCACCTTTTCTGGACATGAAGCAGAGATTCGTTGCCTAAAACAGCTGAACTTGTACTGGCTTCCTTTGACCTTATTTATTGGCAAAGAGAACACCAAAAAAGACCCCAAAAAACTGGGCATGGGACTTTTAATCTGTTTTTCAGAATAGCTTTTGGCTGACAGGGAAGTGCTAGGTTAGGCTGTAGCAATAATCACACCATCGAGGTAAGAGTGTAGAAAGGATCTGTATGAATTTTACAGAGGCAGTCGTAGACACAAGCTCTTACACAGGGCTGATCTCTCAGCAGAGCAGGACCCCAAATAACACCTTCCTGGATTTTGGCAGAACCCTGAGATATGATGTTCCCGTGTTCTTGTAGGAGAACCCCATGTCTGACATACATGTTTCTTGGAAAAAAGCCTTACTTAGAGATGATGCTCTTCAAGACAGCAAAACTTTGAGTTCAAATGCAGAAACATTGTCTTCTGATTTTGTAATTACAGAATTGATGTCGGAAATCAGCCATAATTGCAAATAGTTCCAAGAGCTCATTTTCTCAACAAAGAAGATCTCCCTAAAGAACCAGGCACAAAACATTCAAAGATTGTGTATGAGGGTCCACATGAAGTCAGAAGAACAATTTTCTTCTTTTAGTTGTATTTGATGGTCCTGGTATTCTTAACTGCACACAGCCTCCATCTGAAACATTGCACCAGGCCATGTAGTTTTTATGCCAAATTTAATCTCCATCTTAGAAAACTGGAACTTGTAGAAAACAGGAATGGGAAGAAGGCTTAGCAGAGTTCAACAGTAGCTCTTGCATTCAAGTATTTTGCCTGCTGGTACTGAGTGCAGTGGAGACAGGAAAGGTGAGGGGAGGGGGGTCAACAGTGCTGGGCTTGCCTGAAGGGTCAATCGAAATACAGCCCTTGCATCACACTGAGATTTAACAAATACCTTTAAGAGCTGGACACATGGGCCCTACTACTGGCCATCATGCAACACACAATGTGTGATGCACTCAAATCTGATCTATGGACAGGAAGGACTCCTGAAGAAGCAGGAAACAAACTGGTGTTTGGTGTGGAGCAAGAACTGGCCATCCGGGTTCTGCACAGCCCAGGCTGTGTTTTCCAACAGCAGAGTCCATCTTGACAGGAGTGAGCTAATGATTCAGCCACTGTGTTAAGATTTGAGAGCCTAATATTGCAGAGAGCAACTCGAGGGTTGTTATTGGGCTGCCAAGTTTCCTTGGCCTTCCACCTTCTTTCAACACTAAGTTGCTATGTCAACCCCCTCTCTTCTCATGAGGTGGGCCATCACCACAGAAAGCCTTTCATGCTTGGATTTTCATCTTGAACTGCCAAGGAAACTACTTGATGCAAAGAAACTACTCAGTCCATCAAATTACTGAACCAATGTGATCAGCAGTGGGTTTTTACCAAGGCTTACATGACTGGCTAGGGAAATAGTTTATTAGCTTTAGGTTGCAAAAGAAACCTAAGAAGAGTGAAAACAAGAGTCTATCAGGGGGCTGACAGCAACAACAACTGGTGTCTGAGAAACACCAACCAGAGTAGGAGCTGAAATTATGTGCTGGATGACAAAAGGGTCCAGCTCTGGGAAGGATGAGAGGACCTGGTCACAATTGATCTTTTATCCTGTTGTTTTCAAAACATTCAGAAAGGAGAAACTGGCATTCTAGATCAGGTTTAAAGATCAATCAATGTCTCGCACCCTGATACACCCAGGCTACTCCAGATACACATCAGACAAGAATTGTATTGGTAAAACTGGTTTATAGGAGTTAAACTACAGCTTAAGCATTTTAGCTTTAGCATTAAGAAACCAAACTACAAACAAAAGCTTGGAGATCACAGATTTGTCTGAGAAGCTTTTTGGCTGGCCTTTTGGACACGGCAACTTCAAGCTGCAAACAGTTTGGGAAAAGGGGAGTTCCTGATGCCCTTTCTCGGCAGCCTCCCCACAGAGCTGCTGAATTGGCTTTGTCAAGTTGTGCAAAGACAGCTGAAGCTGAAGGGATCAATAGGCAAGAGTCAGTGAGCACATTCCTAAGGTTTATTGAAGAGCTACTGGTAATCCAGCAGTAGGAACACAGTTTCATTCGGAAATAAACTGGCATTTAAATATCTCTCTGCTAAAGTAGGCCAAGTTTGCTTAAAATCTCATGCATTCCCATTCTCAGCATCATCTTCCTTGAGCTTGACTGGGCCAGCAACAACAGTCACCCATTCTTGGTTAGAGTTTGGTTCTCTCTTGGACCGAGTGATGCAGCCTTGGTAGCACCTGGAAGAGTAGTCATAGGCCCTGCACACCACTAGTTCACACTGCAGGTAAACCGATGGGTGGCTGCGAATGAACTGGAAGGCACTGAATTTAAACCGGACTATGTGTTTGTTGTATGAATAGTAAGTAGCATAGGTAGAATCTCGAATACATCTAAAAAGAAAGAAGAAAACTCCCATGAATACACCCTCCAACCAGTAATTCACATGCAGTACAACACATAACACAAAAGTGATTGTAAAACATGATGAAAATTGTTCAGAAAGACGAAATTAGGAAAAGCAAAACGCCCTCCTTTGACAGCATTGAGCCATGTTACCTCCCCTCAGCCTGTTGTGTGTCTAGGGTTGGGTTTGTGCATTTGTATGTTGTTTTGAAGGTGCATTAGCCTTACCTGAGATGGGTCATTGTTACCTCTCTGGTGGTAAGAACTCCCACAGAGAGCTGCCCCCAGGCACCCAGTCAATTTGTCATTTTAGGGTGGGCTGTGTTGGATGGAGTCAATACATCCCCCTTCCCCCAGTAAAGCCCAAATGCCCCTGTTCATTCATTAGTCAGAAGCTGACATTGGTATATGCTGGATTCACACTATTACCCTAAAAATAAAAAGGAAAATAAGAGATAGAGGAGTTCAAAGCCATTCTGTCTGTGATCGTAACGTGTAAGAACTTACCCATGCCTGATTATATCATGGGTCACTGCCGTAACATTGTGGGGAGTGGGAGATGCCACACACGTGTCCACAAACAACACCAGGTTGTGATCTGAGCTGTGCAGGTAAGCTTCAAGGAACAAGTCCTGGTTGATGTCAACATAGTAGGGCGAGTCATAGACTGGCCATGAGAAGGATGAAGAATCATAAAACGTCAGGTTTACGTTGTATCTGCCGTACTGAGTTTCATTGACTTCAAAATTGTTGTCCGCAACATACATTATCTGTGCCCAGGTGTTCTGGAGCATTTTGCAGTTGATGTGCAAGTGAAGATTTTTATTTCTTGTGATTACAGTATCAGAAGTGTATCCTGTGATTAGGTTGGAATAGATTATTGTGTTGTTGTTCCCCTGTTTGACACACCAAAAAAAATGCAGAATTAATTCATAGGTCAGGTTTCCTGCTGTGCATTCCGTGCTTTGCTGCATCCCTACACAAGGTACACTGTAAACGGGTTATTTCCCAGAAAGTCTACGGTGAAGAAGGCTGAATCCAAGCATTTCTGTTTTCAAGGTGAGAAGCTGGAATCTACATGCAATTTTCAGTACCTACAAGGTGAGCCTAGAAAAATGCTCACAAGAAATGCAGGCAGAGCTGAGTTAGATACAACCTGTACAAAGCTTTGAACAGTGAATGCCAGTGGGTTTGGATGTGGAAGCTGAAAGCTCGCTTAAAACATGCCTGGCCATATTTAGTAAAGCTCTGAGACCCTTTTAATCACCACCCTCAACTTGGGACCTTGAAAATGCCAAGTATTTACTTCCTTCCCCACTTCTTTCCTTCCAAGATAAACAACCGGCTGTAAGCAGATGCTCTGGCAGCAGAGGCAGAAAAATGAGTATTGGGAATCCTTATCCATCAGGAGAGGCACCCGCAATCCTCAGGACACCTCCAACCCCTGCAGACCCCAGCCCCACTCTCCCTTTGCGCTGTTCTTCACAGCGAGCACCTGGGTTCGAGGTTCTGTGCACTCACAGCACTTGCACGCTCGGCAGACCCTCGCCCAGCCCCACCTCTCGCACGGTGCCGCAGCTGCTGTACGGGATGTTGAACACGACGTGCTCTGAGGTGATGCTGGGTTTGCAAGAGGGGTCGTTCAAGCTGAGCTTCCAGGCAGAGTAGCCGTGTGACTGAAGGTAGTACCTGCTCACGACTGCACGCATGTAGTCTGGCAAACACTGCAGAGCTGGCGGGCGGCAAAGAAAAGGTGTTAAAAGTTCACTGAAGGGGCCAAAAAAGGTTCTAAAGTGGTGACTTAAATAAAGAGTCTCTTTTGCAGAAGAAGCTGATATTTCAGGAGAAATTCAGAACCCAGACTGCAGCCTTGCATCTCTATGAAATGCTACAGATGGAGTTGAAATAACATGAAGTGGGTGATTATTGAAGGGTACGATGAGATTACCAACCAGGGAATTAGCAAACAGTTGAGGAGAAGGCTTCTGCTTTTAGCATGAACTTACTGGTGCTCTGATCTCCTGGAGTGGAGTAGTAATCAGCGCTAAACCCTCTGTACGTGTAGCGGGAGTTGCTGTGGAATCGGACAGTCAGCAGGTTGGAGGAAGAGGTGTACATGTGATAGGAACCAGAGCAAAACTTCCCAAGGAGAGGAGAGGTCTGGAGTGGCCCATCGTAGACCTCCACATAGTCAGACAGGCACCTGCCGCCCTCCATCCTGCAGAGCAAAAGGGACTGTTCAGTTAAATGCTTCACTTTTTCTGGTTACAGTTTTCTCTTTTGTTTGTTTAATACAAATTCAGATTAACCTTTCCTAGCAGAAGAGTGTGTTTCACTGACAGGGCTATCAGACCTTTGGAAGAGGCACTACAGCCTCCAGCTTCTGCCTTGTTAGATGCCAGCCACATCATTGACTAAATGAACAAAAATGGACACATTTTTCATCCCAGAGATACTAAAATCTCCAAAAAACATCCTTGAAATCAAGCAGCTTTCAGCTTAGTGAGTTCGAGACGTCAACCCCATGCATCATCTTCCCAAATAATGAATTGTTACTTACTGAACATCTTTAAATGTGAGACTGACAAGATAATTGCTCTCTACTTCTATTTCCCAAACACAGTCGGCATTGTTTGGATAATTTCTGGGGTAAAATGGACTCTGTAGTGTCCCAGATGGAGAGGAAAGCAAGCCACCACAGGAATAAAATTCTGCAGAGAGAAATAAGAGAAGGAAAACAGATGTTTAACGTTGCATTTGGAATACGTCTCTGTAGAATTTGCAAGTCTAAAATTTGGAGACAGTGACTTCTACCAGTTTCAATGGCCTTTCTATTGGGTTCCTGTGTCATCTGAATGAAGATTAGGAGATGTGAAGCACACTGAACAGCTTTCATGCTGCTGGTCTCCCACATCTGCACCAGCAGCGCACGGGCATTTGTCCTGGAAGTGCGCGGTGGGGGAGGTTGGGTCTCTGGAGCTCAGCTGCCCCTTGACAGAGGAGAAGTAACAGCTGAGCCTGATTCTCCTCTGTCACAAGTGCCAGTGACCAAAGCAAAGGGAAAAAGATCAAAATGAATTTGTTTCTGCATAAGAATGCTGACAAATACCCAATTCATAGACATGAAAACCTTGTACCACAGTCAACAAACTGCAGAAGGTCACTTGTAGCCCAAGAAAATAACAGAGGAGTCCGGATCAAAGAAGTACAACAAAGTCATGGATTCCTAGGATATTCAGTCTAAATTCAAACTGTGCCAAGAACAGAGAAATGTGTCAATGGACACTGCCTTTTGGATTACAGTCCAGGTTAGAAAAACCACACATTCACTCCTTGAAGCCACATAAAGAGCAAAGTACCTGCTCTGAGAGATCTGCTGGGGGCTGAGAGATTTTCAGTTTCTATTCTCAGTTCCCAGCAAACGTGAACAAACCCTTCTCTCCCTCCAGATCGAACACTGACTACATAAACAAATAAATATTTAAAGTACACACAAATGGTGTGCTTGAACAAACCAAACAGCTGAAATAGGAGTCAGAGGAATGGTGATAGGTGAAAAGTGGTTGAAAACAACACTTCCTGTGCACTTGTGAAACTGCTCAGCTGCAGAGAAAGAAGTGACTGCACTGGGTGTGAAATCACCTGCACTGCTGTCTTGGGACAGTTGGAGGCAGGAAACACTCTGACTATGAGGGTGACTGACCAATGGCACAGGTTTCCCATAGAGGCAGTGGGCTCTCCATCCTTGGAGACAGCCTGGAGCCACCTGGACATGGTCTTGGGCAAACAGCTGTAGATGGCCCTGCTTCAGTAGGAGGTAGGACCAGATGATCTCCAGTGGTCCCCTCCAACCTCAACCATCCTCTGATTCTGTGATCCTTAGCAACGCAGGAGCTAATAAGATCTCTCAACCCCTCTGGACCTACCTTCGGTCGTTGACACCATGGCTTTCAAGCTGGAGGTTCCTTGTGCTGCAGGGAAAGAGCAGCATGTGAACAAGCAGTATTTTGCCTAAGAGAAACAACCCTCTGGGAGTCACCCCTCCCCAAAAGGGCTCCCAGGACACTCAAACCCAAGACCCACAGTCACCACAGAGATGTGTGGCAGGTCCCTGTGTGGCTGCAGTTTAAAGTGTTCCCCCTCCATCCCAGGAGGCCAGAGTGCCCTCGCCTTTTGCATAGGCGATAGATCTCATGGGCAATGCCTTGCGTGCCAATGGAGGAACGTCTTTGTTAACCCTTGGGATAGTGGAACAGTGTGGACCCTCAGCAAGTTTGCTGATGACACAGAGCTGGGAGGAGTGGCTGATACACCAGAGGGACCTTGACAAGCTGGAGAAATAGGCCAACAGGAACCTCACATAGTTCAACAAGGAGAAGTGGCAAGTCCTGCTCCTGGGTGAGACAAACTTCTGGCGCCAATATGCAGTGTAGGCTGTCCAGCTGGGAAACAGCCCTCTAGAAAAGGCCCTGGGGGTGCTGGTGGACACCAAGTGAACCATGAGCTAGCAATGGTTTAGCAGCAGGGGCTGGACTAGATGACCTCCAGGGGGCAGCTCCCTTCCCAGTGTGGTAGCCCTTGCCTTCTCTGCAGCTGTGCCACTGGCGCGTGCTATGGGGAAAGATGGTGAAGGGGTGGAACATCTCTGCTGTGAGGCAAGGCTGAGAGAGCTGGAACATGGCCTGGAGAAGAGATGACTTGGGGGATGTCATCAATATGCATGAACACACAAAGGGAGGAGGCACAGAGCTAGGCTTTTTCCAGCAGTGCCTGGTGATCGGACAAGTGGCCATGGGCACAAAATGAAACCCAGGAGGTTCTCTCTGTACATCAGGAAGCACTTTTCACTGAGAAGGTGACTGCGAACTGGCACAGATTGCTTACAGATGTGGTGGATTCTCCATCCTTGGAGACAGACAGGAACCATCTGGACATGGTCTTGGTCAGCCATCTCTAGGTGACAATGCTTTAGCCATGTATGCAGGCTGCTGGAGACCTGAAGAATTCCTTACCCACATGCTCCCATACAACTGTGCTCTTGCACACGCTCATTGTGAAGGAAACACAGGGGCCTTTGTGTCTGAGCAACACTATCCTTAGATGTTGCATGGATGTCAGAGGTTTCATTACACTTCACTCACCACAGCCAGCCAGCAACATGTTTATGCTATGAAGGCTTCTCCAGTAGCTCATAGAATCAACAATTATCAAGCATGTGGTTTGTGCTCCGAGTAGGAACACACAAATACATCCCAACAGGATCTTACAAGGGACATTGCAGCAGCGGGAGGGTGGGAAAGTCAGACAGCCAGGTCTCCGGCCTACATGAGGCACAGCACGTAAAGGAGGGGGAAAGGAATTCCAAATCCAACTTACAAGTTGCATCTGTTGTTATTGTTGGGCTCGTGGTTGTTTCATCTAGAGGAACATAAATACCCACTGTGAAACCCCATTTTAAGAAAGTTAAGACAATGCCAAAAGAGCATCCCTGAAACCCCTGCTCCCAGATAATTTTATTCTCACACGCACACACCCCCAGCCCCAGTGTAAAGCAAACACGTGAGCTTTCTCACGAGAAGTGGCTGAGCAGATCACTACCAGTACAACCAGATTAGGCCTAGCAGGGGGCTGGACTAGAAGACCTCCAGATGTCCCTTTCAACCTCAGCCATCCTGTGATGCTGTGATCCTGAGTAAGGACAACAGATAACCAGACCCCTCTGTCGCTCCAGACCTACCTGTGGTCAGTGGTGCAGAGGCAGTTGATGTGGAGTCAGCTGGTGCTGCAGGAGAGAGCATCAGATGAACAAGTAGCATTTAACTGAAGACAAAGAGCCCGCTGGGAGCCATTGCTCCCCAAGGGTAACATAAAGCCAAGACCACTGTCGATATTTCACCCTGGTGGGGTTGAGAGAGACTAACCTCATCCACTCTGTGATTCTGTGATCCTGAGCAGGGGCAGGAGAGAACCAGACCCCCCTCAACCCCTCCAGGGCCCACCTGAGCTCAGCAAAAAGGGGTAGTAGAGCTGGATCTACCATGCTGCCATGCTCGCTCCTCAGTGACTCCTCAGCTGCAAAAGGGAGTTCACTGCACTGTGTGGGAACTCGTCGACTCTCTTTATTTCAGGAAAACAAGCAGTGACCAGGAGCAAGAAGAGTGGTCTCTGCAGCTTCAGCAATGAGTGTTCCACCAACAAGCAACCCCTCTGCTGGCAATAAATGCCAGAAAAACCAACGGCGGTTCAGCAGTAGCACATGGAGAAAGCCCTGTTCCTGCTCACCAGGCAAATTACCAGCATTCTGGTAGTTGTCTGGTGGCAGCCCTGGCCAAACAGCTGTCCCCAAGTCAAAACACCTGTCAGTGGGGCCAAAAGGTCTGGATTTCCATAGGTGTCAGGAGCTCTCAGCAGGTCCTGAAGGTTTGTGCTTCTGCCCTGGCAACGAGTAAAGGAGGGCTCTGGTCTTACCTGTGGTGCTGCTGGAAGCAAGAAATGAGGAGTAGTAGGCCTGGAAGCCCCTCTTGGTGACACTGCCATCACTGCGAAACAGAATGGTCATCTGGTGCCTGGATGACCTGAAGATGTGGTGGTTGTTCTTGCAAACAGTCCCGAGGAGCGAGCCCCGGGGGAACGCGTCGTCGTACACCTCGATGGCGTCGTAATTGCAGCTGTTGCCTTCCAGCCTGCAGAGGAGAGGAGGCTCTACCTGCACCATGGGCTGTGCCACCCCTGAGCATGAGGGCCAGTGGGAGCTGCATGGCCCAAGTAACTCAACACCATTCCTGGCCTGGCCGCAGCACTCGGGCAGAGACGGCCAAGGTGAGAGATGGAGCTACCCCTGAGCCCAGCGCCAGACACCCTGCCCACACCACAGCTGTGGCCCTGCTGGACTCACTCAACGTCCAAAAAGCGGAGTTTGATCCTGCGGTGCCGATCCCACAGCCGGATCCGCCATATGCAGTGGACGTTGTTGGGGTAGGAGTTGGGGTAGCCTGGGCTCTGCAGGTAGCCAGACAAACCCTGAAGCAAGCCACCACAGGAGATGATGCCTGTGGAAAGGAGCAGAAAGCTCTTTCAATCCCGTATGCAGAACCTGTCAGGGAGGGGTTGCACTTGGCCCAAGCAGAAGCCATCGGAGAGGGGTTGCACTTGGCCCAAGCAGGAGTGAGAGGAGTTGCATTTGGCACAAGCAGTAAGGCCCATTGGCAGCACCTGGCCATGCAGCGGGACACTTGAGTCAGGAATTATCCAGACCTCATAGGCCCTCCAGACCTAAACGTGGTCAACAACCCAGTGGGAGTCGAGTTGGAGCGATCACATGACCTTTCCCATCAGATTTCTTCCCAAGAATGAATGGGGTGGTTAAAATATAAAGCAATCACTGTCACATAAAGTAAAAAGCTGATGAATTTTACTTACAAACTGTGGTCTCAGGTGCTGTCGGGGCAGTTGTGCTTGGTGCTGTTTCTAGAGAAGGAAAAAAGTTTCATGATACAATATGGGGCGGTCAACAAGGCATGTATAATTTCAGACTTCTTCCAACACTGTTTCAGCCTCTAGCAATTTGTGGCTGGCCAACTCCAGATCCAGGACGTTTCTTTCTCTTTCAGCAGCCCTCAGCAGCCTTTTCTCCATCAGCCACCAAATCTCTTTGTGAAACCACCCAAACCTGCAGCTGGCCCAGAGGCTGCAAGATGCCCTTGAGGCCAGAAGAGTCTCCCTCTGTATGCCTTGGACACTGCCTCTGCTGGTTTCACCTGATCCCATCAGAAGGCTCTGCTTCTTGCGTGAGAAGAGGCTGTGAACAACTGTCTCCTCCTCCTGTTCCTCATACCAAGAACAATAAAGCTACCCTAGAAATCTCAGCAGAAATGAAGATGACAGAACACTACCTGGGGAGACACTCATAGTAAGGCCAAACACAAAGGGGGTCTCCAAATGTGACCGGTGACAGTTTTGACTCACATTCCCACCACTTTTAAGCTATTTTTGCTCCCTTGCCCTCCCAGCACCGCTGATTCCTTCCATACCTTGCTGCTGACCGCAACTGTTGGCATGGCCTCTGGCTCAAAGAAGGGTCTTTCTTCCCTGCTCAGGCACCTGTCCAGGGCACCAACAGACTGAAGGCACACTGTGCCACCAGGCTCTGGCAAGTACCTTCTTTGTATTGTTTCTGTCATCTTATTATTTCACCTCTTCTTGAGAGTTAGGTTTTCTGAGATTGGGCTGTGTGGGGTTATTAGAACCTCAGGACAAGGACAGTGTGTAGACCACCATTGCCCTTCTGCATAAGGGCTGACAGCTCTCCAAATATCCACAGAGGATTAGGCAAGGGTGTTTTAAGAGCTGCCTCATTGGAACCCAGCTGTACTCGGAAAATTCCACATACTCACTAGAGTGAACGTGCATTTCATACTCTGGAATATTTCACAGTGTAGAGAGCACAAGCTGTTCATAAACAGCTCAACTCTCACGGGGAAGACATCCTTCACAAAATGCTGTTATCACTAAGGATACCTAGGTACTTGAAAGCAATCTTAAGGTAGAAAGTGGAGCAAGAGCAAAGCACTTATCAGCTAAACAGTAGATAATATTTCAAGTGATTGAAGATAAAACTAGATCATATACATAGCTGAAGGCCATTATTCTTCATATCAATGGCCTAACATCACACATGGAGATCTTGAGGGTCTCAGTAGGATGGTCCTACCAAGAGCAATGAAAAGGAAAGCCATATCAAATTCAGACCCACCTGGAGGAACAGATACAGTGGAGCTGGATGTGGCCATAGAGGGGGCCACGGATGAGGCCATGTTTGCGTCCACGGCTGGGGTCGTGATTGAGGCATCTGCTTAGAGGAAGAAGAGAAAGACACAAGTGAGGGCCTTGTGGAACATGACCAAGCTTTCTCCCAGCACTGTGGGTGTTGGTGCCACCCTGTCACGGTGGCATTTGAGAGCCTGGGGGTCTCATTAGGATGGTCTTTCGTGGTGGGAGCAATGAAAAAGGCACTCCCATAATGCCTCCCCAACACACATCTAATTCTGGACAACAAGGGCCACTTTCAGAAAGCATCTCCTTATTTAGGAACAAAAAACAATCGTACCTGAGCACACAACACCAGCATCTTCATGATGGCCACAGTTGTGGACGCCCCAGCCATTGTGTCTGCACTGGGAGAGGGAGGACTCACTCCCAGTGCAGTGCACGTCGTCCAGGTAGATGCTGCCGGTGCCTGGGCCAAAGTAGGCATTTGATGGTGCCCAGACAGCAAGGCCACATCCCAGCTGACGGCACACGACCTTGGCATCGTTCAGGTCCCAGCTGTCATCACAGACAGTGCCCCAGCGCCCGTTGTAGTAGATCTCTACACGCCCCTCACATCGGTTCCTGCCATTCACCAACCTCAGGGAGGCATCTTGGAAAGGAGAAAACAGGGAATCATGGGAAAACCCTCCAGCACGCAGGGACCTTCTCTCGCCAGGGCACTCTGTGAGTTTCAGGCCACCAGGGTTGCCACTGTTGGCTGCATTAGGCTGAGTTGCCTTTTCCTGTGGAAAAGGCCAAAGCCCACCCTGTGAACCACCATGTGGTACCACCAGGAGTAATTACCAGGAAAGCCATGAGAAATTCAGACCCACCTGGAGGAACAGATACAGTGGAGCTGGATGTGGCCATAGAGGGGGCCACGGATGGTGCCATGGCTGAGGAATCTGCTTAGAGGAAGAAGAGAAAGACACAAGTGAGGGCCTTGTGGAACATGACCAAGCTTTCTCCCAGCACTGTGGGTGTTGGTGCCACCCTGTCACGGTGGCATTTGAGAGCCTGGGGGTCTCATTAGGATGGTCTTTCGTGGTGGGAGCAATGAAAAAGGCACTCCCATAATGCCTCCCCAACACACATCTAATTCTGGACAACAAGGGCCACTTTCAGAAAGCATCTCCTTATTTAGGAACAAAAAACAATCGTACCTGAGCACACAACACCAGCATCTTCATGATGGCCACAGTTGTGGACGCCCCAGCCATTGTGTCTGCACTGGGAGAGGGAGGACTCACTCCCAGTGCAGTGCACGTCGTCCAGGTAGATGCTGCCGGTGCCTGGGCCAAAGTAGGCATTTGATGGTGCCCAGACAGCAAGGCCACATCCCAGCTGACGGCACACAACCTTGGCATCGTTCAGGTCCCAGCTGTCATCACAGACAGTGCCCCAGCGCCCGTTGTAGTAGATCTCTACACGCCCCTCACATCGGTTCCTGCCATTCACCAACCTCAGGGAGGCATCTTGGAAAGGAGAAAACAGGGAATCATGGGAAAACCCTCCAGCACGCAGGGACCTTCTCTCGCCAGGGCACTCTGTGAGTTTCAGGCCACCAGGGTTGCCACTGTTGGCTGCATTAGGCTGAGTTGCCTTTTCCTGTGGAAAAGGCCAAAGCCCACCCTGTGAACCACCATGTGGTACCACCAGGAGTAATTACCAGGAAAGCCATGAGAAATTCAGACCCACCTGGAGGAACAGATACAGTGGAGCTGGATGTGGCCATAGAGGGGGCCACGGATGGTGCCATGGCTGAGGAATCTGCTTAGAGGAAGAAGAGAAAGACACAAGTGAGGGCCTTGTGGAACATGACCAAGCTTTCTCCCAGCACTGTGGGTGTTGGTGCCACCCTGTCACGGTGGCATTTGAGAGCCTGGGGGTCTCATTAGGATGGTCTTTCGTGGTGGGAGCAATGAAAAAGGCACTCCCATAATGCCTCCCCAACACACATCTAATTCTGGACAACAAGGGCCACTTTCAGAAAGCATCTCCTTATTTAGGAACAAAAAACAATCGTACCTGAGCACACAACACCAGCATCTTCATGATGGCCACAGTTGTGGACGCCCCAGCCATTGTGTCTGCACTGGGAGAGGGAGGACTCACTCCCAGTGCAGTGCACGTCGTCCAGGTAGATGCTGCCGGTGCCTGGGCCAAAGTAGGCATTTGATGGTGCCCAGACAGCAAGGCCACATCCCAGCTGACGGCACACGACCTTGGCATCGTTCAGGTCCCAGCTGTCATCACAGACAGTGCCCCAGCGCCCGTTGTAGTAGATCTCTACACGCCCCTCACATCGGTTCCTGCCATTCACCAACCTCAGGGAGGCATCTTGGAAAGGAGAAAACAGGGAATCATGGGAAAACCCTCCAGCACGCAGGGACCTTCTCTCGCCAGGGCACTCTGTGAGTTTCAGGCCACCAGGGTTGCCACTGTTGGCTGCATTAGGCTGAGTTGCCTTTTCCTGTGGAAAAGGCCAAAGCCCACCCTGTGAACCACCATGTGGTACCACCAGGAGTAATTACCAGGAAAGCCATGAGAAATTCAGACCCACCTGGAGGAACAGATACAGTGGAGCTGGATGTGGCCATAGAGGGGGCCACGGATGGTGCCATGGCTGAGGAATCTGCTTAGAGGAAGAAGAGAAAGACACAAGTGAGGACCTTGTGGAACATGACCAGGCTTTCTCCCAGCACTGTGGGTGTTGGTGCCACCCTGTCACGGTGGCATTTGAGAGCCTGGGGGTCTCATTAGGATGGTCTTTCGTGGTGGGAGCAATGAAAAAGGCACTCCCATAATGCCTCCCCAACACACATCTAATTCTGGACAACAAGGGCCACTTTCAGAAAGCATCTCCTTATTTAGGAACAAAAAACAATCGTACCTGAGCACACAACACCAGCATCTTCATGATGGCCACAGTTGTGGACGCCCCAGCCATTGTGTCTGCACTGGGAGAGGGAGGACTCACTCCCAGTGCAGTGCACGTCGTCCAGGTAGATGCTGCCGGTGCCTGGGCCAAAGTAGGCATTTGATGGTGCCCAGACAGCAAGGCCACATCCCAGCTGACGGCACACGACCTTGGCATCGTTCAGGTCCCAGCTGTCATCACAGACAGTGCCCCAGCGCCCGTTGTAGTAGATCTCTACACGCCCCTCACATCGGTTCCTGCCATTCACCAACCTCAGGGAGGCATCTTGGAAAGGAGAAAACAGGGAATCATGGGAAAACCCTCCAGCACGCAGGGACCTTCTCTCGCCAGGGCACTCTGTGAGTTTCAGGCCACCAGGGTTGCCACTGTTGGCTGCATTAGGCTGAGTTGCCTTTTCCTGTGGAAAAGGCCAAAGCCCACCCTGTGAACCACCATGTGGTACCACCAGGAGTAATTACCAGGAAAGCCATGAGAAATTCAGACCCACCTGGAGGAACAGATACAGTGGAGCTGGATGTGGCCATAGAGGGGGCCACGGATGGTGCCATGGCTGAGGAATCTGCTTAGAGGAAGAAGAGAAAGACACAAGTGAGGGCCTTGTGGAACATGACCAAGCTTTCTCCCAGCACTGTGGGTGTTGGTGCCACCCTGTCACGGTGGCATTTGAGAGCCTGGGGGTCTCATTAGGATGGTCTTTCGTGGTGGGAGCAATGAAAAAGGCACTCCCATAATGCCTCCCCAACACACATCTAATTCTGGACAACAAGGGCCACTTTCAGAAAGCATCTCCTTATTTAGGAACAAAAAACAATCGTACCTGAGCACACAACACCAGCATCTTCATGATGGCCACAGTTGTGGACGCCCCAGCCATTGTGTCTGCACTGGGAGAGGGAGGACTCACTCCCAGTGCAGTGCACGTCGTCCAGGTAGATGCTGCCGGTGCCTGGGCCAAAGTAGGCATTTGATGGTGCCCAGACAGCAAGGCCACATCCCAGCTGACGGCACACGACCTTGGCATCGTTCAGGTCCCAGCTGTCATCACAGACAGTGCCCCAGCGCCCGTTGTAGTAGATCTCTACACGCCCCTCACATCGGTTCCTGCCATTCACCAACCTCAGGGAGGCATCTTGGAAAGGAGAAAACAGGGAATCATGGGAAAACCCTCCAGCACGCAGGGACCTTCTCTCGCCAGGGCACTCTGTGAGTTTCAGGCCACCAGGGTTGCCACTGTTGGCTGCATTAGGCTGAGTTGCCTTTTCCTGTGGAAAAGGCCAAAGCCCACCCTGTGAACCACCATGTGGTACCACCAGGAGTAATTACCAGGAAAGCCATGAGAAATTCAGACCCACCTGGAGGAACAGATACAGTGGAGCTGGATGTGGCCATAGAGGGGGCCACGGATGGTGCCATGGCTGAGGAATCTGCTTAGAGGAAGAAGAGAAAGACACAAGTGAGGGCCTTGTGGAACATGACCAAGCTTTCTCCCAGCACTGTGGGTGTTGGTGCCACCCTGTCACGGTGGCATTTGAGAGCCTGGGGGTCTCATTAGGATGGTCTTTCGTGGTGGGAGCAATGAAAAAGGCACTCCCATAATGCCTCCCCAACACACATCTAATTCTGGACAACAAGGGCCACTTTCAGAAAGCATCTCCTTATTTAGGAACAAAAAACAATCGTACCTGAGCACACAACACCAGCATCTTCATGATGGCCACAGTTGTGGACGCCCCAGCCATTGTGTCTGCACTGGGAGAGGGAGGACTCACTCCCAGTGCAGTGCACGTCGTCCAGGTAGATGCTGCCGGTGCCTGGGCCAAAGTAGGCATTTGATGGTGCCCAGACAGCAAGGCCACATCCCAGCTGACGGCACACGACCTTGGCATCATTCAGGTCCCAGCTGTCATCACAGACAGTGCCCCAGCGCCCGTTGTAGTAGATCTCTACACGCCCCTCACATCGGTTCCTGCCATTCACCAACCTCAGGGAGGCATCTTGGAAAGGAGAAAACAGGGAATCATGGGAAAACCCTCCAGCACGCAGGGACCTTCTCTCGCCAGGGCACTCTGTGAGTTTCAGGCCACCAGGGTTGCCACTGTTGGCTGCATTAGGCTGAGTTGCCTTTTCCTGTGGAAAAGGCCAAAGCCCACCCTGTGAACCACCATGTGGTACCACCAGGAGTAATTACCAGGAAAGCCATGAGAAATTCAGACCCACCTGGAGGAACAGATACAGTGGAGCTGGATGTGGCCATAGAGGGGGCCACGGATGGTGCCATGGCTGAGGAATCTGCTTAGAGGAAGAAGAGAAAGACACAAGTGAGGGCCTTGTGGAACATGACCAAGCTTTCTCCCAGCACTGTGGGTGTTGGTGCCACCCTGTCATGGTGGCATTTGAGAGCCTGGGGGTCTCATTAGGATGGTCTTTCGTGGTGGGAGCAATGAAAAAGGCACTCCCATAATGCCTCCCCAACACACATCTAATTCTGGACAACAAGGGCCACTTTCAGAAAGCATCTCCTTATTTAGGAACAAAAAACAATCGTACCTGAGCACACAACACCAGCATCTTCATGATGGCCACAGTTGTGGACGCCCCAGCCATTGTGTCTGCACTGGGAGAGGGAGGACTCACTCCCAGTGCAGTGCACGTCGTCCAGGTAGATGCTGCCGGTGCCTGGGCCAAAGTAGGCATTTGATGGTGCCCAGACAGCAAGGCCACATCCCAGCTGACGGCACACGACCTTGGCATCGTTCAGGTCCCAGCTGTCATCACAGACAGTGCCCCAGCGCCCGTTGTAGTAGATCTCTACACGTCCCTCACATCGGTTCCTGCCATTCACCAACCTCAGGGAGGCATCTTGGAAAGGAGAAAACAGGGAATCATGGGAAAACCCTCCAGCACGCAGGGACCTTCTCTCGCCAGGGCACTCTGTGAGTTTCAGGCCACCAGGGTTGCCACTGTTGGCTGCATTAGGCTGAGTTGCCTTTTCCTGTGGAAAAGGCCAAAGCCCACCCTGTGAACCACCATGTGGTACCACCAGGAGTAATTACCAGGAAAGCCATGAGAAATTCAGACCCACCTGGAGGAACAGATACAGTGGAGCTGGATGTGGCCATAGAGGGGGCCACGGATGGTGCCATGGCTGAGGAATCTGCTTAGAGGAAGAAGAGAAAGACACAAGTGAGGACCTTGTGGAACATGACCAGGCTTTCAACCAGCACTGTGGGTGTTGGTGCCACCCTGTCACGGTGGCATTTGAGAGCCTGGGGGTCTCATTAGAATGGTCTTTCATGGTGGGAGCAATGAAAAAGGCACTCCCTTAATGCCTCCCCAACACACATCTAATTCTGGACAACAAGGGCCACTTTCAGAAAGCATCTCCTTATTTAGGAACAAAAAACAATCGTACCTGAGCACACAACACCAGCATCTTCATGATGGCCACAGTTGTGGACGCCCCAGCCATTGTGTCTGCACTGGGAGAGGGAGGACTCACTCCCAGTGCAGTGCACGTCGTCCAGGTAGATGCTGCCGGTGCCTGGGCCAAAGTAGGCATTTGATGGTGCCCAGACAGCAAGGCCACATCCCAGCTGACGGCACACGACCTTGGCATCGTTCAGGTCCCAGCTGTCATCACAGACAGTGCCCCAGCGCCCGTTGTAGTAGATCTCTACACGCCCCTCACATCGGTTCCTGCCATTCACCAACCTCAGGGAGGCATCTTGGAAAGGAGAAAACAGGGAATCATGGGAAAACCCTCCAGCACGCAGGGACCTTCTCTCGCCAGGGCACTCTGTGAGTTTCAGGCCACCAGGGTTGCCACTGTTGGCTGCATTAGGCTGAGTTGCCTTTTCCTGTGGAAAAGGCCAAAGCCCACCCTGTGAACCACCATGTGGTACCACCAGGAGTAATTACCAGGAAAGCCATGAGAAATTCAGACCCACCTGGAGGAACAGATACAGTGGAGCTGGATGTGGCCATAGAGGGGGCCACGGATGGTGCCATGGCTGAGGAATCTGCTTAGAGGAAGAAGAGAAAGACACAAGTGAGGACCTTGTGGAACATGACCAGGCTTTCAACCAGCACTGTGGGTGTTGGTGCCACCCTGTCACGGTGGCATTTGAGAGCCTGGGGGTCTCATTAGGATGGTCTTTCGTGGTGGGAGCAATGAAAAAGGCACTCCCATAATGCCTCCCCAACACACATCTAATTCTGGACAACAAGGGCCACTTTCAGAAAGCATCTCCTTATTTAGGAACAAAAAACAATCGTACCTGAGCACACAACACCAGCATCTTCATGATGGCCACAGTTGTGGACGCCCCAGCCATTGTGTCTGCACTGGGAGAGGGAGGACTCACTCCCAGTGCAGTGCACGTCGTCCAGGTAGATGCTGCCGGTGCCTGGGCCAAAGTAGGCATTTGATGGTGCCCAGACAGCAAGGCCACATCCCAGCTGACGGCACACGACCTTGGCATCATTCAGGTCCCAGCTGTCATCACAGACAGTGCCCCAGCGCCCGTTGTAGTAGATCTCTACACGCCCCTCACATCGGTTCCTGCCGTTCACCAACCTCAGGGAGGCACCTTGGAAAGGAGAAAACAGGGAATCATGGGAAAACCCTCCAGCACGCAGGGACCTTCTCTCGCCAGGGCACTCTGTGAGTTTCAGACCACCAGGGCTGCCACGGTTGGCTTCATTAGGCTGTGTTGCCTTTTCCTGTGGTGACGTTGGTGCCACCCTGTCATTGGGGCAGTGGTGGCGTGGGGGGCTGTCTCCGTCGGATGGTCTTTGTTGCGTTTATACAACAGATGGGTTGTTCAGTGACCCCTCACCTTAACAAAAGTCTGCAGTTCCTTTTGGATGTGAGTCATTGGGGAAAATACCCAACAGACTCTATATCCTTTGTATCCCTGGGATTACGATCGATGTTCATTTCTTATTTCTGCCTGCAGAGTACAGCGAACAGAGGGGTGTCCTGGTTGGAAGAAATTTCTAGCTGAATCGTAACACTTCTCGTCTCTCTCTGCCTGAGGAGTGATAGCTCTGCTCTTTTTTTTTGCCTTGCTCTTACAAGTGCTCATGCCTGAGTTGAAGCAGGGAAATCCCTCTCTAAGGCAAAGCGAGAGGCTGGCAGGCCTGATGCAGCTCAACAGTTGTCTGATGGGAATACGAAATGGCAGAGTTCATGTCTGTAAAATAGTGATCGCATTCAGGAAGCCCTCTCCAATACTAAATATTGGCTCTGCGGAACCCCATCGCTGCTCCACTTTGCCCACATGAACGCGCAGCCTGGATAGTTACAGTACTCAGGTTTTTATTCCATGTGCATGAAAGTCTGGAGGATGCAATTGTGAGCAAAATGCTCACCTCTGGGACTTCGTGACACTGTACGGGGCAGCAACTGAGTCTTACCCGTGCGTTTTGTTCGGTTATATAAAATTAAATTAGTACTGGGAGGTTCCACGTGCATCTGCAAGGTTGAATACAAAGTCTTTTAAATCAAACATGTATTGCAGCCCAAGAAACCCTATTGCCTCTTAATTCCATACCTGAACCACAGGCTGATAGGAACAAAGTCTTTCAGTAGCTTTGTCACGTAACATATTTTTTTAAATTTTATTAAAACTGCGCTACAAAACACTACAGCAAAACAGAGCACTATTAACTCATTGCACTGACTTTAACATGAGTAACGGTTAATCATGACCTCGATGGGTTTATATTTTCAATAAGACAACACGATGCTATCTAATTGCAGTCTGCCTTCTCACCTTTGCACAAAGATGATCACTCTCGCATGTGAGGTACATTGATGGAACCAGTGCAGAGGGGCAGGACATCCCCCTTTTCCTACCTTTTTGGGAAAGACTGTTCCATAAAGATTTTAAGCGCTTTACCTGAGGCAGCATCCAGGAGCACTGTGTTTAAAAGGAATAAGCACAGCAAGTTCTTGGTGGCACCCATCTTGGCAAGAGGTGCCGATAAAGCAGAGCATCAGAATTTATACTCTGCACCTGGGAAGGGGTGAGGCTCCCAAGGTCAGTGTGGCTCACATTATGTCTGACTTTATATGCAATATTTTTATGACTTCCTGATCCCTACACAATGATTCTACATCAATGGCTAAGTTTCCATTTCCCAGATTATTTGTGCTACTGCGAAATTATAAATTATCAACAGTATGTGCAGGCTCAGTGGTACCTTTGGAACCAGGCTGGCAGATCTACGTGTTACTTTGCCCCTACCATCCCAATTTTATTTATTTACTACTTATAGCTAACAGCTGCATTTAAGCAGACCCTAAGGGCTTGCAAGGAAGCAAATTCCTATCAGGCTTTCTGATATATCCTTCAGCAGAGAGCCTTGGTCTCATACAGATTTATATTTCTGTTGGTTTCCACCTGAAATTACAGGCTCATTTCTCTGCTGCTCATACTCAAAGAGCTCATCATAAATGAGATTATGTCCAATATCAAAAGTAAATTAAGGTCAGCTCTTTGTAGCATGCCCTAAGTGGATCTCTCCTGGGGTCTCTGTTGAGCTTGCTCTGGGTTATCAGTGCTTTCCCTCAATATACTGCTTTGCCATTTACCCAAATTTGCCAACAAGACTTCCTTCAATCTTTGGAATCACAAAGTTTATAAAAAGGGAAAGAAGGCTGGGTTGAAATAAAATCAAAATTCTGTTGCAATGGTTTCCTCTGTTGGTCTATGTGAAATATTAAAGGAGTCCTAGATTGCTCAGTGCACAACAGCCCCAAGTCCTGTCCTGTTGGAGTCATTATATTCCACATCCTATATCTGATGAGGAGAAAAACAAGTCAGCAGTTGGTCTAATATTGTATTCGTTGCACTTCTCCCAGGCTATATCTCCCTGTTCGTTTTGGCTATGATACAAACGACAGCCAAACTGCCGAAGCCGACACAACTCCAATTCCTGCTGGCATGTTCCAGCTTTCCTCCTGCACAAAAGCACAGCTTGGGTTGAGGGACAAAGGGCATAGAGAGTCTTCTTTCTGCAGAGGTTCCCAGTGCAGGGAAGGAAAGACCAAAGGCCAGAGTCCAGAAACAGTCAGAAGTTGTCAAAGCAGCATCTGAGAAGAGCAAACAAGCTGGAGGACAATGGTAAATACAACCGAGTGTATTCACATGTTAATAATGAAATGCAAGCCTGAATCTTGTTATTCACAGTTCTGGTGTAGCTGACTTCCCTGAAAAAGCAAAAGTAATACCACTCGCTCACTGGAGCCACCACCCTGTCATTGGGAAGGGGCTGTGGTGTCACAGCCCTACCTCTAAATTCTGGATCAATAAGCCCTTTGCACAGACCAAAAGGGCCAAGCACCTGGCAAGCAGTCTTTTGGAAAAGGGCCTGGGGCTCCTGGTGAATGGCCAGTGGCATCCAGCACGGATGGCCAGTGGCATCCCAGTGCTGTGTTCTGAGGAGCATTGCCAGCAAGTCAAGGGAGGTGATCCTCCCCCTCGCCTTGGCATTGGAGGAACATGTCTAGGGTGCTGGTTCTAGTTCTGGGCTCCACAGCACGAGAGACATGGACATACTGGAGCAAGCCCAGGAAAGGGCCACTAAGCTGGCTGAGACTGAAGCGTTTCTCACAGGAGGAGAGGTCCAGAGAAGAGAAAGGTCAGGGGGAACTCATCAGTTTGTACAAATACCTGATGGGATGGAGCAAAGACAGAGCCAGACTCTCCTCATCTTTCCATCAGGCACCACTGAGAAGTGACACAAGGAGATTTATAATTAACTTTAGATGTTAATGGTAGTTGCTGATAACATCAAGGGTCACTACTCCACTGCTGTCTGCTACAGATAACGACATCACCAATCAGACACCTGTGAAAGAAAACAAAGGATCACCCCAAATAGCCAGGATTGGTTTAAGTGGACAATAAGGGGGTACTGCTGTATTGTAAATCAGACACAAGGTGGTATGTAATTAGTTCCAAGAAGAGGAGAACAGTTAAATGATTTTGGAAAACTGTTGTGAACATTTATATGTTTAATAAATACAATAAGGAGACCTACCTGCATTCATCAGAGGCACTCATGGAGGAACATCCCCAGTGCTTCTCCAGTGCCTAAATTAAAGAATCCCTGTTCAACAGTGTCTCAGGCTGTTGGGCTATTTTCTTTGTTTCAGATTTGGCACCAGTGGAATAGGTTGCCTGGTGAGGTTATAAATTCCTCTGTGGTTCATGATATTCACACCCAAGTGGAAGACACCTGCTTTCTCTCACCCTGCTTTGAGTAAGGGAATGGACAAGATGATCTCCACATCATCCAGCCTCAGCTGGGCTGTGACAGCATGAATAGGAAATTTATGAATTGTATCATGGAGGTTCAGGAGCAGAGGAGGAATAAATGCTGTGGTGAAGTGCATCCACAACCATTGAATCTGCTAGCATGGTTCTTTAACACAAACTTGGCTGTCAGAGCTCTTGCCAGGCCTCACCAGTTCCAGCTTCCTGGTGCACTTCTGACATTTCCCGTCAATGTTGTTAAACTCACCTGAGGACCTGTCTCTCCAGGTCTGATAACAGCAACCTTTGAATCGCAGCTGCTGAAGTGCCAGTGTCCTCTGTCCCAAATCCACCTCAGATTACCTCTCCTTCCTATTGCACACATGGACACCAGAGCAGCAGGAAGTTTGCTGCAACAGGAGAAAAGCTTAGCCGTAAGTGCTCTGAGAAAGTGGCAAAAATAAACATCAGCAATGTGGAGCCTCTTAGGGGCCATATCTGCGGCTGTCTTACCATGCAGCTGCATTCTTTCCTACTGCTCTACATCTGACTGTTGAGTCTGGCTGTTGCCTTCCAGCCTCCTTTTTTGCTTCTCTGCACAGGTTTCCTTTCTAAGCAGTCTGAGGCAAAGGGCACCAGATGTGGGGGAGCCTGAGGCAGCTGAAAGAGAAGGGTTGAACTGAGAAGGCAACTTGGCTCCATGACTTTCATCTCTCTTCAGTGTCACCATCTGTTCACCTTTGTACCTCAACCTTGCCTTCAATCCAGAAGAACCAGCTGAAAGGCAATGTGGCTGCTCATTGCCAAAGGGAATTGTCCCTCTCTCATTCTCATTCCTGCTTCTCGGCAGGGCAGGAGAAGAAAACAAGGGGAAAAGGCGAAAGTAAGGACAGGGAGATCACTTACCAATTATAGTCACAGGGAAAATGGACTCAACCTGGGGAAAAATAATTTATTTTATTGCTAATTAAAATAGACATAGATAGTGAGAAACACAAACAGATTAAAACAACACCTCCCCTTTTTCCCAGGCTCAGCTTCCTTCCCTCATTCCCAACTCCTCCACCTCCCCTCTTCCCGAGTGGCACAGGGAGGATAAGGGGAAGAGGGGGCTGTGGTTAGTCCATAGCAGTTTGTTTCCCCTGTGGGTCCTTCAGGACCAACCTGCACCAGCGTGGGCTCTCCATGGCCTCAGCTCCTTCAGGAAATATCCCTTTGCTCCAGCACAGGGCCCTCCTTGAGCTGCGGGGCAATCTCAGCACTGGCACATGGACCACCTTCTCCCCCTTCATCTTCTCTGATCTTGATGTTTGCAGGGCTGTTCCTCAGAGTTTTCCCCCTCTGAGTTCTTTTTCCTTGTGTGGCATTTTGCTCTTTCCTTAATATATTTTCCCAGAGATGTCACCACCATGTCCTGGCTACACCCTGAGGTGGATCTGTGGCAGGGCCAGCTGGAACATGCCAAGATGCCAGAGGCTCTGGGTCAAAGATCAAGACATGGCAGGATGGAATCATTCCTTCTGTTTACAGGATTGCATTTGCTTCATCTGTAGTGGTCACTGCAGAAAAAAACAATCCCAAGAGCCAGTGCAAAACCAGTTGTTGGTATTGAGCTGTCTCTTGCACAGAAAGACCTTTCTTCCCACCAGGTAGGATGGCTGGTGGGGTGCAGTGGTGTTTGCTGACTCTTGGCTCCTTTCACCAGAACTGCAACTTGGTGAGGAGGTTGTACAAACATCAGCCTCAGTTTGGATCCGTACTTGCTTTTAAAGACAACTATGCCATGAAATGTTTGTCTTTTGGGTGGGAAGAAAGGATGCAAGTTCTTCACACTTCTTTATTAGCTGTGATTACCTATCAGTTCCATCAGCTCCTTTAGATTTAATAGATAAAGTCAATTCTACTCTAGCACCAGGTGGTGATTCCCTAGCACGGGACACAGCAGGGGGCAGAAAGCAGGTGCCCGAGCCGAGACAGCCTCCAAAGCACCTTCCTCTGATTCCTCTCTTCTCTCCCCATTTTTCCACTCTCCTTGCACCTCTGTCCAAAGCTTTGTTTAAGCAACTGTTACCAAAGTGAATGGGTTTTGTTGCATAATGAAATCAAGATTTGTGATGAGTCACAGAATCTTAGAATACCAGGTTGGAAGGGATCTCAAGGACCATCTAGTCCAACCTTTCCTGGCAAAAGCATGGTCTAGACAAGACGTCCCAGTACCTTGTCCAGCTGAATCTTGAAATTGTCCAGTGCTGGGAAATCCACCGCTTCTCTGCAGAGGTTATTCCAGCGGATGATTGTTCTCACTCTGAAAAGTTGGAACATCCCCAGGAGTAACTTTTACCCATTGCCCCATATCTTTTCCTTGTGGTTCCTTATAAAAAGGGAGTCTGCATCTTCTTTGCAGCCACCCTTTAAATACTGGCACATGGTGCTAAGGTCTCCCCTAAGCTTTCTTTTCTCAAGGCTGAACAGACCCTGTTCTCTCAGCCTTTCCTCACACAGGGGGCTTCCTAGTCCTTTGATCACCTTTGTAGCCGTTCTCTGGACCCTCTCCAACCTGCCCACACCTCTTTTGATAGCATTAAGCTATTTTTGCTTGGAACAGTGAATGGATTAATTAATTCAGTCAGCAACTGGGGCCAGCCATGCAGCTTGGCCATGGTGGCGTCTCTCCTGGTACAGAGGCCTCCCAACACCCTCTGCTGCGCTTGCCTCTCAGCAGCCATTGAGGATCAAATGCATCTGACAATTTCTAAACAATAGAAGATGGTGTCAAATTGGCTTTCCTTGTAGAAGACTTGCTCGCACCCCCCAGCTCCCGTAGCCTTCAGCTCTCACTGCCCGGCTCCCCCAGCACCGCCCGCAAGCTTGTTCAGCTTAATGGTTTTGCAAAGTGTAAATGTTTGGCAGAGTGCTGGAATTGTTTTTCTACAATGAGTGCAAGTTTCTCAGCCCCAGATCAGGACTAACCCTGCTGCTCACCTTCACAAGCCTCATCTCACAACCAGGAGGAGCAATGCTGTGATGCTGCTGCCGCAATTGTGTCCAGCAATTCAAATTGCATTTGGGCTCTCAGCCTCCCCTTGCCTCACTGGTGCCCTTCTTGTCAAGAAAGATGCTGTCTCTGACCATGCTTTCCTACCCAAAGGTGAGGAAACGTGCTCTTATTCTCCAGTTAAACACAAGTGTGGTTTATTGCAGACTAGTTTTGCACCAGTGACAGCCAGAGCTGCTTCTCTCTCTTCTATTTGCCTGTTCCTGGTTGATCACAGCTTTGGGGTTATCCCTGTAGGAGCTGCACAGGATTTTAAACACGACACAGCACCCCGAGACTTCCTAGGTTTCCCACCCAGCCTGCCAGCTCTCCGTCCTTGCCAGACACACCAACCTACCCAAGGTGCAGACAAGATCTTCTCTTTCCTTGCCAGACCTGCCCGGTCCCTCAGACACTTGGAATCGACACTGTTATGAGGACAACTTGCAGCTCTTCTTTCTGAACAGACAATCAGTTCAGGCTTCCACGTGCATCTCTTTTTTTCCCCCGTGTACCCCTCTCCTCGCAGGTGGCCACCCTGCTCTGCACCACCGCACCCCGCGCCAGCAGAAAGGGCTCCACCATCACAGCGCGACCACCGGGCACAGCCCGAGCGCCTCCCACAGCTTCCACGGAGCCTGGTGTGGAGTTTTTGGCTTCAACTCGCCCCCTCGTGGATTTACCTGACCAGAGGTTCTTGTAAGAATCGTAGAATCATTGAGCTTGGAGAAGATCTCTCAGCTCATCCAGTCCAACCATCAGCCCAGCACCACCGTGCCCACTAAACCATGTCCTGAAATGCCAAATCTACACGGTTTTTGAACCCCTCCAGGGATGGAGACTCCTCCACTGCCCTGGGCAGCCTCTGCCAGGGCTTCAACACTCTTTCAACAAAGAAAATTTTTCCTAACGTCCAATCTAACCCTCCCCTGGCACAACCTGTTTATCCTGGAGGTCAGCCCAGGGTGTAGTTTCAGTTGTCTCCTGCTGACAGCCACCAGGAGTGCTGATGGGGAGGGAAACTGAGTCAAGGATGCCAAGTCACTTTTCTGGGGGAAAAGGAAACAGTAGAAAACAACATGGGAATTTAGGAACAGCTGACAATCTCAAATACAACTCAATCAAGAAGATCCCTGGAACCTCAGGTGTACATTTCTTTATTCTCACTCTAAGGATGAAAAGTCACGCTCCAGTGCCCCACCAGGGCGTGCTGATAAACACTCAGTGGTGCTCATCACCCACTGCTCTGGAGTGGTGACAGCATAATGACTTCTTCATCACCACCAGTTCTCCTGGATATTTTCAACCACAGTTTCAATCACCTCTACAGTATTTTTCCAATATACAGCAAGGACATGTATATAATCCAGAGCCTTGCCAGATGTGTCTCTCCCTCTAATTTGGAAAGATGTAGTTTTAAAAACGTCCTCAGTTTCCTTAATACAGACACAAACTAATGATCGGGAGGGAGGGGGAAATGAGGAAAAAAAATGTCCTGTTAATGAAAGCCCAGGCTCTTACTGCTTGGCACAGAAACCATAGAAACCAGACAATTGTTAGTCACGATCTTTTACAGCTCGAGACATTTCCCTCATGGAATAAGTGAATTCACTTCTAAAAACCATCTCTGAATGGAGCCACGTGGAGCCATCCCCTCAGCACCACACAGGCAGCAGCAGCTCCAGTTTCCATTCAATACACTCCAAAATGCTGAGAATCAAGCCAGAACGTCCAATTTCCCTGAGGTGGCGTCCAGCGCTCACTAAAATGTCCAGGAAACTGATATTTATACAAACTGGGCCAAAGCTATTATGTACAAAGTCTTTTCAGTTGCACTTCAGAAAGAAGAGTGTGTTGAAGCAGCAAAGAATAAAAAACATTCTGAACTATATAACCCAGTAACACATCAGTACCTTCCACCTTCCGGTACACAAAGGGGCTCCAGGAAGGCTGGGAGCGAGTGCTTACAAGGGCATGGAGTGACAGGACAAGGGAGAGCAGCTTTAAACTGAAGGTTGTCCAGAGCAGTGGTGGCTGCCCCACCCCTGGAGGTGTTCAAGGCCAGGTTGGATGGGGCATTGAGCCCCCTGATCCAGTGGGAGGTGTCCCTGACCGTGGCAGGGGATGGAATTGGGTGGGTCTTAAGGTCCCTTCCAATCCAAAACATTTCATGGTTCCATGAAAAATACGTGCTAATTAATTTTAATAAAGACAAACTTTACTTCTGTGTCTCTGCTTATCAGTAATCTTATTTTAAATACTTAAAAATAGTTAGAGACAAGTTTGAAGGTAAGAAACAATCTATGTAGCTGCAAACATGGCTGGATACTAGGAGAGTAAATTCTACACATTTTTCAGGGTGTGTAAGCAGTTCTGGATATCTAATGCAAATAAATTAATTATAAATGAAAAATAAATATAAATCAGAAAAAAACATTCAAACACATGATGGAAAATAACTGCAGTAAGAGCCCAACTCGCATCCCACTAGATGGAGCCACGAGCCTTGACTACACAGCCTAGAAATCCGGTCAAGTTACTCACTAATCCCAGTGGCAAAGGCAAACCATTCACAGGGGTCAAGTTCATTTGCACCTTCCGTACTGCGCACGCAGACCCGCGCTGCTGTCCCACAGCATTTACTCCTCACAGCTGCACCTACAGAAAGGACGGGCAGAAGGATGTGCTGCGGGGGCTCCTCATCAGTCCCGAAGCAGCCGGCGAGAAACCAAGCACAAAAAAGGAGTGGGATTGCGTGCTGAGACCAGACCAACAAACAGCAGGAACAGAGAGGATCAACAAGCTCTGTAAACCACGCAACCACTTGTTTTGAAATAAAAAGGCAGATAAAATCACTCTGTTTTAAACACAGCCTCCTGGCTTTGGGGCTTTATCTTCATTTTTGGGAGCTGGGTTAGTGCAGTCGCAGAGAAGGCAGGCGATTGCTGAGAGCTGGATGTCCCCACCCAAGGCATGGGTGCTCTGCAGAACAGGAGTCCTCTCCATCAGGGAGCTAAAACGTTCGTCAGCATCCGTAGGATGAACCTGCAGTGCAAATGCACCACAAGGCAGCTCTGCAGGATGGTTCAGCCTCCTTTGCATCGTCGGTGCCAAAAGGCATCGCACACCTCCAGCGCTTGGCACCGTGGTATCTTGGCAGATTTTCAGACTTGTGTGATTCACCACAGCGATGGAACAAGGAAATCAGTAACCAGGTGTCCAGGCATGCCCAGCGTCAGTGCACTGCCTGACCGTGCAAACTTGTAGTGGTCCAGGTGAGTCCCAGTGCTCAGGGATAAAAGAAGCTCCCCAAACTGGGATAAGCTGGCTGAAACAGAACTGAAAATCAGCTGGTGGGAGAAGGAGCACCGTCAGGGATGACAGTCTAGAGGATGTCTTGCTGCAATTAATGGAATAGAGCCCTTTCTTTAAGAACCATCAATTGCCAGTGGAAGAAGCAGTTTCCAACAGAAGAGCATGTTCAGGAAGAACAGTCACCGATGTCTGTAGCCCTTGGGTTTATTCTGAGATACATATTTCAACAGAGGAAAGGAAGAGTTCCTTTGCCTATTGTTCACCCGTGAGTAATTACACTGTAATTAAAGTTAGTCGATCGTTCTCCTTCACATAAAGGCAGTCTCATTCACTACCCAAGCTCCAAGGGCATCCATAAATCCACGTATAAAGGTTAGTCTCTATGTTAGAGGAATGCCCAACATCCTCCTCAAACCCAGGCCCTACCACACACCCCAGTACTCAGACTGTGAATGAAACAGCCTGTCTGAGAGAGCTTCAGGCCACATCTGCCACGGTCACAAATATCCCAACATCTGAAGCAGAATGGTATAGACCCTGCGATGCACAATCTGACCATTTCTGTAGTGGGCAAAGAGATTTCAGGCTCTGGTGAAGCTGCAATGAAAACAATAAGGAAAATGCATTCACATCTGGAGAACAGGCAACCTGCAACAGCCAATGTGACAAATCCAAACCAGCCGTGCTAAGAAAAGCAGATGCACGAGAGCACAAACACAACCACGTGACGAAAAGTCGGTATTTCAGATTATGAGGATAAAAAGGAGACCATCCGGATGTCCTTATAGGCAGATGTGCTGCTCAAAGGAAAACACTCCATAAGGGGAAGCAAAATGACTCACTCACAAGAAGCAATACTGTTGAAATCTTTTAATAACATTAGGAAAATATCATAGTATTAAAACCTTGCACGGGATCCTCAGAGGGTTATTTCGGTTGGGATTTCTTTGTGTTTATAAACCAAACTTGTTCTCCCCAATTGTGTTTCCTTTTAAACCAACTACTCCCTTTTACAGGGGTATTTCCAGTTAAAACACAGCTACCCTATCCATACCTGAATACCACAGCACACACTGTGTGCGTGGGCTTTGTTTAAATCTGAGCGGAGATAATGGCAACTCTATCCAACACAGGAAGCAAACGTCGGTTTGTTAAGCAGGGAATGTAACAGCCAGTAAAGAGTACATTGCATAGATAATACAGAAGGAAAACGTTATCGTCTGCAGTATGTGAAATTACACGGGTTTTGCACCTTAAACCTATTAGAAGTTACTCTGTTGGCCAATGCTAATCCACTGAACAAGCAGAACGTCGGTCAGAAGTCTAACGGTTCCTGTACCAGCACAGAGAGAACAGAAGCAGTCCAATGCTGTTAAAAGAAAACATGAAATCCAGCTCATGTTTCTGGTTAGGGATCGATTTCTTCGGGAATTACTGTTAACATAACATCTTCGTTGCCCCTGCGTACGACCATGTTCAGGGTACTGTCCCTTTTGATGATGTCACTGACATCACTGGCTGAACTGATCGACTGTCCATTGATGCTGATAATCACATCGTTGTCCTTCAGGCCACCCCTGCCAACACAGAGCAGCAATGTGTCAGTACTTTGCCATTTTATTGTCTTTACAGTAATGTTTAAATAAAAAGGGTTGTGGGTTTTTCCTCTCTCCCACCCAAGTGGGCACAGAGACCCAGCGGGCACGCAGAAAGCAATAAGAATTTATAAAGCTGCAAAGACTAAAATACAATGCAGAAACCTCAGGAACAGGATAGAGGTACAAGTTTGAGGGATTTCATATTTCACTGTCTTCAAAGAGATTGAATACTGCAAAGAGAGGAACATTTACAATGCAGATCCCAGATGCTGATGCAGTAGGAGAGGCATAGTTTTCTTCTAAAATATTTGCAACAAGGGACTCATTTTAGAGGGGAAAGTTTCTAGCTTTCATTCATTTATCAAAATCAGTCTGAGCAGCACTATGTGTTAAGGCATGAGGAATTCCAGCCCTGGATCCACACTGCTCTCCATACACAGCTTATCAGAGCTGCTTCACCTTACCTTTGTGTGTTAAACCTGAGCAGGATGGCACATGCAGAGATCCAGCCCAGTCATCAAAACTGCATTCACATCTTCCCCTTACCCACAGCCCCCAGAACCCCTTCTCCTGACCTCAGCACCTTCTCCAAAACCCAAAATGACCCTCTCTCCCGACTCAAAGGGCAGAACCAGAGCCAGCACCACAAGGCTCCCCTGCCGAGCCCGAGGAACGGGGTGGTGAGGGATGCCATCAAACATGATTGTCTTGCCCGGTCTTGCTCAACGATCTGGCTGCAAGTTATGGAAATATTCACCCAGTAACCAGATCAGACATGATTCAGCCCTTCAGCAAAATCCTTCCTAACAAAACCACAGAGCAGTCATTGGCCGCTTCCGCCCGCAGAAAATGCCTTACTCCAGTGCCTCCTGCAAGCAGGAGGCACTGGCCAACACTCTCAGCAAACCCAGTTGCCAACTGAAGGCATGACTTTGAGCATCCTCTTGGGAGAAATCATCCAGAGCATCTTGGTCCCTCATGCAGCCTCTCCTCCCAGCTCACGCCCAGGGCAGGTCGCTGTCAAACTGCTCTGACCGCCCCCAGCACGGCTACACAACGTGCAATGGAGAGGAAGCCCACGGGCAAGGGCACCAGGGGAGGGATGGGACAGAGCAAACATGGGCTGCATTTTAATTGCCAGGCCAACCTTCACATGAAGGGTCCTGATTTCAGTTTGCCTTCAAATTATGAGGCTGCATGGCCTCACATTTCTTCTGCCTCTCTAATCTCCTCCCACCCTCTCCTAACTATTATCTGTACTCCTGCAATGATTGTTCTGCACCTTCAGATTGGACCTGCATCTTGAGGCAGTCAGTTCAGTCCCACCTGGAATGGCCACTTTATTCCCATGCTCACTGCAGTTTAATTTCACAGTGCAGATACAACAACATTCCACACAAACAGCACTGCCAGCAAGAATTATCCACACAAAGCAACAATAACTTAGAAAGCAAGGCAGACAGCTAACACTGTTAGCTTGCAGTGGCATCCAAACTCCAACAAAAAGACATCATCCAACCATCTCTGCAGTCTCCCCAAGAGTGCCTGCTCCACGCAGCTTTCTGCCTCGGTGCTACATTCGCCTCTTCATTGCACAAAGATTCACTCTTCTCTTAAATGATCTCTAGTTTCATAAAATGAAAAAAGCTTCCTATTTCCTCCCCTGGATTACTAAGTGGGTTTGAATTAACCAGACTCTGAAGGAAAAGTGTCTCCAGTGAAAGCAGCCTGACCAGTGCCAGTGCCCACAGACCAGGGACTGTACTTCAGCCAGTGAAGTGTGGTACCCACCAGCAGGTGAGCAAAGATGAAGGAAAAGATCAGCAAGCCAAACCCAAAGGCTCTTCCCAGCAATGTGACCCTGACAAAACTCTTGCATGGAAGGGTATGTCATGCCAAGAGGGGATTTCCCACCAGAATGAGGCACATCAGGAGACCTGGTGGGTTTGTCCAGTGCTTATGCTGAGAAGGACACGTCTTCACAAAGGGGAAGCAAAGTTTTTCCCTGGCTCTCCTACAGGAGGGAGCAGCAGGGCCGTGGGGAGAACACACAAGAAAAAGGCTTTATTCAGCACTGGCATCTATACAACAGAACTCTTGGGAGCAGTTGCTAGGAAAGAGGAAAACGGAGTTCTCCCGCCCACTGAATCCTTGCCCTTTCTGCTGGGAACGCTGACAGGGCTTCGCTGCTGCCCTGATACGTTTGCAATATTGCCCACCAGGGACCGGGCTGAAACCACAACCCGACTGCCAGCAGACAACTTAATGGCTATCAGATGGTAGCAATTGTGTTAATTCAGCTTAATCAAGCCAGCCAGCAAAGCAGGCAACGCTCCCCATCATTACCCCTTCAGCGGTTTTGAGAGAAAAGTAGTTCAACTTACGCTTCAGCTGGTGTTTCTGGAATGACTTCAATAACGTAGGCCCCAGAGACAACATCAGGGAAGTCTTTATGGTGATCCTTCAGCTCTCTAGCTTTGCTGGAAAATGAAAAAAACAGCAACAAAAAAACATTTGGACGAGATGGGGGGAAAAAAAATCAAGCGTTTTTACTTAGTTAACTCAACATTCACTGGCTGAGCTGTCTGACACATGTTGATGTGACACTGCACAACTCATTTGAACCCATAAAAGTCTTTCAAGAATTATTACCCTTCTTGAATGCATAGAGCTTTTTAATGCCTGTTTCTGGTAAAGGCAATCACTTCAATAGACACAGATGATCAGAGTGAAAACATTTCAAAACCTTGGTATTCCTTTAGAACTAGCAGATGCTGAACATCTAAAAAAATCCCTTCAGTTTTCAATGCTGGTCCTGCACATGGGAAACCTTCTAGTTATTCCTATGGACGTAGTTATCCCCTGCTCATGGGTCTGTTCTGGTCTGAGTATGAATACAAAGCCCAAGAAGATTCATTTTACGTTAAGTGAATTGTTTAATGAAAAGAATTTTATAGAAATGGAATACGCATGGAGCTGCTATAATTCCTGAAAACACACTGTCCTGTCTTCTCCTCGACCCACAGCACAGATGGTCACATCTCTAAGAGCCCTGGGACAAACTATCGATCGCTCACTATTCCCTTCGGAAGCACCAAGGAAAAGAAAAGGCCTGGGAGTTGTTTAAAAACAAGCTCATACAAGAGTCTACAGAAGAGTTCAACCACGAACATAGCAGACCCAGAGGAAAAAGGCAGCAAACATGGGCTGCAGGCTGTCACCAGCACCTGCAGAGGCACTCGCTGCTGGCACAGATCAGGAGCTGCATCCAACCACCCGGGGCGACCGCGCTTCGGAAAGGTGAGGAGGCACAGCTGTTACTTACCTAGGAGTTAAAGACATCATTCGAATGCCAATGTATTTCTTTTTGGTTATAGCTTTTCCTACAAAAGGAAAACAAGTCTTGGTTAATTGCTCTTACTAAAGAGCCTCCAAGGCTGCTGACTTTCTGGCTTATTACTATTTTCAGGCGTAAATTTCTCTTTCAGAGCGCTGAGGTGCGGTACCTTTAGCTTGTCTGTCATGGGATTCTGTTAGGAACTTCTTGATTTTATCTGATGGGATAGCAAATGAGATCCCTGCCGTAACTTTTAATGTGTTAATTCCTATGACTTCACCATCCTGGAGAAAAAAAAAAATTGTTATTAGCAAATGTGAAACACTTTGAAGAGAAGCAGATGATTTCTTTCAAGCAATCACAAAGATAAATTCATACAATGCGTTCCATAACTGATTTTCAATTTTATAAACAGTTTCTTTAAGTGTAATTCCTCTGAATCTATTGATAAAAAGCTACTCTACAACTTTGGAGAACTGATGTGGACATTCATATTGCCACTACCTGCTCACAGCAGACAAACAGCACATCCTACAGCTGATTTTGGTCTGTTTATCTCAGCACGCACCTCGCAAAGCACAGCACCAACTGGTTCAGAGCAAACAGCGCAGAATAACAGAAAGAAAATCAAGAGTTCAGCAAAATGAAAAGCTTTTCCCAGTAATGTGACTCCAAGAGAGAGTTTAAGATAAAACACCTCTGCTGTCACCTGGTGAGTCAAACACTTCTGCAATCTCAGTGCTTCTTTCCCTGATCTATCCCAGATCAAACCCACCCAGCTGCCAGTTTTCCAGTGGAGGTTACTGGTGCTGAAATCATTTTGCCAGTCGGGTGAAAGATAACTGCCAACCCTCCAAGGCAGAAGCTCTGCCCAGCTCTTTCCCCCAGCCTGTGCTGCCCCTCGCTGAGGATCACTGCCTCTCCTGTCCAGCCCCACGTGCCCAAACCCAAGGGCTCTCACACAGCCGCTGGGTTTCAGAGCTGCTTCAGTCGTTCTCTCTTATCCACAGCTGCAAGGTCAGCAAACAACCCCTAATATCTTGATCAATGCAGGTTTTCTGCCCCCCAAAATAAAAGGACACGTATAGTTTTGAAATATTAAACTGAGTTTCAGTAAGCAAAAAATATTGCTCTCTGCATGGTTTACACTGAGGGCAACGCCACAGCTTCAAAATGTGCTTTTCTCTTCTTGCAAGGCATGGGCAAAAAAATTGGGCATTACACTTGCTCAAAACTATGCAAATGGTAAACACCTTAAATATTGAAATCCAAGTGCATCTTGTGATTCTCCAACGTAAACACAGGCAAGTGATTAGTAAGAACCATGGGAATTTTGTGTAGTCAGCCAGATAGCAAAACCTCTGAATCACATTTCTAGCTGCGGCTCTGTTTGTGGGGTTGGGTGGGGATTTGTGTTGTGTTTTTAAACTAAAAAGTAAAAATGTAATAAGCTTGACAGTAAGCAAACTTAAAGAAACTCTTACCAGATTTACTAGGGGGCCTCCGGAGTTTCCATACTGAAAAGAAACAGACAAGAAGGTGTTTTAATATCTACCTCTTCATTCACGGCAAGCAAGACATCAAAGAAATGTTTGAGATATATCTGTAGTGATTTTTTCACTGTCTATTAAATAAATGCAATAGGACAGTCTGAGCATTCATTAACTCATTTTATATCCCTCCTTTCAGCTGAGCTTGCAGGCTCAGTCCTTCTTCTCTTGCCAGAGCAAGTTAAGGAAGCCAAAGTTTTTCTTTTGTTTTATCAGAAGGCTTTAGGACGGCTCTGGGAGCTGTTACTGGAGATTTCTTACAGGGTCAACAGTAGGAGTACAAGAACTATTGTTTTGCCTTAATGCAGAAACAGGCTTGAATCCTGAAACTAAGTCAGGCTGCTTTTTGGAAAACATGATGACTTTTGAAAAGATACTTATTCACTAGAGAATACTGCCTCCTCCCCTGTAATCTGTGAGGATTTTGAAGTGAAGGCAGATATTGTACTTGGTGTGGTTCCTTAGGGGGGGTTTAAATACCAAGTGAGTGCTGCTGCGCTACAGATGTCCATATTTACACGGATAAAAGAAAAGCCAGTTTCACTCACTGCTCTTAACTGTGTCGCTGGGACATTTTCAAAGCAACCATTCAAGAAATCAAAGAGCTGAAGGGGCCATGGGACCTACGTTGATGATGGCATCTGTCTGGATGTAGTCCATATCAGAGTTGCGCAGCCCCAGCTCCTTCCCTCCGCGCTGGGTGGTACTGACGATCCCCGTCGTCACCGTGTTCTGAAGGGAAAAGGGGCTCCCGATCGCCACCACGAACTCTCCTGGCCTCAGGTCTGCAGACTGACCCAGCAGAAGGACTGGCAATTTACCCTGCAAAGGAAAACAGCGTGAAAAAGAGGAATGAAGAGCAATTGTTAAGAAAAACATGAAACTTTAACGGAGCAGAGGAAAAAAGAGAGGTTTTATCCCTTGGGGATTTTGTCTGATTTGTTTCCTTTGAATATTGCATGTGGCTCAGTACAGAAACATCTCAAATGAGCTTCGTCTCTGAAGGGTGGGCTCTTTGTACTCATAGGAGTGCTTTTTCCACAACAGGTACCCATTAAATCCAGAACAATTAAAAGACCAAAGGAATATTTATGCTCTGCTGTACAAAGCAAACATTTGATGATACCAGGAACAAGCTGTTTCCAAGAGCTTCTTGAAATAATTAGCCAACAGCTGCTGAAGTAAAAACCCCATATTGTTTAAGAGTGAACACTGAAGAGTCATGAAAGCAACAGCCCAAGTGCATCACACATATAGATGTACAGCTAAAAGCATTTTATATGCTCACAAGACACCAGCTAATGTTTCACCTCATTTTCTTTCCACTTGGGTACCTCTTCTAAAGAACTGCCTTGCCCCCTACAAACACTGATGTCTTCTGAAGATTTAGGATTTAAAGACTTTGTGGGATGTTTCTCTTATGCCAGTTGGAGATATCATTCTATTTTCCATTCAGGCTCTTATCTCTAAACACATTAACTATCACGTTACCGAAGACGCTCCCACCAAGACACAAATCCAGCATCAAGAGGGATCACTGCAATTTACAGCAATTAAAAACAAATTGGGAGGGAGGGTTGGATCCACACCCCCTCGCCAGTGCAATGGATCAAGGGAACTGATACAGTTTCTCCAGGACATGTTGCACCCGCACAGGAACCAAACTGGCTGGATAAGGGATGATTCAACCTGGACCAATAACCCTCTCCTCCAGCAATCAGAACACAGCTGGGAAGTTCTTACGGCCGCCTGCTCCCCCTGTAATTACAAAGGGTGTTCCAAAACAGAGTGTATTTCCAATAAATACTTTGCCTGTATTTATCCCCTGCCTGTAAAATGCACATTGTGTTCCAGTTCTCCTTTGCTTCCCATTTTTTAAGCTCAGCCTTTACTTTTTCAGTGACATTAAACACTTTTTACACCTTTTACAATTAATCTGTTGCCCAAATGATCCTGGCCCTGACAAGGTATTTAACCTCGGCACGAGGCCATTTCTATTGGCACCAGTGCACTTGCACATGTGTGAGTATCAACTCTAGGATTTGGAGGATTAGGAGGTTACTGAACCCTATGTCAAACCAGAACAATTCCTAAGGGATGCACTTCTGGTTTGTCAAATTTAACTTTAACACAGCTTTCCTCCAAGCTCACCACTTTGAAATCCTTTCTTTTGCTCAGCAAGCCTGGCCCCGAGAGGGAAAAGGCATTAGTGTAAACTTTAAACACAGGCCAATGATTCGAGAGGCAGAAATTAATTTAAACCATCTTCCAAGGAGCAGATTTATTAACAAACAGGGTAACTTCAAGGTATTTTTGAGCTGTGTCCCTAAAACCGAGGTGAAAACTGGCTTAACACCTCTTCTTGTAGTTCATTCCTTCTGGAAAACTTGCAAAGAAGCCTTTCCCATCCTGTACCTGTTCCCAAACACACAGAGGCATGTGCCTGTACTAGATGGGATCACAGAGCCATACACTGTGTGTTCACACAGCAAAGACAACAATGCTTGGTATGCCCTCACCATTTGTACAGATTCCCAGCTCAGAGATAATTTGGTTTCAGAAGATAATAAAAACTGAATCCTTAGTAAATTCTGGCAAAAAAAGGAAAATGTTACATGTTTAAATCAGAATCCAAGGGGTAGCTCTGCAGGGGTCTTATTGCCAGCAGCTGGACAGCCTGTATTGATCAGTCACCCTATGGGACAAAAATCCCAGCATAAACTGACCCAAATGCCCATCACTTTGTATTTTTCACCTGTGTTTATTTCAAATGTCCCAGGAAATGCACAGTGTCTGTAAAGCAACAAATAAGAAATGAAAGACAAGAGTCACCACTACATCCTTCTGCAAATATAGAAGTTATGGTTCTAATATTGAACAAGTCTGGTCCTGTGTATCATTTGTAATGATTCCACCAGTCAAAGTTCACTCAGATGAACAGGTTGTTTCAATAAAACTCACTGCCAAATCCCAGACAGGAGAAGATGCTCTATGGAAAATTATCCTTTGGTCTCCAGACAGAACAAAAATAATTAACCAACTGCTTGTTAAACAGAATCAGTTGAAAAATCAATGGAATAGGCAACACAGTAAGGAGAAAACCTTTCCCTTTCTAATGACCTTGCAGAGGACAGCTTTTACAGCCAGCAGTGCCCTGCTATTAAATCATAATTACCCATGGTCCCTCTCAGTGCCACAGAGAGACACAACCAAGGCTGAGAAGGGCTCCGTGGCGATGTCCAGTTTCCCCACCAGGTTTGCAGCGAGGCAGACCAGCAGCAACGTGCCAGGGCAACCCTGCTGAGCAGCTCAGAAGCCCAGGCCACAGCGGGGAAGAGGCGGCTCCCGTGAGCTGTGCTGGAAGCACACAGGCTGTGCAGCACAAACAGCCCCAGTTGGGTAGAGTTGGGACACAGGGAGCATCCTGGCCCTGCCTCCTCCCACCAGATGCTGTTAAGATTACAGAGCACGTGTGTTCAAGATGTCATTGGTCAAGAGCAGCATCTCTTCTTGGCACTGTTTTTCCTTATTTTAAAGCAAAACAAGAGAAGAAGTGGCTGTTGCCTGTATCCTAGTGCATTGAAAACAGGTACTTTCTGGAGAAAGAGGACGTTTATCAGTAAATGAAACACAGATGAGCAAAAGAAACCAGTTTTTTTTTTTTAGTAATTAAAATAAAAGCCTGGTTGTGTACAAACTCAAACATTTAGACAATGTTCCTGAGTTATAAAAACAGTCACAAAGCCAAAATCGCATTTGGCAGCAGAAAGGCAAAACATGAACAATTCCTGACTAACACAATTACTTCTGATTGTGCTGAGTTTTCAAGCCTGTGCCTACCCCAGGCTAGGCTTCAGTTCAAAGTCCAACAATGTCTGGGTTGGCTGTGTGATCCAACAGACCTTCTGGGAAAAGTCTGGCTAACCTTTCCTGGGCTAGGAACACAGAAACAACTGCAAAAAATGGCCTCGCTCTGCACATATTATGAAACATAGGAAAATGTGTTCATACATCACGTTTCTCAAAGAGATACAGCCTGATGTAAAAATACTCTGTCTCCAGATAACTACAGACGTCACTAACGCATTTGATTTGTCATATTCTGTTAAGCAATGGGACTAATTGTTACCCACAGCCCCACGCCATGGGAGGGCAGGACCACCCACCCTGGTATCTGTCACACTGAAAGAACAAGGAGGATGCTGAACACACTGCAAAAGGGCTCCCAGGTCTATGTGGTAAATGAAAGGCCGTGGGGTTTGTGTAGTACTCGAAATGCTGTTCCTCACGATTCCCCAGTGTGCACTGACAGCACTGCCTGTGAACACTCTCACTTGTGTCTCTGCAAGGAAACCCTGATGAACACATGAATTGTAGTAATTTTAAATTTGGGGGTTTCTCTCTGGAAAAAGCTTAGAAATAATATTGCCAGATTCAGAACTAAACTTTCTTTTATCAAAAAACCCCAAGTATTTACTTAAATTGCAGAGGAGGTTTTGCAATGAAACCAGTATAAACACAATCAAATCCCTGGGCATCCAGTGACCAAGTGGAGGTGTTCAAGGCCGGGCAGGATGGGGCTTTGAGCACCCTGATCCAGTGGGATGTGTCCCTGCCCATGGCAGGGGGTGGGACTGGGTGGGTTTTAAGGCCCCTTCCAATCCAACCCATTCTATGGTTCCATGTCCTTTCGCTGCCCACACGAGGAGCACTGGGCAAGCACTTCCAGCAGTGGCTGTGACCAGCCTGACGTTCAGGCTCCTGCCTAGGACACCAGGACAGTCCCTGTAAGCCAGGTTTAAGTGCTCAGGTCTAGGACTCTTAATGACTACACTTAATAAAGGGACACTTCAAATTTTTACATAATGTTTGATGGTCATCAGGATGACCTAACTACTGCTACAGCTCTGGTTCTCTTCAATCACCTATAGATTTGCCACCACAGTTAATTAGAATCCCAGGCAAACGAGCGAGCGTGCCTTGCAGCACAATGAAGAGGGAGCCAGAAACTCCCAGCACCTCAGCCCAGCTTTCCCAGTGACTCACTGCACGACCTTGGGCAATGCATAACGTCTTCCCTTCCCCTCCTTCCTCCATTTCTCATCTGATGGAGCCTCGAGGGCTCTGCTGGGATCCGTGTTTACTCAACAAATCTGCAAGCAGGCATTCTGCAAGTACACAGAAATAGGACTAAACATGCAAAACCATAAGTAGCCCATGACTCACTGTTTACACGCAGCCAGAGGAGGAGTTGTTAATTAGTGTTAATATTTTAAGTCTTTCTCATCCCCAAGGGCTTCAGACATTTTTACACACGGATTTGACTCAAACCCTGGATAAACATAACTCCCACGAGATGGAGAGCTGCACATCACCACAAGGAGCGGCGTCACCCAGCAATAAGATAAGGCTCTCCTGCAGATGGAAGGCAGCAGCTCGGCACCACAGACAGGAACAGGGGAACAACATCACCAGCCAGGAGCCAGGTGTTCTCCTGATGTACATTAGCAACGGAACTTGAGTCAGGTACAATAATCAGAGCCCTGTCTAATCAGCTCTGAGACTAAAAGAGGTGGCAGCACAAAACCACCATGGGATACAGCGAATGGGAAAATAACACTCAATGTACCAATGGCCACAGTCAGCAGGGGTTTTGGCTGGAATTTCTTTGTCCATAAAATAAGTGAACCCTTTCTCTTCCCAGGATTCCCTTTCATTCAAGAAGACCATGAATTTGCAGGAGGTAGGTCAATAAACCGATGAAGAGGAGACAAGTGTTCAATTTGTTTTAAACAATGACAGATTTCCTTCTTGCGGTTTATTTTTAGGTGGAAAAGCAGCAGATGCTAATACAGAACACTAATTCTGCTGTAAGTAACTCTGGAAAACATGTAGCTTCCCTGGGAATTGCATTGCTGTTCTCATTAATGGAACTATTTAGCTTTCAGAATACGTTATGGCAAAACAAAAACATAAGGCATGAGCATATAAAAACGTCGAGTGTCAACTACAATCCAGAAACTGCTTGACAAAACGCCAAAGAAAATGAAAACCCAAGCTGAATGCATTACGAACCTTCAAAAGTATTTCATCTATAGTTAGAAAAACAAAACTGGGTCTCCTTATCCAAATACGGAGCCTGGGAAGCTTAAAGAAAAGAAGAAAAAAAAGAAGAAAGAAGGACTATGCCGTTGTTTTGCTGTGTCACCAGGATTTCAGTCACCTGGCGAGATGTTGCTGTTCTCCCTTAAAATAAAATAACCTGGAGCTGGCAGCCCGTGCGGGAGCTTTCGCTGCGCCAGAGCTCGACTGAGCATCGTCCCCGCAGGGAAGGCTGCGAGGAGCCCTAGGGGGCACAAAACCTCTGCTGCCTCAACTGATGAGCAAACAGGAGTCACCGTGCAAGATTTTTCCAAGCCATTTCTTCTCTCTGGGTCCGGAGGACTTCTGGAACCAGTCTATGGGCTTCCTCGGGCACTCAGGAGGAAGCAGCGTAGCACCCAGTGACAGATTTCAAACTACGAAACGGCACTTCAGGAAAGCCACACGCAGCTGGTACACAAGTAGTGTGGGTTTCCAAAACACAGCCTATTAAAATATTGATACATAAACAGGAAAGTTTGCTTTCCTGCCTCCTCCAGTTTGTACACACGGGGGAAAAAAAGCAAATCCCCTGTGACCACAAGGACACAGACGCTGCATTGCCTGCAGAAACTGCCAGAGGAAGGAGGGCAGGCGGCCTTCCTGATTTAAAAGGGTCAAACTAAGTGGCCATTAGTAAAGTACAGGAAAAACCTGAAGCAAAAGGGCTGAATTATCACCACAAATTAGACATCAGTCACAAGCCCACGACTGCGGCGCTGCTCAGATGCCAAGTCCTGCTGGGATACAGAGGCCAGTAGCTGGGTACATCAAGGAACAAAATTCTGCAGCCCCTGGCACGTTTTCCATGACCCAGGTGCTATTTCCAAATCAGGGGCTGGTTTGTAAGTGTGTAGGAAGAAGATACAGCTCAACATGAAGCCATTCACCATGCTGGTCCCTTCCATACTCACTGCCAAAACCGCAGGCTCCTGCCACAGAGCTCATTTCTGCCGGGCTGAGTCCAGTTCCCAGGGACAAAGGGGGTCTCCAGGCAAAAACCAACTCCACCTTCCACTGCTTTTGGTTTAAGGCACAGGGCTCTCCTCGACCCCTGCCTGAAATTACCTTTGTCATCGTCCATTAAACCACCCTGCGATGCTCCTTCCTCCCGCTGGCGTTCAGTTTCCAGCAGCTGTGTCACACGTTCACAGTTATTTGTCTTGAGATGAATTCAACAACCAAGCTCTGCCAGCTCCAAAGCATCTGCTGGCTCTGGGTGTTGTGCAATATCTGTGATGGGTTTCAGGGTCACCGCAGCATCACACGTGCACAGGGGATGGATCAGCCCACCAGCCTCTGCCTGTGCTGCCAAAGGCTAAATTGCTCTAGGGAGGTTTCAGAAATTTTGCTTGTTCCTATCCAAACTGTCTGCAACTGCATTGTTCCATTTGAGTTCTGCTGCCTTCTCCAAGCCATCTGCATTTGGAAAGACAGTTTCACTGCACTCACGTTCACACTTGACTCCAATCTCACTTCCTACTTTCTACACTGGAGCAAACTGCTGTGTCTCACTGCAGACACCAGAATTCAGCTTCTCTCTTTTACAGACTGCACAAATAGGCACATTTAAAGATTAGAAGAACTCCTAAATTTCTTTTCCTTATGGACTGCAAAATGTTTTTCCATGGAAAAGAATTTAATCAGAGAAATAGTTCATCCTTCCTGGTGCCCAGATTTTACTGCCCCCTTTCATTTCCTATTGCACTCAGCAAAGCCAAATCAGTTCTAGTGATGTCTTTGTCAGACATACACACCTTAAAGAAAAACAGCACGCAAGCTGCTAAAAAATCTGAACAGAATTTTAGGGATGCCAGCTGACAGCCTGAGCTCATCCTTCAAGCCCAGCTCTGTTTCTGGGCGGAGAGCATCCTTCACCCTCAGATCTTGCCTGAACATGCCACAGAAAAACAGAAGGGATAAAAAAATCTCTGCACCTTTCATGTCACCTTCAAATAGTTTATTCAAAAGAAAGAACTTCACCTGTTACTTCATCAAGATTCTCAGGGATGCTTCCCCTTGCTTTGTCACTGAAGATCTGCCTTTGCTCATTCCAATAGAAAAAATGAGAAAATAAAGGACTGGTAAACCTGTAAATAGGTTAAAAAACAGAGGGAAAAAACAACGTGGCAAAACCCATTCTTGGTGGTGTTTAGGTTTTTTACCACGTTGCTGTTAAGAAGCTTTTAAATAAGAAAAAAAGAAAGAGCTTTTAAATGCCAAAAGTGGCAAGGGAGCAGCAGAAGCACTTCACATCTTGGGTCATCCAAGAGTTTCGCATCACACATCAGACTTAGTCATGAACTCTGGCACAAACACTCCTGACCTCGCTGGGGAATGGGCCTGAACTGAAACAACCCTGCAAGATCTACACATTTTTGAGTCATGTGTTTCAAATGAAACGTTCTCGCCGTTAGATTCGGAGGTCGTTAACTAACGGTTCAAACAAGGGAAACAGCACTCCAAGCAGTCACGTGCAGCTTTCTGCACCCACATCACACAGGGCTCTGGCACAACGTGCCACTTGTGCCACACTGCTGACACGTGCAGAGCTGTGTGACGGCTTTTCTGCTCTTGCAGGAGGCAGAAAGATGCTGAGAGCCACGTTTGAGATGGAGGAAGACTATGGGTGGGAAGCTGTACTCCCATTTGTTCAAATAACTGCTTGCAGTGCAAGAGCAACCTTCCAAGTTGGCTTTGATTTGCACATTTAATATGCTTCCTAAGTCATTTCCCATTTTGTATCTACATCAGTGAACCACAGCCCTTCAGAGGGATCTAAAAGCAATTTGAGGCTTCAGTGCAGGTACACAGGGAAGACTTACACATCCCTCTGCCAACCACAAGGGAACTACCCCATTCCTTCTCTGAGGGAGAGAGTTCTATCAGCCAATGTGTGGATAAACCATCCAGTAAATGATGATGTTTATTTTGAGGATGCACACAAAAGTACAAAGTACTTGCTGACCCTACACTGAGAGGTGATGAAACCAATCACTACCCACCTCAAATCTGGCTTTTAAAAGCGTGTATCTACCTAGCTCAAAGACTCTAACTCAGACCACTACAATATCGGTCTGTCCTCCAAACATGGAAATTAGCAATAGCTTTTGGAAAGGAGGGTACTAAATTGGGAGGAATAAAATGTCTTGCTTTCTAGAACTCACCTGAGAATCTATTTTAATTAGTGCAATGTCAGCTTTTTCATCAACATCTTTAATTTTAGCTTCATAAGTTTCCCCGTTCTTCAGCTCCACCTTCACGCGGTTTTTGTTGGTGACGACGTGGGCGTTTGTCACGATCAGCCCATCCTCCGAGACGATGAACCCCGAGCCACTGGCAACAGGGATCTCCCTCTTCGAATAAGGAAGTCTGAAAGACACCAGAAACAAACGTTCATCGCTGCAACAAGCTGGAACGTCACAAATCACTCCAAATCACACCCAGACAAAGAGAGCTGGGTGGGTTTTAAAGCTTTAGGATATCTGCTGTTGTCGTCTTTGCTATCTTCATTAATAAGAGAAGCCTGTGAATCAGTTAACTCTTTTGCTTTTTTTTCATAACTCTTAAATTATCTTTAATTCATTAGCATGAAAAATATTTATCTCAAACCCCCCTTTGCCATTAATCAGCATCCACCACCATTCCTGGCACACTGGCAGCTGTTTGTAAGAATTCAAGAATCCCAACTGGGGGGTCTTGTTTACTTGCGATACAGCTCGATGTGAACCACGGCAGGAGCGATCTTCTCCACCACGTCTGCAATAAAGTTGTACTTGTGCCGCAGGCTGTTAGGATGTTCTTCACCTGAAACAGAAACACAAAACACATCATCAGTTCTTCAAGTGACAGCAGATGGGTCATTGCAAAACACCTGAATTAAAAAAAGCTCCAAGTGGATATTGTTCCCCTCCTCAAGAGTCGTCTGCAGCAAAACCCACGCCCCTAGACTTGTGTCTTTGAAAAGAAGAGGTAGCACACTATTGCTGGGACAAAAGGAACCATGAAAGCTTCTCATCTCAAGCACAGGGTGTGAGGCCACGGGCAGCAAACGTGGCTGTGGGCGCAGACCCTGCACTCGGGCAGCCCTCGGCTCGGCACATCCCACCCTGGGGAAACACGGGGCTTAGCCCACGCCTGCACTGCCCAGCTCTTCCCTTCCCTTGCTCTTAGATGCCTCTGCTACTGCTCTCACCTCTTTTCTTTTCTCGATGGTCTTCTCAGATGGAACAAACGGGCTCTGTTCCTGTCCCAAAATAGGCCTGCTTAGTGATTCCTGAAGTCTCACGCTGCTGCATTTGTAAAGTGCTGAGGACAACAAGGTCCTACCCCAGTTGAGGCCTACAGCAGGAAGTTAAATTTGGGTATGAGGTTTCCTCTGCTTCTCCCACACAGCTTGACCCACCAGCCTCTGCCTGGCACCTCAAAGAGGAGGCACGTCATGCGTGCTCCACAGCCACGCTCGAGGCATCCTTCCCACTGCAACAACTCTGGCCCATCAGCTCTATACAGTAGTGGATCCCATGTGCTTCAGAGTTACTGAACAACCCTCAAGGCAATAAAACAGATAGGAACATGCAAACAATGGGACTGCAAAGCTCTGCATTCCTGAGCAGTGCTGTAACACAAAAGCTCGTGGTCACTGAGGATTCAAGAGAGGTCAGTGGGATTTTCAAAACTCAATGGATACCAAACACCCATTGTGGCCACCAGGAAAGCTGTCTGCACCATCAGACCTAAAAATCTCTGGAAAAACCTCACCCTTCTGACACAGCTTCCCCCTCTCAAACAGTTCAGGGGCAAAACATTTGTTTTTAAATTGGGAGCAACAGAAGCAATTGGAACAGACCAAAGAGTTCTTTTGTATCTCCCTAGAGGCAAGAAAGACCCTTTGTTTTCACCAGACTTCCCATTTTATCTGATCTCCCTCTCTAAAGCACAAGCCAGATCCGTTGCTGACTTTCAGGTGAGCATTATCCTGTTGTCCTGCTCACATCCATCCTGGCCATTTGGCTTCTAAATCTGTCTGAGATTAAAGCAGTAAGCAGCTTGTGGGTGCTGTAACAGCACAGTTACTCCAGGAGACCCAGGGCTGTCCTATAAAATCATCTTACTGCTCACACCCAAATGACCTTCACTGGTTGAAAACAGACTGGAAAACTATGCACATTTTTATGCACGTACTGGAGGCAAAACCCCATGGCAGAGGAATTGGATGAATGATTTGGGAACAAAACATTGCTGCTTTTAATACTAACCAGGTATTGGTTTGATTCAGGTGACTTACCAATGCCAATCAGCATATATTGCCCTCTGAGCATGGTGGATGCTCAACCCAAATGCTACCTGATGACTCAAGAACGTGTTTGTTCCCGTTTATGCTTCCCTGCGAAGCATCTCAAGGGCTTTTAAATGCAATTACGAGCAGCAGCCCCAGCAGTAACCACATAATCCTCTATGCAGGTTCAGATCATTGTTCTGAGATGTTAATCTCCTTTGTGGAGCAGGAATGTTCATCAGGAAACTCACCTCATGTTTTCAACCTCATGTTTTCCTCAAAAGCATTCTCTGCTGGCTTTGATTTACGTACATGCTGTTTTCCTTGGGCTTTAATGTCAGAAAGGCATAAGGGCTAATTGACAAACATCAATTTACCGAAAGATTTATGTTGTCCTCATTAGAAATACCCAGTATCAAATGATCCACATCATTACTAGGAAGGTGAAAACTCCAATAAGAGTTTGGAAAATGGGCAGGGGAATGAGCACTGCAGTTCGGAAGCTCTCACTCACGTTAAATAGGAGCTTTGACAGATTATCAGCTTGGATTAAGGAGGCATTTGGATAAAACATCCCAGGGCACTACTTTATCCATTAATATGCATTTTGATCACTGCTTATAAAATGATTCATCTTGGCTACAGCGCTGTCGACATTCAAAGGTCACATCCTGCCCTTGGGAAAGAGCGGAGTCCCATGGGTGAGGGGACTGAGCAGGAAACACACAACTTTTTTTATCCTTCAATCTTTTTTGCATTTAGCTATTCAAGAGGAGAAAGGATGCCTGAGCTGAACGTGGCGAGCCTACAAATGCTTCACCTCACAGCTGCCGTCGCTTTGGGTCGGAGGCTACGGATGCCAAGATTTCAAAAGGTGACAGTATTTTGTGTATAATTTGCCTCCTTGTGCAGCTCCAAGCTAAGCTGCATAGTTAAAAGGTCAAAATATCATGCTCTGAAAAAGTTAGATAATAAATACTGATTCATGGCATACTGACCTAAAAAGCTTGCCACGCCTGCCCGTTGCTTATGCATTAGGAATTTGTGCATTGTGTAACTTGGTTTTGCAACAGCTCTTGAACAACTGCCCACTTAAATGGAAAACATACCTTTGTAAAGCAAACAAACACCAGTCAAGTACCAGTCAGATGGATTCATTGATGAATGCTAACCAAAAAACCCTATCAACTGGTCTTTACTATTAAAAATCTGAAAGCTAAAGTAAAAGAAGTACCACATAAAAAACTTTTTCTACCACTGAGAAAAAGCATCCTGGGGGTAAAAGCACGAGATTAAACAGGACAGATGTGCAAGCACACCCTTTGCCCATTATGGACTTACTCGACTCTCTGCTCTTTGGGATTACTGAGCGATGCACGTGGGAGCTCAGATGTGCACTTCGGTTTCCTATCAGGAACAAGTGCCTTGCAAAAGCTGGTCCTAGATTTGAACCTCCAGTGGGCACAGGTGACTGTCTGGAAGGCTAACTCACCACAAAAAGGCCAATACAAACCTAATCTGAGTACACACTCATTCCTCAATCACCAGTGATCATCAGCCACTGTAGAAGGCAGGAGGGAAACTTACTGCTTCCTAGCAGATACTTTCCTCTTCTCTCCCACACACACATTTTTCCAGCTGCACTGACAGCTCAGGGTTTTAGCAGAAAATACAGTTTTATTAGTGAAATAGGTATCATGCAACATCCTCCAAGTTTTCAGGTTCACACAGCTGAAGACTGTAGTGGTTTAGTAGACTGTCCTTGACTATTAAGCAACAAAAAAAGGCAATTAAAAAGGCATTTTGATAGATGATATGGGGTTTCGTTTTTTTTTTTTTAAAAAAAAACCATTGAAAGGTGGGCTTGAATAAAGCTCTAATTCCTCACTACCTTCAGGCTCTGATGTTCAGACCTTTCCAGACTGTCCCTCTTTCTGTTTACATGCTGTGATTATTTGTGTTTTGTAATGTTTTTACTGAACTATTGCACAACGCCCTAAGTGCCCAGCAGCATGGTTAAGAAACCTTTATTAACATTATGAAGATGACTGTTGTGAATTCAATTAATGATCAAAACTGACGTAAAAAAAACTATGTTACAGCATGAAAAATTCCCAAGGCAACTAATTCTTCAAGGACTTCAAAGGTGCTGCTGTCAGCCCTCAAATGGAAAGGAAAATCTCTGCCAACTGGCATTAATGGAGCCAGTATCAGTAAACAAACTGCTGGGAGGCAAGACAGAATACCAAGCCATGGGAAAAAAAGTACACCCGGCTGTAAACAACTGAAATAACTTGGTTTCAATAAAGATGAGCCAAAAAGCACGTTAAGATCTACCTTCAGATTAAGTCATTACTCAAAGTGGCATCAATGCTTTCATGCTTACAGCTCAGACACACTGTTTTAGGTAACACTTTGAGCTAAACTGGAGGGATGCTTTGGAGATAGAAATCTCTGAACATAACCTCTCCCCTTCAGCTGTGACAGCTGCATCTGCTGTTCTGGAAGGTCTTCTCCTAGGGCAGGTCCACCACTCATGAGAACAGCTCTTCACACAAAGCTTTAGGCACGCCTTGGTCAGAAATATATCTTTTTCTCACCCAGTTTTCATGTGTTTTCCCCTTTCCAAACAAGAGGTCCTGCTCTCCTCCACCAGGACCAGCTCAGCTCCTGCCCATTCCCTTCCACATCCTCTGCACCAGCCTGGGCTCAGGCTCCCTCAACACTCCTGTGTCTCCTTCGCACTGTCTGAACTTAGAACCAATGCAATTATCTCATTCCATGTGACTTGTTTTCCTCAATACAGGAAGAGGAGAAAAAGTCACACTCCAGCAAACCCAGCAAGCCTTTCCCTCTCAGCTCACACCAGATGTCCTCATATCCTAAGTCAAAAAGCTCAGATTCAGTCTAGAACTGAGCCTTCAATAAGTTTTAGAACAACAAAAAGCATTCATTCCCATTAAGATTAAGAAAGGCTTCCCATGAAACTGGAACACCCCCACAGCATTTGTTTATTGTAACTATTAAGGAGGATGCTCATATGCAAATTGCAGGGAGGGTGGAGCACTACCTCCATCTCCATCATTACAGGTGCTTTGTACTGGCAAAGTGCAACAGCCCTGTCCTTCCAGAGGAACCCAATTAAGACTTCCTTTGTGTTTGCTCCATGCTTGCACTGGAGCAGCAGCACCTTCAGCCACAACTGGTGGGGTCCATGGTCTGCTAACACCAGTACAAGAAAATGGGGCTGGGGTGCAGGGACCGGTGCTTAATTTATCTGTCACCATTGCCTTCACAATGATCACAAGGGATGCTACGAACTCCTTGCCTGGTAACACAAGAGTACGAGCGGAGCCACCACAGCCTGCTGAAGTTTATGGGCTGACCAACCATATTCAGCTGCCCAGGCTGCTGAAAAGGTTAGTTTTTAGGCTGCCTGCTTAATGTTCTGTCCAGATGCACAACCCCAGGTGTGAACCTGAAAGGACAGCTTGGCTTTCTTTGCAGAACGAAACCAGCAGTGATGAAACCTCTGGGCTGGAAGAATCTGTGACCACCAACCACAGGACTGCAGTTTGACTTGGAGAATGTCCACCCTCCCAAATCAAACTCCTGTTCCTGCCATACAGGAAAACCTTAACCCCTGGTGCTGCTGTGGAAACAGAAACCCGAGCAATCCTGCTTAAGTCATGCTGAAAATGGCGGCATCAGCAGGGTCTGCTGGAGAGACACGGGGAAAAAGTGATGTATGGGAGCTGCTGTCACTTTTCTTTTTGAAATTACATAAAACTGCAAGCCTAAATATTCCACTTCCTATTCAAGGATAAACTGTGTAATGCACCAAAAAAAAGAGGACATTACGCAATGAAAACATGAAGAAAATAAGGAACAACACTCTACGTATTTCAGACGATTCGCTCAAGAACAGCTTTCAGATCCATGGAAGGAGTCTGAGAGGTCTAAACCACAGCACTGTGCTAATAAAGCCACTATTGCATCAGTTATTTTTCCCCCTGCATAATCCAAGGAAAATCTAAAGACATATAAAGATTTCCAAGAAGAAAACCTGTATCACTGTGAGATCCCTAAAAGCAAAAATATTTACATAGGGCTAAATAATGGAGAGACTTCAAGCACCGAATAGTAAACTGCATAAAGCTGTTACTCCCTTGAAATATTTCCCACAGCAAGAACCGCGGCAAGATTAAAGTGAGGATTTAAAGCAAAATCGCTTTTTGGCATGAATGCAAACTTGCAAAGGGAAAATAGAGTCCATTTTCATCATCATAATATTTAGCTGCTCACTTCTCTTGGCAGCCTCTAACAAGGACTCAGTCACGTGCACCAGATTTGAAATTTGTGTTTTCCATGCTAATCCAAGAGCCTGAAACCATTCGTTTTAATCACTGGTTTTAAACAAATCAAAAAAAAGCTGCCAAGCTAAACAAAATTGGGGATCTATACACAGCCAGAGCAAACCAGCTCCAGAATTAATAATAACATACACCAGTTATCAGACCCACATGGGGACCTTCTGGTGGGAGGTGTCCCTGACTATGGCAGGGGAATGGAACTGGATGATCCTCCAACCCAAACCATTCCATGATTCTATTCTATGTGGGCGCTCGTGTAACACAGCACCCTGGAGTACAAAGATGCAGGTGAACAAACTGCATGTTTTAACTGATATTCTCGAGAACAACAGCTGACTTCACAGATTTTCATGCAAAAGGGTGTGAAAGAGTAGCCACCCCCCTGGATGGTCCTGCTGGAGGTGCAGAACCTGCTGTAATGCTTTGGACAGCTTGGTCTCCGTGTGCATCCTGTTCCCAGCTGCCGGCCACAAATTAATGCTGGCCCTGATCAGAGTTTAGGAGGATAAGTTATTGAAAATGCAAATGTACAAGTAAGTAAAAGCAGATATTGGTGACACATGGCCAGGCTGCATGAAGAGAACGACACACACAGAGCTCTTCTGCAGTTGGAAAACAAACAAAAGAGTATTTGAAGACAAATAAATTGCAAAGCAGTGAATTTTCAGAGAATTTTGGTCCAACTTCTTTGGTCCTGTTTCTGTCTTAGTAACAAACAGACCTGTTTGGCACCCAGTCCCAATGTAATTCAAGATTTTCTTGCCACTGAACGTGGTCAGTGGGCAATGTCCCTGGGCAAGGCGCCTTCAGCTTCCGTGTGGGAAGTTCCTGTATGATTGCAGGTACAAAACTTATAATTTTAGCTGAACAGGACTGTTCCTACCACTTTTCCACAAGGCAGAGTGAGTAGTAAATTAATCAGATACAGAGGATCTGCTGTTGCAACTCAAGTACCGAGTTGCCAGACAGATGCCAAAGGGGTAGAATGCTGTGCAGGAGGAGGAACACCCAGGATGTGCGTGTCTTGTTCTAAGATGTGTCACTCATTTCTATGCCACGAATCCTCAGTGTCTTAGATTTATCTTTAAGACGGGTATCACTGCTGTTTTACTTCACAGGAACAGTCTCAAGCTTCAGCAACACCTGCAGAACCTCACAGGGAGAAAATGTATATAAAACTGCTCAGAAATGCTGAAAACTCTTCTCCAGCTCAGGTGCACTGGGAGTCCCTGCAGAGAGCCAGGCTCATGGTTACAGTAGCAGTGAGCAAAACAGACAGACTTGCAGTGTGAGGAGGCTACAAAGCAGCTGAGCGTAAGCAGGGAGGGCAGGGATCCAGAGCAGAGCAGCAGCTCCATCTCACTCAACAGGAAACTGCAATTCCTTTTGTAAACACCAGCGGTGGGGTGGGAGGAAACCCAACTTGTGCATAAACAGCCCGGCTGGAGCGCTGGGCCCGCGGAACGCAGCCCTGCCGGGAGGAACACGCTGTTCCCCCAGCAGCATTGCCTTATTAATACAAAGCTGAGCCCAGGCTCGTCGGAGGAGCTGACAAATGAATCGCAGCCCTCCGACAAAGATGCACGGCTTTTGGGTGGCCAGGCAGCAGCATCCGTCTGTCTGGATGATGGGGAGGGAAAGCAGGGTGCAGGGAGATGCCCACACACAGAAAAAAAAAGGTTGAAGAGCAATTCAGGACAAGGGCAAAGAGTGCTGAGCTCCAAAGCATCGTTAACAGCAGCCCTGCCTCAACTGGAAACATTAAGAAATGTAAGTCAGGCAGTTATGGAAAAGAGTCTGCCTGGTTTCCTGCAGACAGATGAGGAGAATATTTCAGTCAACAGGTTAAAGCAGACGTGGTATTCTCTTCTCTGCAAAGGCTGCAAATATAACCCATGAGTCAGGAATAACTTCTCCTCTCGTTTTTCCAGCCCTACTCAGTTTACCTCCCTTCCAGCTCAGGTCATCACCCTGCTCTTCCTCCCAGCTCCACGCGTGGCAGGCAGAGAACCAGCAAAACAACCCCTGTTAGGTAACAACAATGCAGTAAATCCCATCTCCTCCACGTAAACAACAGCTGTCTGAAAATTCCTCTTAATATCAGAAAACCATTAAGGCTGCATTTTAAGTATGTGAGAAACTTTCATGTTGCACCTTTATAAGAATCCTTGCTTGAGAGAGACTTAGTTTCAGCTTCCAGGAGCCTGGTATGAAGATAACAGGGAAGAAAAGCAACTTCTTGTTTTCATGCTTTTTTCTCTAATGAGAAACCTGAAAAAAGCCTCTTATAAGATGCAAGCCTAAATAAAGGCTACTAAGATGCTGCTTCTCTGCAGCTGGAGAAGGCACTGAATTCATCGCCTCGCTGTGGCAGGACCCACAGTGACACAGATGACACACAGAAAGATCAAATCTCAGGAAAATCTCAAAACAGTAATAAAACACACAACTCCCCCACCTTACTCTGGGCTTCCTAACTGTACAATACAGAAACCCAGCACAACTGTATTGCAAAAGCCATAATATCTACACATTGAAACAATCCCTCCGCCTCTGCCGGTGTTTTCTACTTCTCTCAAGAACCACACTAAGACCGTCCCGGTTTGTTTCAATGCAGACACCAGAAATCAGGGAGCGCTCGGGAGATGAACCTGGAGGGGTGCAGAGGGTGTTTCTGCCACCCCGTTTGGAGCACCAGAGCAGGGAGGGGGCACTGCCCCTGTCCAGACAGCGCGTGGCACAGCGCCCTGCCCGGCTGCACCTGTAGCTCCTCCTCACAGGTGAAAAGAGCAGCAGGTTTCTATTTCACTCTCTCAGATTTTATGACATTTAGTTCTAATTATATTGATTTCTCCCCATCAACATTCACTATTGACACAGTGGCTTTTTTATCCGCACATCTATTCTGCCTTATTTTATGGATCATCTGAATATTTTTCATTTTTTATTATACGTGGTCTCTGCTTGCCCCCTTTTACTCTTGTCTGAAGGCAAGGGTTAGCCAAGCTTTACCTTTATAGAGAGGTCTACATGCACCGCTCTGATGCAGAACAGACGCGCCAAACAGTGATTATGTTGTCCTGGAAAAAGGAGTGAATCATCCCTTTACCACCACAAAGGATGAAGTACGAAATTCCTGGGGGGTTGTGTTTATTTTGGGGGTGGGATGGTGGGAGGAGAGAGGGTTGTTTGGGTTTCTCTTCCTTACTCCTGCTCAGCCCACCCACTTCTTCCCTCCTCCAAAGACTTTGTGCAGATGTGGATTGACAGATCATCGATGCTGTTCACAGAACAGAGCCAAAACTGCACTCTGCAAGTTTAAGAAATAGAGTAATGGAAAAGAAAAGTCATGGAAAACGGAGCAGCAATGCTGGCAAGGGGCAGAAAAATTAGCAGGGACTCACAAAACCTCGCTTTTCTCCCAGCTCTGCTACTGGATAAGGGTTGTCCTTGGGCAAATCTCTTCATCTCCCCCTGCCCAAGATCCACTCTCTCTACAACAGCGTAAAAAATCATTGTGAGCATCTCCTCATACTCTGCCCTATGAACCATTCCAAATTACAGAGTGTTGGTTAACTTCTGTGCATGGTTACTGGGTTTAATAGGCATTATTTTATCTGTCACTTCTTTGTCAGGAAAAACATGAGCAAATCCAATTGCTATCAGAAATGTTGGAGGGTTTTTTCAGTTTGATGAGCTCCATCTCAATGTTTCTGGTAACCAGACTGCAAAACTGGGTATAGGAACCAATCACTGCATATCCACCTCTCCCATCTCACCCAAAAGGCGAGCAGGGAAATGGAACTGAGAAACCCTGCTCTAGAATTTGATGGGAAGAAATGCTGGGCACAGGAACAAGGTTTGGTTATGATGAACATAGCTGTGCCACGACACCCAGCACCGGGGCCGTTAACGCCGCTGCTCGCACCGACAGAGCCAGCGAGCCCGCAGAGCTGGGTGCAGTAACAGCAGAGGCCCGAGGAGCTCCTCACAGGTCACACACACGTATGTATTTTTTGCAGTGTGTTTACACACACATGCACACATTTTTGACCCCAGAAACGAGCTCCTGGCAGAGCACTTACAATGAATTGCAACACCCAGCTGGCTTACAGCCTTGGGCCCCATCCTATCAGTGCAATGGGGTGTCTGATATTGACCCACAAAGTCAAAAGCCACCCTGGCTGCCGGCCTGATTCACCTCCAGTCACTGAAATACAGTAGCCAAGCTCTTCTCAATCCACTCAACTCTAAAATGAAATCCTTAGCTACCTGTGTCCTGTACAAATTGAAGATATTATGTCTCCTGTTCCCCACAGAAACGAGGCCAACACCATCAGTTAACATAGGATCAATGCATTATTTTATAGTCCTTCAACACAGGGGAGCTGAGAGTTGTTTTTTAGTTACATTCTCCTTGAGGCAGGCGAACCAGTTTGGGAATCACAATAACCTGTATCTAGAAGGCAGAATAAAACTGTTCTTTTTTTATACATCCTGAGCACAGCCTCCAAAATAACACCAGATATTCACTTGGGCCCAGTTACAAACGCTGCAGGACTCAGTGCCAAGTCCAGCCAGGGATCCTAGGGGCCCCAGCAGCTGAAGGGAGTGAGGAATGGCTTTATTTACAAAAGTTAAGTTCCACAGCACCCCAGATTCTATTTCTAACGTTGCTTTCTTTCACTACCAGCACACGTAAACTCATATTTGAAAAATATTTTCCAGCTTCTCCTATTTCTTGGACGGCAGCGTCTTTCCCTTAAAACTGCTGCGGACACGCTGCCTCCAGCACATCCCAACTCTCCTTAGTGAGATTCCTGCTGCTTACTCACGGCTTTAAGAATTCCTGCCCAGTCCACAGGTACCTTTCAATTTCAAAGCCCAGAAGATGAAAGGATTGAACCTTTCCTTGTTCCACATCTGTATTTACAGTCCTGCCTGTTTGAAGTCCAGAGCCTGTGGAATGACTGCCAGCTCCCTGGGAATGAAACCTGGATGTGGTGAGGGGAAAAGGTGAGCTGCTTCACACAAACCACTTCTTACAGTGCTTTCCCCTCAGAGCTGAATGCTTGGCTTTGGAAAAGCTCTTTAATCCCACACTTGGGAATTGCTTCTCTTCTGGAAATATGCTGCTATTTATTTCCACTGCCTTCAGCTGCTTCTTCCCCCCCTCCTCCTGCTGCTGCAAGAGAGAGACTGAGGACAACCAGCAGATATTGACCTTCAGACCACCCAAACACAGCAACCAGGGGATGAAGGGGGCTTACACCAATTAAGGTTCCTGCAGGGCTCATTCGTACATCCAATTCCTCAAAACCCAGCCCTTCCCAGGTCACTTTTAACAGACTCCACACGTGCCAAGTAACCTGTGAAGCTCTCCCAGCCTTTCTTCAGCATTTGAACCACCACAGGCCTGCTGTTATCTTGAGGGAAACAGCTGAAAGCCAAGTTCATGACAACAACATTAACTTCCCTCTTGATAAATCTCTGGCTTGGTTCCTGGCCTTCCCAAGTTTCTCAGCTGAGTTTTCCTCCTGCCCTGATTCCTGCTGGGTTGAGCACTGCCCGCTGGTCAGCCCTGTCTGCTCCTTGGGCAGAGGAACCCAGGCAGGTCCACCTACTGCTCTTTTCCATCCTCTGTCGCGTGGATTTCCTTCTTGCACTGCTTTTAAAGGACACAGAATTAATGACAAATGGTTTATTGACCGCAAAGGTCATTTTCTTCTGCCAGATATAATTACACAGAGGCACTTGGATGCGATTTCACCTGGCACATTTCAAAACACAAAGTCAGCCACTCTGCAAGAAATGGAGTTCAGGTAATGGATTTTTTTTCTCCTCCCCAGTCTCTGGAGCTATGAAACGATAACATGATGCAGTAATGACCTGTTGAATCCAACTCAGAGGAGCTCACTTCACACTCCAGACATGACACCACGGTGCGAGCGCGCTGGTGACAGAGACACACGAACTGCCTGTGACAAATCCTGGTGCTGGGCATGGCTGAAGTTACCAGACATCCCACTGGACATAGTACGTCTAATGAAAACACAAAAACCTTAAAATCCAATTCAAAAAAGGGGCAGAGCAAGTTAGGAACTGACAGCAGGCACCAGGAACTCTCTGCTTCTCACTCTGTTTAAAGGTGAGAAGACAAATCCAGGTCAGTTTGTGTTTTACAGTGTGATTAGCACAATGTGGCAAGAAGGGCGCTGTCCTAAACCACCTGCCAGGAGAAGCCTGGAAAGGAAGGAAGACTGGTTTAAGTTGTGTGTTAAACACCCCAAGGCTTCTTCCCTTGGTCAGCAGCAGGGATTTAAGAGCAGTAAAACCATATTTGCAGAAGAAAAAGAAAACACCCTGCTAGCAGGATAAACCTCATAACGGAGAGTGTTGAGGTCTGGTTGTGCCGCCCTCAGTCCCAGTGTGGGATGCTCCTTAGTCACTGTTTCTGCTCAGAGAACGCTCACATTCCTTCTGTACCTTTGTGTTTTCAGTGCTCCTGACCCACGCCACGCTGCCCCACAAGTGCTGAGCATCTACCAAGTGCATGATTTGCAGGCTTGGACACCCTCTACCAATGTGAGCAACCTGATGTAGTTAAAGATGGATTACCCATCAAGGTCCCTTCCATCCCAAAGCATTCCATGATTCTACCAACATCGCTCACGTCCCTCATGGAAAGCAAAGGTTTCTTTAGTGAGAGCGGCCGCTCCGCAGCCCTGCCCAGGCTGGTGCAGAAACACCTTTCTGGTGCTGTGAGTGCTCACCTGCCAGCAGTTTGGATATGAAAAGTGGGGCTCCATCAACTGCCAGAGGCAAAGGGAAGATCTGCCCAAGGCACCTGGGGAGGTTGCCCACCTGGTTACGCTGTTGGTGGCCACACCATGGAAGGGGAGAGCCAGGAAAGGGTGTGTGACCCCAGACAGGGGAACAGCCTGGATAACAGCGTCACCTGCCCACCACCTGCCCCACTGGACTCCAGTAGAGGTGCAGCCCTGCTCCCACCACACACATTGTACCACCTTACCTGGTGCACTCCCCAACAGCCACAGCTAGGCTTTGGGCTTTGGGCTTTCCCCTTTCCCAGGGCTTCCTCCAGACAGAGTCCGCTTTGTCTTTTCTGTGTGTCCGGCTCACAGAACGCGCTGTGGGCTGATCCTGCACCCCAGCACACATCACCTCTGTGCCAGAGACCTGCTCAGCACCGCTGCACCCCGCCACCACCCAGCCTCTCTGCAGCATTTAGCCTAGAATAAGATCCCAGGGTCCTGAATTTTTTCTGCAGTTGAAAACTTGTGATTCCCATTCTGCATAGGGAAACATCCACCTTATGCACACAGACTCAGAGCAGCCTCCTCCTGCCGCTCCTGCATCCCCTCATAAAACACCCCAGGACGTGAACAGATGCACTGAGAATCTCTGCAGGACAGAAGCAGCATCAGAGTGAGCTGTAGTACATGAAAATCTTAAAACCCAAAAAGTTTTATGTTACTTTGTGCAATATACACAATGTGGTATTTGTCCAGCTACTAAAGTGATGTGAAACTTAAAAACAACCAAAAAAGTGCTTTCCAAACACTCCATCTCCATCCCTGTTCCCTCGTTTCCCCAGGCCACTGCACTGCATTCACCAAATTTTTTATATAGATGTTATTATCAAAGCATACAAATATTTTACCACTGATAACTCCATCTCTCAGTACAAAACCACCACTGAAAGCAAACTCAAAATAAAACTAAAAATTAACAGCTCTGAGAAGTCACATATTGGACAATGAATTTCCAAAGCAGGGCAAGCGTTTTACAGCCTACTCTCCATTTCTTTCTATTTGAGGGTCTTTACATAAGAGAAAATGCTTCGCTTGCAGTTGTTTGCTCCAGACTAGGGGTAAACACGTGCTAGCGCTCAGCTTCTCCAGCACCTTCCTTTTGTCCCCAGTGATAGAGAAAAAAAAAACATAGCTCCAGCCAGAGATGCAACTGGGCAGAACGATTGTCTGGCCACATGCAGGACGCGTCCCCGCAGCAGAGTTTTCCCATACAAGGTCTATATGCAGGCTGTGCATTTTCTGTAGAGCCTACGGGCGGCACGTACAGCCCTCCAGCTCCAATTCTGCAGATGCTCAGCAGAAAGGGCTGAGAAAACAATATTGGTGTCAGGAATTGAGGACAAAAATCACAAGGCATTATGCTATACTGGGGATCAGGAAACTGTAGCGTGAAAGCTTTAATTGTCTCCCGTGTCAGTCAATGCCAGCAGTGTTCCACGAGCACAACGCAGCTTTGAAACCCAGGGGAAAATCAGCTGTACAAAAAATTGATTGTATGGACACCAAAGTTACAAGTTCGATCTGTAATGCAGGACCAGTATTTTGCCCCTGCTGAACATACACTCAATGTGAACACTCTTCTGCAAGAGAGAGGATGGCGAAAGATGGAAAAATGATGTGTTTTCAAGAAAGAAGTGCAGAAGAATCAGCACTGACTTACTAAAAGGGGGCTCCCACTTTAGAAATAAGGGCTGAATTCACACTAAATTTTACATATTAACACCCTAAATGTGCTGAATGGCTTGGCAGGAATAGGCAGCCTCAGCTTACGGGGTTTAATCCAGCCTGAATTAGGGGTTGCAGCTCAAAGATCATCCCATTTATCCCCCAGTATGGCTCTGCCTTGCCCTGTCACATTCTGCACTCATCACTCCAAGACCTCACCGAGCTACTCAGCCCAGCAACTCCTCCTGCAGAGTTCCATAATGTGTTTTACACGGGTTATAAATAATCAGCATCCTTCCCACAACTCTGCGTATCCAACTTAACAGCCAATTCAACTAAAATAACAACTAACTGATGGTAACACTGAAGGGAAAAAGACCACTGTTATATTGTCACTTCTCAACAGCCACTCCCATTCTCTAACCCTCCCCCCTAAAGTCAGCAGAACAGTTCAGTGCCAAGCATCCCCCTCTCCAGCAAATCTGGGATTAATAATCAGAGCGTATCTGCCACAAGGGGCGAAGGCAGGCGGCCACAGGCTCTGCCACGGACACCCCACATCCATTCCCAGCGACCGGATTTTAACAGCTTCTGCATTCTTGGCTTGGCTTCCCAGGGCATTTCTTTATGCCAAAGTGCCTGGCTGGAAGCCTTTCTCTAAACTTTGCTGGAGCCACGCAGTCGGGCTCAGCTCCTCATCTGCACTGGCTTCTAGAGAACTGCAAACAGTTTCTCCCAGTTGTGAGTCCGGCATCACTTCTCCAGGGGGAGAAGATCATAGAACATTCATAGAATGATTTGGGTTGGAAGGGACCTCAAAGTCCATCCAGTCCCACCCCTGCCATGGGCAGGGATGCCTCCCATTGGATCAGGGGGCTCCAAGCCCCATCCAACCTGGCCTTGAACACCTCCAGGGATGGGGCAACCACCACTGCTCTGGGCAACCTGGGCCAGGGCCTCCCCACCCTCACAGGAAAACATTTCTTCCTAAAATCTCATCTTAATCTCCCCTCTTTCAGCTTACAACTGTTCCCCCTTGTCTTATCCCTGCACTCCCTGATGTGATGTTTAGTTTTAAAGCTGGATGCAGGGTTCTTTTTCCCCCGGCGCTTGGCAGACAGAGACAAACACTGCATTCTTGCTCCAGTTTCTCACTGAACTCGAATACCGAGCCTGAGCCAAGGCCTGCCCTTTCCTCTCCTCGGGATGTCGGCCGGGATGGGATGCAACGGGATGAATGCCTTGCTGCCTGGATCCCCTCCCTGGACAGAGTGCACAGGCCATGGACCCGCGGGATGAGAGAACAGAGGATGAGGGGGAAGAAGGGGAACGAAGAGGATATGGGGGGGTCAAAGAGGGGAGACAAAGAGGATGAGGGAGACAGAAAAAGAGGATGAGGGGGAAGAGGGGAAAGAGGGGGGACAGAGGGGACCAGAAGACAAGGGGGACAAGGACGAAGATGAAGGGGCGGACGAGGGGGAAGGGGAGAGCAGAGGATGAGGGGACCAAAGATGAAGAAGAGGGGAAAAGAGGAGGGGAGGAGGAAGACGAGGGGAAAGCAGGGAAAGAAGACGAGGGGAAAGCAGGGAAAGAAGACGAGGGGAAAGCAGGGAAAGAAGACGAGGGGAAAGCAGGGAAAGAAGACGAGGGGAAAGCAGGGAAAGAAGACGAGGGGAAAGCAGGGAAAGAAGACGAAGGGAAAGCAGGGAAAGACACGAAGGGGCAGAGGAGGACAAGAGAGAAGACAGGAAGGAGGAGAAAAGAGGGCAAAGGGGGGAACAGGAGGAAAGAAAGAGGACAAGGAGAATTAGGAGACAACGAGGGGGAATGAGGACGAAGATGAAGGGGGGATTAGGGGAAAGAGAAGAAAAAGGATGAGAAGAAAGAGAGGCAGAATGGGACAGGTGATGAGGAGGATGAGGGAGCAGAAGGGATAAGAGGATGAGGGAAAAGTGGTCAGAACGGGTGACAGAGAGGGAAAGGGGGGAGAGCGAAGGAGAGCGAAGGATGGGGAAAGGGGGGAGAGCGAAGGATGGGGAAAGGGGGGAGAGCGAAGGATGGGGAAAGGGGGGAGAGCGAAGGATGGGGTAAAGGGGGAGAGCGAAGGATGGGGTAAAGGGGGAGAGCGAAGGATGGGGAAAAGGGGGAGAGCGAAGGATGGGGAAAGGGGGGAGAGAGAAGGATGGGGGAAGCGGGGAGAAGGGGAAAGACAACGAAGGGGACGAAGGAAGCGGGGTGTGGGCAGAGTGCGATGGGGAAGGCGCTCACCGTGCCCGCAGGCGCCGCGCTGGATGGCGATGAGGGGCGGCTGCCGCAGGCTCTCGGCGCGCCGGCTGGCGGCCCGCAGCTCGCAGGCGCTGCCGTAGGTGCGGCCGTCGCTACCGCACACGGGCCCGGCGCTCTCGCAGCGGCAGCGCCCCGGGGCCGCGCGGCGCCGCACGGTGCTGGATGCGGGGGCGCCGCCCGGGGTCCAGCAGCGCAGCCCCTCGCCGCAGGGCGCGGCGCCCTCGCCGCCGCACGGCTCGCCCTCCGCCGCCCCGCACACGCGGCAGCAGCCGCACGCGTCCAGCACGGGGCCCCCGGGGCACGGCGAGGGCAGCGCGGGGCAGCGCGAGCGCTCGCAGCGCTCGGGGCAGGCGTGCGGGGAGCCCGGCAGCGCGGGCAGCAGCGCGGCCAGCACGCACAGCCGGGCGAGCGGGGACATCGCGGCGGTTACCGGCACGGCGGGACAGGGCGGTGCGGGGGGCGCCACGGCGGCTTTAAGCGTCCCGAAGGCACGGGGGGCGGTGCGGGGGGCGGTGCGGGGGGCGGCACCCCCGGGCGGTGACAGCCACCCCTGGGTCGCAGCATCACCCCGCGGGGTAGTAATAGCCATACCCGCACACCGTAATGTCACCCGCCGGGGCAGTAACAGCCACCAGCAGCTCCCCCCACGGTCACTCCCCCGAACCGTAACATCACCTCGAGTATTGTGTTCAGATCTCGGCCCCTCAGTTCAAGAAAGATATTGAGGAGCTGGAGAAGGTCCAGAGAAGAGCAACAAAACTGGTGAAGGGACTGGAGCACAAGTCCTGTGAAGAGAGGCTGAGGGAGCTGGGGTTGTTTAGCCTGGAGAAGAGAAGGCTCAGGGGTGACCTTATCGCTCTCTAAAACTATCTGAAAGGAGGTTGTAGACAGGTGGGGATCGGACTCTTCTCCCAGGCAACAAGAGGGCACGAGCTTAGACTCTGCCAGGGAAGTTTTAGGCTGGATATCAGAAAAATGTTCTTCACAGAGAGAGTAATCAGGCATTGGAATGGCCTGCCCAGAGAGGGGGTGGATTCACCATCCCTGGAGGTTTTTAAAATAAGACTGGATGTGGCACTTGGTGCCATGATCTATTAAACATGATAGTGTTGGATTAAGGGTTGGACTTGATGATCTTGGAGGTCTCTCCCAACCCAGATAATTCTATGATTCTATGATCCCCCGGTGTATTAACATCCACCATCCCACAGACACCACCAGCTCCATATTATTTCCCCCTAGGCAGTAACATCCACTCCCCACCCCACAATATCCCCCCCCGGCCCGTCGCGGGCCATAACGACCATCCCGCTCCCACTCTCACCCCGCCGTAATACACCCCCTCCCTCCCCCCGGGCAGTAACATCATTCCCCGAGCCGTAACATACTCCCCGCCCCGGGACCGTAACAACCCCCCACACACACACAGAATCCCCTCCGCCTCCCTTGGGACAGTAACACCCTCCGGGCCCCGCTCCGCTGCCCGCTCGCTGCGCTCGGGACAGCACACGCAGCCGGGCACACGGGGACATCGCGGCAGGGACAGGGCGGCGCGGGGTGGGGCGGGAGAGCGGCTTTTTTAAGCATCTTTAAGCCGGGGGGGGCGGGGCAGAGGCAGCATCCCTGGGTATTGACATCCGCATCCGAGCGGTAACATCCCCCCCCGGGCAGTAACATCCACCCCCTCCCCGCCCATCCCCTCAAAGGGCAGCAACATCTCCCCCCCCCCCCCCCCGCCCTCTCCCTGGACAGTAACATCCACCACCAATCCCCTCGGGGCAGTAACATCACCTCCCCGAGCCATAACATCGCTACCCCCGACTTCCCCCCAGAGGCGGCAATACCCACCACCAACCTCCCGGACCAGTAACATCTCCCCCGCCAGGGGCCGTAGCATCTTCCACCGGGGCCGTTACATCTCCCCCCTCAGAGGCGTAACATCCCCACGCCATAACATCCCCCCGAACTCCAGGTCGTACACCCCCCCGGTCGTAACCCCCCCCCCCCCCCCGGTCACAACATCCTTCCCCTCCTCCCCGCAGGACCATAACATTCCCCGCACACTCCCCGACGCCTCCCTTGTGACCGTGACATGCTACGCCCTCCCGGGACGTGACCTCTCCAGTGCCGCGGGAGCCCCCGGCGATGGGAGCCCCGGGTGATAAAAGAGAGGGGCGAGGTGGGGTGGGGGAGACACTTCCACACGGGGAATTCCGGGAAAGGCAACCCGGCAGCATCGCTGGCTGATAAGAGATGTCTTAAGTCTGGCTGATAAGAGATGGGTGGGGGAGCCGCCGGGCCCTAGTAGAAAGGGTAGAGTGGCGCATGCAAATGTATGCAAATGCAGGGCATCCCGTCAGGAATTCCATCTGCTCCCGCAGGTGGCCCCAGACATTCATAGAATCATGGAATCTCTTGGCTGGAAAAGTCCTTTGAGATCGTACCTGTCGACCAATAAACCACCTCTGAGCACCTTGTCTACCTGGCTTTTAAGCACCTCCAGGGATGGGGACACCCTGGGAGCCTCTGCCAGGGCCTGAGAACCCTTTCCGTGAAGAAATTTCTCCTGATGTCTAATCTGAATCTCCCCTGGTGCAACTTGAGGCCATTTCCTCTCATCCCATCACTTGTTACTTGGGAAATGAGACCAACATCCACCTCTCTACAACCTCCTTTCAGGCAGTTGTGGGCATGATGAGGTCTCCCCTCGGCCTCCTCTTCTCGAGGCTAAACAGCCCTGTTTCCCTCAGCTGCTCCTCTTAACACTTGTTCTCCAGCCTCTTCCCCAGCTCTGTTCCCTTCTCCGGACGCGCTCCAACCCCTCAATATCCTTTTTCTACTGAGAGACCCCAGCTGAACCCAGGATTGGAGGTGCAATACCACGCCTGTAGCAGTGGCAATGGGAGGAAGGTGCTCCCAGGCCATCCTCCTGGCCCCCATCACTGCACCCAGATGCTCAGAGCCTCAGGGCCAGGCAGACACCAGTAATTACCAGAAAGTTCATCAACCTAAAACCCGGCCTTCCCTCATCCCAGACTGGCTGGTTGGATTTATCTGTGCCACCACCAGGATGGACAGAGCCCCCTTCCCCATCTGCTCTTACTGCACACAGGAGGTGGGGTGAAAGGCAGTTTGATTCCACCTTCTGAGGGGAAAGGCATCATTCCCAAAGCTGGTAGGGAAGGGATAACAAGAACTAAGAACTGGAAACTGAGCACAGCCGACGTCTTAATTATTGAGGTGACTAAACTTCTGAACAGACTGCCCATCTCTAATTATTTAAGTGTATGTTTATTAGGCACCGGGTAACCAGGGACCCAATGAACTTCACAGACCTTTAGGTGAGATGAAATGCTGTTCACTGTCAGGTGAGTGTGACTACGATACCACAGATGACAGCAACTACATTGATAAAGCAGAAAACAAAGTCTTGTCTCCTATGAGGAGGGAAATAATCTTTAACAAGGAGCAACCGGAGCAGGTGCAAGCAGCATCCCAAGGGTCAGAATTCAAACCAAATCATTCCAGGGAACATCATAAAATCTTATCAAAGCGTGACCACAAAACCACAGATGTGCAAAATTTACTTCACCGCTGGGTTAGTACCTGAAGGTGGGAAACCACGTAGACTCCAACATTCCCAGTAAAACATCCAGTATGATCCCTTCCATTTGTTCCTTCCCAATAATTTCTGTGCTATGCAAGAAAAGAGATTTCAGGAGAAAACATATATATAAATATATAATATGGCTAGATATCATGATAAAATATTTCCAAATTCTTATTTCTTTACTTATTGGCTATTTTTAATAAGCTTTAAGGGTTTCCCCCCCTCTCTTTTAAATAAAGACAAATATTTAAGGAAAGATGAACAGGTGAAAAAAAAAAAAGGAGGAATACAGATTCAGAAAAGCTCCTGTGTGTTGGAGCACAATATTCACAGACCACTGAATTACCATGGGTGTAGTTCTCCCCTGTTCCAAAAGGCTCTCTGCTTTCCCACCACATCCCCTCTGTCGGTTTGAAGCTGTCGGAACATTATCTCCTCGGCAGGAAAACTGCCACGAGTGGGAAAGCTCCTTGTTCAGTCACTCTCCTTCCATGGGTGTTGGGGTCTTTTTCAGCTTGGCATCCGTTGATATGGGTGGTTCTAGGGAGCAAAGGTATGAAAGGAGGGTCAAAATACATCAACAGAAGTCTGGTTGGCAGAAACCTATGGAACAGTCATAATTCAGTAAGTCAATGTGGCAGTTCAAAACCAAAATGAAGTGAGTGCATCTTTGCCTCAAAAAAGGAGTAATTAATCAATGAAAGTGATTAATGAAAGGGTAAAGTGTTCACTGAAGCGTTCACCTTATTAAGTTTGCAAATTCTACCCTAAACACTGAACTCCTTCAAGAACCACTGCAAGCTCGTGGTGTTCTCACAGCAAAGCTGGGATCTCCCGCTGTGCTTATGGAGCTGCTCCACAATGTACAATTCATTTTTCCACACTCAACCGGCAACATCGGATCCAAGTATCACACTACGGGCTGAAACTGCAAAACAAGTTTGAAACTTCATAAATAACTTAATCTCCACTTACAGGAACTCAGGGTGCTGCCATGCAGACATCCTCAGGTGTGCTGATGGCTCAGCTCTCATTATGGGATGGGGCAAGAGGAATGCAACCCAGCAGAGTGGTTCAAATTCCTAAACGATGCATTGATATGCAAAGTTACAGCGCTGACAGTGGTTTTAGATGCAAATCCCTAATTACAGCGTGAAGGCAGCACTTTGAAGGACAACATTCACCCAGCAGCACCCCATCAGTCGGTGCCTTTACAACTGAGTGCCAGGTTCTTTTTCCCAGAAAGGCTGCACAGAAAAGCTGAAGTGAGAAACCAAGGCAGACGTTTGGGATGTGATTCAATATAGAGTAAAACCCACACTCAACTTTTCCAGAGTGGCCTTTATTTCTTCTCAGAAGCACTTTAGCAGTTACTGGCTTGGGAGCATCAAGTAACGATACAGATTGTGGTCCAAACCAGACATGAATAGTAAGACATTAAATAAAACCAATAAAAGGAGAAACTCCACACAGCACAGAGTACTTCATTATCTCATTTTAACTTTTAGACTAAAAATAACCTGTCTCAAATTTCCCTTTCTTCCATTTCTTCCCTCTCTTCCACCTCAAATAAAGAATAAGGAATCTGGCTAAGAACAGTGACAGTTCTGTCCCAGACCTTCAGAGCGTGCCTCTTGGTGTGCTCACCGATTTCTATTCATTCTAATACAGACTTCCTGGAAAGCCCCAAAAATTCAGCCTTTGAATATCATCCTTACCCACTAATTCAGCTGTTTTCTATAACAGCAGAGACTGGGAAGCCAGATCCACTTTTAACTCCTTTCTATACAGGATTTTGACTTCTAAACCTGGATTACAAAGGATTGCAAAACCTCAAAGTCTGAAAAGCCGAAAAGTAGAACTGATTAATGTGGCAGCTCAATAAGGAGAGAGAACAAAGTGTTGAACTGGTGAGGGCTCCCCCTTCAATCCGTTGCCCCACTTTCTCTGCTCTACCTCCAGACCCCTACCTTGGTGCTGTGTTTCTCTGCCTACCCCAAAGCAGCAGAGACACTTGCCTTCCAGTCCAGCAGGGGAAGGACTGTACTCAGCTGTTTTAATGGTCCTTCGGTCCAGCTCCATCGCTCTCAATAACCCATTTATTATTTCCCGGGTACCAGCTCCGTCGCTCTCTATAACCCAAGTCTCAGGTACATTCCAGAATTTTCAGACTGTAGGTATGGAAAGTCAACCAGCTCCTCTCCAGACCTCTCAGCACAGAACATTACTGCCTTAAACTACTGGACACTGCAGGTCCTATAAGCAATAATTACCCTCTTGAGCTCGCACATATTACGCCATCCCCTAACATACACTCATACCCCTGCTTTCCATTCACAAACGGCTGCTGCTCTCAGACTGAATTCCTGTCTATCAGCAATGGGATTCTCTTGCACTGGTTCATCACTGATACATTTCATTAGTGCAATGAAGTCCTGCTGCTTTGGGGAATCTGCTTTGCCATTCAACAAAGCGTCAGCTCTCCAGCATCTACCTCAACACTGCCCGTACCTGCTTTCCACAGCCAGCAGCACCACGAGAAGCCTCACACCTTCCTTATTCACTGGACTGGTTAGTAGATTATTCACTTTTCTCCTCTAACACCATCGCTTCCCAAGGAGTAAACTGGCCCTGTCAACAGGAGAGGCAGGGAAAAGGGATGTTCTCCCTCTAACCAACGTGCTGCCATTGCTGCTCAAAGCTGACAAGGTATGAGTAAACAAAACCCCTCTGAGCAGCCCAGTGACTCAATAACTGGAGCTTCAAAATGGATTTTTCCTTTTCAGAAATACCCTTTAAATATAAATGATGGACGCAGATAATTTTAAAGCCAGGACATGACCTCTAGGTGGTGCTGACATCCTGCTACTCCATGAGGTGATGGCATTTGTCAGTTTCTCAAACTCTACCCTGGACGCTACCCTCCAGCAGTTCCCTTTGGGCATGCAGATTGCACATTCAGGAGATTCAGGAATTGAGAGTTCTGTACCTTTCCTGTTGCAATGTGGTGGGTTAACACCTACAACCACAACGAATAAAGCAATTCCCTCTACAGGAGAGAGACAACAACGAGCACACGGCACAGGAAAACGTGCAAGACAACACGTGGAATCCTCTCGGGGTCCACAGCTCCCGTCCCAACGGGCTGCAGAAAGTAACTTCAGGTTTCTGTGAGAATAATTACAGGCTAAAATGTCAAAAGCTGACAGCAGAGAGGCATGCATTACAACAGATGGGCTATAAACGACATTCCCAGCTCCTTTAAGCGAGTCTGAGCTGCAGCCAGTAGCTGGATTTTGTGCTGCCATCTATTAGGAGGCAGAACGAGCTGCCCTGCTGCGCCTGGGTCAGTGCCTGACCCGGTATGGACCGTCCCGAGGCAGCAGCCCCCAGTGCTGCAGTCCAGTTGGAACCCGGGCGTGCTGTGACAAACCTGGAATGTGTGGTTTAAACGGGTACAGGCTAACCCAAGGGACAACTCTGCATGCACTTCACACCAGCTCCAGCCTGTGATGCTTTGAGACACGTGGAGCAGTGACTCCTCTAGAGGCCATAGGCTACGGAGTACAACGCTGGGGGCAACAGCACGCGCTTTGATAGCAGTGTAACCACAGGTGTGTACGTGCACCTGGAGCAAACCTCAGCCAGGAGAGGTCGCAGTCACACTGGCGTGTGGGTACCTGTGCAGACAGTGATGCCCTGCCAGATACCACAGAGGTGTTGGTGTTTCAGGAAAATATTTCTGAGAGACAACCCTTCTTCTGCAACCATAGAAAGCCACAAACAACACACAGCACATTTTTTCTCCTATTTTTTTTCCCCTTTCCAATGATGCCCAAGTGTTCTCAAATGGTTAACTTGACATCACTATGCACCATCTCTGCCTTTCCAGGGATTAAAAAGAAACCAGGTTGACTTCCATTGCATAACACATAAAAGTCCCACAGAAGAAACCAAGAATAACAGCTCATTCAGTTCAATTTCTTACCTACACGACACAACCTGATCAGATTTGAAGCACCAGGAAGACACTGCAGCTGGATAAGAGATGATCTGACCTCTTACACGCTAAAAAGGAATACATGGTGCTGTTAAAATACTTATCACAGTGCAAGGAAACGCAGCCAGAGGTTATTTTAAGTTACCCAAACTGATTTATTGACAATTTAAATGTGACATATTTACAGCAGTTTCTAAAATAATTTAACAAATTTCATAGATTTATAAAAGTACTGATAAATAGGACACCCTGACAGTTACCACCCACAAATATTTGCCTATGCTACTGAACTACAACAGTAGTTCTTCTCTTTTTTTTTCTGCTTTTACTTTCCACTTTTAGAAGTCCCATAACAGAGCTGCTTTACCTCCACCCAAGGTGTAAAATTGCCAATAATAAAACAGAATAAAATGACCATGCAGTGTGAAAGCTGTACCAGGGCAAGTGATCTTGGCTGTTAAGATTACAGTAAAAAATGTCAATGTGAAGTGTCTTCCACACAGAATGTACTTGTGAAAAAGTAAGCTTTTAAAGAGCCATTGTTTTTATCTTTATAGAAGTTAAAACCTACAACACTAGTTCAGACATTTACAGTCACTGCCAATCCTGTGCTAGTTTTCACATGTGTCTAAAGAGTCAAACAAAACCAGTCATTTACAGATGCCGCTGCCTTCCGGCAGTGGTTTGTAGCTTATGGATAAAGAACATGAAGGTGCTGATACAACGTAAGGGTTTGAAATCGGGTTCTGTTTCATTCTGGTGTGACACCAACTACTCTACCCTTGGATCAAGAAGCTATTGTGGTAAAGCCATCCACATCTCTCAAGCAGGACGTCAGTTTGGAAGCTGGAGAGAAGATGGACTTGTCTGATATGCATCATAGGTTCCAGTACACAAAAGTATGGCAAAGCTGGGCAGTGCGAGTCACAGTAACAGCAGCAAGAGAGATTTGTGGGGTTTGATTAAAGCCAACGCTTTCCCAGACCAACGAAGAGCACACGACCTCCCCCAGCACGTGAAACGTGAGGGCTCTTCCTGCCGGTGCAGCCCAGCGTGCACAAACAGCACCGGCGCCGCTCCCAGACACGGATTGCACAGCCAGGAGGTGCAGCGCCAGCTCTCGGGCTTCCCTCGCTAAGGGTTCGGGTTCACACAGTTGGGTCGAGCTGTGCTACACAGAACCACTCCAACGCTCCAAACCACTGCGGACGGTCTGTGTGCATACCTAATCCAAAAGTGTTTCCACAAGGTGAGAGAAACCACAGGCACTTCAGATTATTAGTGCAGAGTTATAGGCCACGACCGCACGACTACGAACAGTTCGGTACCAACAATGACACAACTCATCGAGGAGGTCAAATACAGAGACAGGAACTGTTCACAAAGCACTGATAAGGAAACCGTTCTCAAAACAGTAATCAAACGACACGTCCAGACGTTGAAGAACAGTGTTTGCTGCAAAGCCTAATGTAACACAATAAAAACCCTACTTGGTTCAAAAGATCTAAAGTGTCCAAATTCAAAAGTCCAATTTCTCTTCTACCCTCTCCAAAACATCATTCCACGCAGTCCATTAAAACCCAAATGTGCAAAACGTTATGACCCGCCTTTAGGAGTGCATCAAAAATAGGCTGCCTGGTCAAACTATTACTTGAGTGGGAATTTTACAGCACCACAATCAGAATTCCCAGGGAGTTCAGAATTCATGTTCTGGTAACAAATTGGCTGACACTGTTCATCCTAAAGATGAACAGTGCATTTCCTGGTATCTGAAAATCATGGAGAGGAACATTTCCCACCCATGCTGAGACCCCTACTGCAGTTCAAAGTGAAATCAGGCAATCACATGTGCCTGCAGTAAGCTCTCCACAGTACAGTGTTAGCTGTAAATTTAGTGAATTTGCCAGATTAGGAATGAAAAGTTGCTGGTACCTTGCTTACTTGCAGAAGTACTTTTTTGGTTTTGTCTTTTGTTTTTCTCTTTTTCTTCTGAATTGTGCAGTTTGGCCCCTCCCTAGTAAGAGATTTACTATCAGGCTTTGAGAAACTGCGCAAGGTCCATTTCTGGGCCTCAGCTGAAAGGCAAATACAAACACGTTCTATACACACATGTGTGCACAGAAACACACACACGTATATAAAAACCAGTGTTCTGGGGTTTTTTGTTCTCATTTCCTATCATTTTCTTTGGTTAGAAGTCCGAGTGAGGAAATTAGAGGACCGAACAAATGGATCATTCTTCAAACGCTTCCATCACTACACATCACTAACTGGAAGGCTTGCATCATCCAGATCCACAAGGCCAGGATCCTGTTCCTGAGTGCCATTTTTACTGTGGGGTTCCAAGAGGCCCCAGTCAGTCACTTTGGAAGCTGACTCTCTTGGAGCGACAGCCTGGATCTTGTAGCTCCCTGGCCTGGCCTTGGTAAAAGATTGGTGAAATCCTCGCTTCTCCAAGGCAGGGTATTTGGCGTGAGGGTTTGGGACCAGAGGGCTGCCGTGAGCGGCTGCGGAATGTGAGGCGGCTGGGGCTGGGGCGGCAGAACGGAGAGCATGGCTGGGTTCGGCAGAAGGCTCGGTATGCTCCTGCAAAAGAAGAGCACGCATCAGATCAGTCCTTGACGTCACATTGGGAAGACACGGTTTCAGACTCTACTCTCAGAAACAAATCAAGGTGGAAAACAGACAAAGCGAAGCAACAGCCACAGCAGCAGCAGGCAGCGCTTTCGCACGGCAGCGCGCTGTTACCTGTGAGCTTACAGCAGGATGTGACAGCAACAGCAGCTTCCTCATGTGGAGAAATTAAATCTCTCAACCCAACCTCAGCAGCAGTTTAGACTTTTAACACAGTCCTGCAGACTGAGGCTTCTCATTCTCCCAAGGCGTTCAGTAACCTTTTTTTGAGGACACACACTGTAAAGGCCAGTGCAAGTGACACCTTTCATAAAGTTCTCAAACTCATTCATATCCACATCAGGCTATCCTGAGGGAAAGCACCTTTCACTGTTTGCTCTTCCTGAAGTACCAATCTCCCTAACTTGTTCCAGGGACAAAAAACCCAAGCTCATTTTATGCTATCAAGACTGTAACAATGCCCAAAGTTAACAGGCCTAGAGAAGAAACAATCTGTAAGCCGTTCCTTCTGTCAAGGTCTCTCCTGGTGTTTGGTATCATTAACTGCCACCCTGCTGACCTTCACATAACTTTAAGAGTGATACTGGGAAAATCGGTCTCCACTATTCACTTACTGATAGAAACAAGTTACCAGACTGCATAGGAATTGTTTGGGTGTCTGAAGTACAGGCACAGAGCACCATCTGAGATGGCCTGGGATACCCTGCCCCTCCAGCTGTATCTGCAGCACAAACGTTCCTTGGGTTCTGCATCCTGTCTCTCAGCTCTGTAAGGAGGCCTCACACACCCAGGGATATATGGAAAGCAGTGCTGGATGCAGTGCTCAGCTGTCCGACCACAATGGTGTGCGATGAGGCAGTGCACGCTCCCCTCTGCTGCTCCAGGAGCTGCAGCTCTGCCATCCTGGACTGAAGGAATCTACGGATTCACGTGCGTCCCAGATGCAAATACACACCATAATGAAACGCTTCTCTTCATAGCGGTTCGACAAGATTTCTTTTGGAATGCTATGCCATGAAGTCATACATCTGACCAGAAGGAATCTGCCAAGTGTTACTGTATTTCTTTTTATAAATTAAGGAATATTAAGGAACGTTCCCCAATTCCAATGAAGTGCTTCACATTATTGACATTGCCTGATGATACTCCACTGAGAAAAGTATTTGCTTCAGGAGAACACAGGAGTGAGAGATTTACCTCCTATTCTTATTAATAATTTTAGTTCAACAAATACGACAAAAGTAAGGGATTTGAGGACAATATCTCTATAGCAAGGTTTTTGCAAAGTTGACCTGCAGGACACTCAGGTTTTCCTCCCCTGCTGACTGTAACATCCCAGTCAGGAGGTGATGCTGCTGCGTTACCCTGAGCATGTACTGCTTTGAGCAGTGTGCTGGTCACACATCCTAGTGCTTCTACGTTGGAACTAATAATTTCATGCAGAGACTCAGAAGCCATGCAAATCAGGCTATGATATTATCCCTCCAATTACAGGAGTTACAATGTGCATTTGTTGTCTGCACGGATCTGGATTAGTTTGTGGGGAGCTTAAATATAATTTTGCTTTTGCGCAGTTTCACAAAAATGTAACGTAAAATGGAAATATGAACTCTCATGCAAATTAGTTTTGATACTTTCATTTTCAAATGACATCACGTAACTTATATTTAAATATATAGTATGCTTTTAAGTATAAATACAAAGGTTTGCCATTTTTAATTCCCAATTATTTTAAAAGTAAGAGAAAACCCAGTGCAAACCTGTAAGTGAATGATAACAATTTATGAGTTAGTTTTCAGTAATGGCAATGACAACAGGTAGCGTTATGTTTAGGATCTGCAGTGCACATTAGTCTCTAGCCCTAGCCCTCTGTTAAGAAGGCGAGTTTCCATGAGAGCCCACATACGTGCTGCATTCACCAGTTCTTGATGTATACCTCTGTATACAAGGATTCGACAGCCTTCTGGCCTGCCGCATCTGGAACACAGGGCAAAGCTAAGATTAGAGTAACCTACACTCAGGGAAAGGAGAGAAGAGAGGGAAAGGGAAAGAACCGATCCAGACAGTGACAGCTACGTCGCTCAGTTAGCCCCACAAAAACAAAGCGTATACAAGGAAAAGTTATCAGCTTACTTTCATTCCCCCCAGGAGAAGCACAATTTGTAACAGGAAGTTTTATCTGAAGGCATGAAGCAGCTCCCAAAAACAAAACTGAGAGCTTAGATTGGTTTAATCAAAACACAGTATCAATGCAAATGTGTGGTCAGAAGGCAGATTTAAGTGATTAGATGTCAGATCATGGGGGCAATGATGTATTCGGCTCATTACAAACCACCCCATAGCCAGACAGTGGAAACCACAGCCTGGAACACCTGAACTGTCAAGTACCCATTTGGTAAATGCGGATACTCGGAGGCACCGTGACACTGCAGCGAGCGCCGCTATTCACCAGTCAGTGGGCTTTTTGTTAAGCATCCAACAGCAGCTCCAGTGCCAGCACGTACGCAACGCTGGCATCCACGTGGCTCCACAAATACAACGTGTGTCACAGTGCCTCAGTTCAGCAGTGCCAGGTGGTGTGCGTGCCACGTGTCCAACAGCCAAAACTAATTCATGCGGGCAGAGATCGCTTAGAAAAGTTACTTTATGTTGGAAATTGTATCTGCACATACAATAAACCATCAGCAACAGGGAACGACAATTTAGCAGTGAGCTGTTAAAACCAAATTAGGATATTGGCACCTGATTGTAAAATTTGGCAATTAAACACCTCGCAGGAATTAGAAAGTCTCGGTTTTCCTTCCCAACTCGTGGCAGCACTGTGACAAAGGACATCCCCAGCTCGGAAGGGTTTCTCTAGGTTAGCACTTGCATTATCTACACGTCCAGGAAAATACAGTGCACAAAGTCACATACGAGTCAGACTAAGGTAAAAGCTCCAGTAAAACACAGAATCTCTTATGCCAGTCTGTATGAAAGTTCATGCAAAGATGCCACATTCCCACGGGACAGGAGAGAGGACAGGCAAAAGGAAAGCACAACTACAACTTCATGTGCACAAGTGAACATCAACTCATCGCTGTTTCTCTGAGGGTCAGAATAACATACGGAAGCTGCCGATCTTCCAGGTCCCCGCTGCGCTACAATGGCCCCAGAAATTGCTTTTATCCAGCTGTGCATGTCTTCTGGGCTGTCCGCCTGCAGCAAACAACACGCGTTACATTTAACACAACCGACACAACCTCCCCAGCGCCCTGACCGTCTGCATCACAATGACAGCCTTGTCCTCCATCAGTGGTCTGCTATCTAAAGCCACTTTCATTTCTTAACCCAGACATTTCTTAACATCTTACCCAGACTCTTCTATTATCTGTATATAGTTATAAAAAATCATAAACAAGAAATAAGTGTTTTATAGTATTTGAATACTCTAGACCCAAATTTTTACTTTCTGCAAACAAAACCATTCAAGTGCCCCCAGAAATCATTACAGTAGATTTTCTGACCCCTCTTATGGCTAAAGACATCACTTCTGTGCTTTTTGGTCACTGTTGCACTTCACTTCTAGAAGGTATTGACTGAAGAGTCACAGTAAACGACAAATCAGCCTCTTTCGGAGGTCAGCTCTGCAAATACTTGGAACAACCACCCAACAGAAGTGCAGCAGCCTGACAGTGAATAGCAAGGGTGTAGACATGGGGGATAAAGGCAGACAAAAAGCTAAAGCTATCTTCTAATTGGGCTGTAACTTTAATACACAAGCACATCCACTGAGAAGAAATATCTGCACCACATCATTTCATTCTGTTCAGGACAGAGGGGTTTAAAAGCCAGGTAGATGAGATGCTCAGGGATGGTTTAGTAGTGGACAGGTACGGTTGGACTCAATCTCAAAAGTCTTTTCCAACCAAACGATTCTATGATTCTAATCAGCTCAGAACTCAGCATCACTGCCTTTATCAGGCTATGCAGGTCTCTCTGATCCCGCAGGAGAAACTCCAGAACCATACACAGAACTCAGTACCATAAGCAGCACATTCCCCCAGAGCCAGGAAAAGCAAATCTGTGATTTGAATCATATCTGAACATGTAAAAGGTGACACGGCAAGGATGCAGAGAGTGAAGTGCCCACAGATACATACTACCAAACAGGTGCGGAAATCCAAGTGGTGCCGTGCTTTAGTCAGTATTTTAATGTGGCCACAAACTTGAATTCAAGACCTCCATTACCAAGCATAAAAATTCAGTACTTCAAAAATAAAAGGTTTAACATATTGAGTTGATCCTACGGAATCTGAAGACCTGAATGCCAACAAGCTCACTTTAGGATTTGTTGTTTATTATTTTCATACACTACCAAAACAACACTTGCTGTTACGTGGAGTGTTTCTTATATATGTCTTTCTGAAACACAATGAAGATCACATTCACTCTGAAAATGATGGCACAGTTAAATACAGCTTTGAAACAAAGAGCAGCACTTCTTTGCTGGGACTATGGCAGTCTTTTGGGTTTGCCCAGAGTTTACAAGAAGGAATTACCTGTACATAGAAGGTTCGAGAAGTTGTTACGATTTCGAAGAGATTGTCTCTCATCATTATATCACTGCAAAGGAAACACAAAAGCACCTCAGCAGCCAAGCAACACAGACCCACTTTATTTTCAAAAGTCTGTGGGATGTGCAGAGAGTGAGAGCATTTGGTGTCTGCAGACCTTTGCACCTCTTTAGCACGACTGTTGGGTTTTGGTAAATAGCAAATAAAAAAACCAAGGTGTCTCACCCATTGTAGCCCTAAGACTCATTAGTTTCAGTGGCATGTGCTCCTATTTATACTTTTAATTGCAATATTGCAAAACATATCCCATCAAGTTTATTGTTAGGAGTCAATTTGCTGCACAGTTTCTTTCTGTGTTTGCGAAGTATAAGCCCTAAACAATAGCCTAGTAAAAAAAAATTCAAAATCCCTCATAACTACTACCAAGGCAATTCATTCTTTAGGAATTGCTGTTTGGTGGGAGGGAAACAGCAGGAGGGAGAGTTCTCATCTGAATTTAGACATTTAATACAAGGTCATGTCCCCTGAAGGCTTAGAGATTATCTAAGAAGAACAGAGACTCTCCAAAGCTGCTGCCTCAGGTCAGACAGCACCTGTACATCTCTGACTCCTGACTGCATGATTTCCCTTGTTCCACCCTTGTCAACACATCTGCATTCTTCTCAGTTATGAGTCTGAGACACACACTAACACAGAGCCCTCTAAATCAGTTCTATACAGAGAGCTACCTGCTGTCCTACAGAGCACCACACCTGCACACATCAACCAGTCATTAAGTAGTTCTCTGCTGTTCACACTGAGCTGTCCAGCCACGCCAGTGCAGTGTGCTGCACGCCATGGAAGAGCAGCAGTGCTTCTCTCCTCACCTTTGTTTGCATTCCTGAACTTTATGGACCTCCTTAAGTGGTATCACCCTCAGAGGCTCCTTCTCCTGAAAAAAAAAGAAAGGCATAACTATGTCAGTTGACTGTATCTAATGAAGAAAACACCCTCAGAAAGTCAGGAGTCAGAGCTGTTGACAGTAGCAGACTTAGACTTTCGAGGTGGTCACTTCAGCAAAAGGTGGTGTCAACCACAGTTTAATTTGCTTTCTTAAGTATTCAACTAACAACGGCTCTTGTACCAAAGAGGAGGCCAAATCAAGAAGCAAAATACCCCAAAACATTAAATCACCCCTCTGTAACAGAGACAACCACCCCTGCTCCCTTCCCCTAACTGGATCAGAACATTGAATCCGGCCTCAAGCAGCTTATTGCAGTAAATCCATGATCACATTCATTTGCAATGAAACACTTCAATACAGGGTGCTTTGCTAATTGCATTGTATAATGTGGCTTTAAAAAAGATTATTTGTATCCTATCCTCAATACAATTAAAATAATACAAAGAAATAAATCGTACCAGAACCTGAAAAACAACAAGGATTCTTAAAGCAGGTGGAAATTCTGGTACTGTAACAAAAAAGTTACAATTCCTGGGAAAGCTTTGCTAAACAGGAAAAAAGTGAGAGCATTCCAACAGAAATACTTTCACTTTTGCCATGATAACAAAGTCACGCACAATTTTTTTCCTGTCCTTGTTGCAGCCTGAAATTCGGATTCTTGACATCTTGCATCTCACAGCTGGCCTGTAAACTTGATTTTCCTTCATTTACAATATTCTGCAGCTCAGACTTCACTCCTTGGGCACAGATTTTCATGTTGAGTAAGTGTGGGATTCCCTTTCGGGGCAAACAGACTGTCCCCAGCACCAGCTGCTTCCTTTTTACACGAAGCCTGAAGGCACTTAACATTTAGGCAAAACTGGCCAAAAGGCTGAAGGGTGGTGAGTGGGAAAGGAAGATCAGGAAACAGAAATGAACTCTGTAAGCACTGCTGCTGGGCAGCAGAGCTCTGTGCCCAACTGGGCTGCCCCGGTGAAGCAAGGGTGTGGAGAAAGTGCCTGAATGATAAAACGCCCCCTAATTCTGGCTCTAAATCAAGAGCTGAAAGATTATGGTTTTGTCTCCGCAGAGAACGATCAGCGGTTTCAAGAACCCAGTGAATTACATGCAAGTCCAAGGAGGCATAAGACACGAACACAAAGATCAGGGCGACTGTAGAATACCCCCTGTGTCTGCTCTTCTGTGCCTCACAGAGGCTCCCAAACAGCAAACTGAACTCAGAATTAACTGCCACCCTGTTACTTGTTCATTCTTCCTGACTGAAAAGCTGTCAGAGCACAGAGGCAGGAGCCGTGGGAGCAGCACGGCATATTCTTCAAATACACGCGTATTTCTTTATGTTTTCTTGCAACACTCACTGGAAAATAACACCATTTGGAAACTCACCAGTTCAGACTTGAAATAGCCTATCGTGTTCTCATCTAACTGGAAGTATCTTCTCTTCCAGTTCTTCATCTGGTAAAGGAAAATGGAAACACATTCACGGATAATACACAAATACACTTACATGTCATATATTATCCATATATTTAATTGTATTTATAATTCTAGTTGATACTTATAATATATACTATTGTATATTTCCTATTTATCATTATTAATCTATAATATTTATACATTTCGTACATTAAACACATATACTCGTGTGTTGTGTGTATATATAGGGCCCAAAATAATTCTGCAAGATGCTTCCCAATTAATTTACTTTTAAAACTGCAAAAATTAAGAAATCTGGAAGCTACTATTATCTATAAGAATTCTTCAGCCATCTCCAGTCTCCAGTGAAATTGTAGCAAGTCAGCAGCACAAATACCCCACAAGAAATGTTAAAAGACAGTTTTCTACTTTAATTAAAACAGGAATGTTACAAAAAGAAGCTCCATAATCCAAGATAAAACAACTCTAAGGACTCTTGAAGCAGGTGTATCTTGCTTAATCTGAACTATCAGTGCCTGCTCTCAGCAAGGCAACCTGTGACCAGTTCCACTTGCGTTCACCACTCTGACACGTCGTACAATTCTTCTTCTGAACTGAAAAATTACCTTTTGCTAAACTTTTTAGTGATTTTAAAAGCCTGCAGACATCTTGCCTTAATTTTGATGCTTCTCGTGAGCGAGATAAGGATCTCTACACATAGAATAGAAGAATCCCTAGCTGCATGTACCAACCACCACGTGAAAGTCTCTGCACACAACTGTTCCTCTCCAAAACACCTCCACTAACACCACACTGAGGAAAGTCACAAAGAGAAGGAATACAGACAGAAATTATAGGCTCCAGGAAGCTGAGTTTTATCTTTAGTTATCCTTAATATTGTCAGTGGTGCTGGAGTTACTGGTAGTTATGTCTCTCTCTTTAAATCATCCACTCTCCAAGTACAACTGCTGCCCCAGGACCTGTGTTGGTGATGAATGAATGAAACACCCAGTCTCCAGCACTTACCACCGCCCCTTGCTTTACGCAGTAGCCAGCTTTGATGACAGCGTTATCCGGGGGGTGCTTAGCAGCGAAATAGGGCAGGTGACTCTGGGACCGTTTCAGGTAGTTCCGATCCCCCCCGTCACTGCACTCACTGGCTTCTTCTTTCTAGAGAAAAGCAGGAAAGTTCAGAACACTCAGTTGTTTCAAAAGGTCAAAGAACAACTGTACCTGTTATACAGGAAATAACTGTGTCCTCCCACGCCACAAACACCATTTCCAATCTGTTTGAAAGGGTAAAACACTTCAGCTGATTCCTACAGACAACAGGTAGTGAGGCTCTCCAAGGGCTCTGGTTGAGTATTCCTGAGCTCCAGTCAGAAACCCCCTCAGTGCTGGGTGTTCTCAAACACTGACAGGCTCTCCATGAAGAACATCACACACCTAATGCCAAGGAACACGGAGGTATTTAGTGCAAACTCATAACACAACTTTAAGGCCAAAACACCAGAGGTGGCTACAGCAAAGACAAAGCTTTTTCTAGGACTGCAATACATAAGAATTCACCAACGTTTCAAATGCAGTTCAGGTGCACACGTCATTTACAGGGAGTTACTCCAGTCTGTAACTGTTCCCAGCTCAGGGAACTTCCAGAACCAGATACATATCTACCCCTCTAACACTGCACAGGTTCTTCTGCTGTGAGTTTATCCAATCTTGGCAACTCAGAGACATTTCTTGCACCCCTGTCATCTTTTGGAAGGGGTACCTTATGTTCCCTTGCTCACTGAAAGAATAACTCCTTCTCTTTGTCTCACCTGGCCACACCATCAGCTTTGTTCAGAGGCCCACAGAGCTCACACTGGCAAGGACTGCTTATGCCACTGACTCTTGCCAACTGGAATTCTGTAAAGTTTCAACATCCTCCTTCAGCCATTCCTCTTGCACTCAGAGATGTGTTCCTTATACAGAAATCATTCCAAATCATCCTCGAATCTTTCTCTGATCCTTTCTAATCCCAGTTTTTAAGATAAGAACAAAACCAGACACAGGACTCGAGGTCTGGTCAAAGGCAGGATTTACACAGCAATGAAGATGTTTTCTCTTTTGCTCCTTACCCTTTTTCTAGACGATCCTAATATTTGTGGAGTTACTGAACAATAGGATGATGTTTTCATAGCGTGACTGCAACTCTAGTCTCTCACTCCAGTGGAAATTGTTATTTCACAATCTAGTATTCTCTATAAAAAATAGGACTGCTTTCCTCAGAATCCCTTACATCACATTTATTGTCACTGAATTTCACTCACTATCTCAATTTTCCACACATGCCATTTCATAAGGCCCCTCTGCAATAGTTTAATCTCCTGCCATCCTTACCACCTCTAATGATATCATGTCTATATCATTAGCAGACTTAATCACCTCTTTAACTGCCAGAAAATTTGGGCAGAAAAGACAGAACATTGGCATTCCTGGCACCAACAATTCATTTCACACACACAAACCCAGATGTTTTCAGCATGTTCATTGATATGTGTCAGTAAAAAAATCAACACTCAAGTTATTCTTTATAGTTCCATATAATTCTGTAATCTTGTATAAAGGGAATAAAATTCTAAAAAAACCGCAGGATCACTAAAAGGTACAGACCAAAGTGAGTCCTCTGGGCAAGGTGAGGAGCTGGCAGCTATACTGTGATACTTAACCTGTTCTCACCTACCAAACAACAGCTCCCTTGTTTTAGGGCATTACCTGGGTCGGTGTGATGATAGGAACGCCGCCAACAATTTCTGTCCTGTAGGAGACCTGCTTCTTTCCCCCGGGGCTCTCAGCCTGGCGGTTTGAATTATCCATCGGGCACAGAGGGTCAGACTGCTTTGGTACCTGAGAGGGGAATAGAATCATTAACGTCACTTTTAGGAAGACCTAAAGAAGCCTTAATCGTTACTCAAGAAGTTTTAATTTGTCTTCAGCAGGATTTAACAAGTGCTCTAACTGCGAAAGGCCAGAAAAGACTCACATGAAGACTTGTCACTAAGGTGATGTTTTAGTTCTCAAAGGAAAACTGGTGCCAATAAAGAACATTTCATCAGGTGTCTTTAATCTAAAAATCAACTCCCAGCTCTGCCCCAAGTGCTGCACCTGATCCTCAAACAGTAGTGCTGATGTGTAGAATTGGGTCTTTATTTTCCCCTCGTGCTCAGTGTTAGCAAGAGGTGCTCTAGCCCAGAGCCGCCCCGGTGCCTGCAGAGCATGGGCTCACACAGGGCCACAGCACGGGGACTCCATCAACCCTACACACATCACTAAACTTTGTCCAAAATGACCCTACCTACCTCTTCCTATCATCAACTGTCTGAGAACTCTCTCAAAGGTGGAACTAAAGCTCTCAGAACACCACCAGATTTTAATTTCCCCTAGAAGTGTGCTGATCTAAAACGTTTACTTAAATTTGTGCAAGAAATAAACAACTGCAACCTAAGAAATGCATTAGCTGGCAACTGAAGGCATCTTCATTTATCATCTCCTTTCACCCCTAATATTAATACAGTATATTTGAAGTCACTTCAACAAGAGGAGATCAGGAGTGTTGCACCACAATATCCCAGCCAGCAACCCCATGGCTATTTACACAGGACACCCAAACTCCTTCAGAAAGGAGGGACACACAAGTTGGTTGTGCACCGTATGTTACCATGCAAGGCTGTGGCACATTCACAACTTGAGACTGAATTAATCTAGGTAAAAACAAGGTTAGTTCACAGTCTGCTGTGGTTCTACTTCCTGTGCCAGGACTGCTCATTTCACAAAAAACACCCTGCAGTGAAGGACAGACTGTCCTGAGAGCACGGATGTCAGCCTGGTCACGGGAAGCTTGCTCAGCTGTGGCACCAGGCTCATTCTCTCACTTCCACCTCCCCCTTAAGCCTCACACAAGGCCCAGCTTTGCAGCACAGGGAGAAGGTGTCTCCACTTCCAGCTGAGCCTGCTGCTGGGGGCTAAGACATTCTCCTGGTGCACACGGATGAGGGGCTCAGCCTGCCAGGAGCTGGAGCTTGCAGCTACAGCTGCATGGTGAGTGCTTCAGCCGTCATAAAACGTTACAGTCCAAACCCTCTGCCGCCTCCTCGTATGAGTGCATTGTCAAACAGCACTCAAATAGGTACATAACGTGCTAGACTGCAAAGGTTCAGTTATTTTGAAATTATCAGCACTCAGAGTTCTTCAAGACTCATTGTGGCTTTTAGCATTGCAATCAACAGCAAGCGATGCTCATATGAAGAGGAGTAATTGGATTATCTTAATGATTTGATAAAATAAGTGGCCACACAGAACAACCTCTGAACACATGAACAATTCAAAGGCATGTTCCTTCACAGAAAAGAAATGCCAATGATTCCACCAGCCATTTACAATGCAAGTGAAACACAGGATAAACAGCTTTCAGACTAAACTCCTGTTTGATGCACTGAATTCTGTATTCGCTCTATTTCTCGAACTGGTAACAATTCCAGCCTGGCTATGGTGTGTCCTCCTTACTAAAAACCCAAGTGAGAAGGCTTTGTGTTGCTGGTTTTTAATTTATGATTAGGAGTAAAGGTTTTAGAACTCTAGAGAAATAACGTAAACAACTCAGAAACATCCTTAGGTGACCTAAAACTGAGAAAGTCACCACCACCAAACACAAATGTGCACACCCACGCTCAGAACTCCTCTGGGTAAGGGTCTGTGCTCAAAACAGTCCATGTCATTGCTTCCCCAAAACTGGAGAGAAACCAAAGCCATAACTTCTGCCTCCTGTAGTAAAGGCTGAGGTAACACATGGGGTTTTCTCTCATGGATTGACAACTGGTCCTGGTACAAACCAGAAAAGGAATGTAACTCTGATCAGAACACATCAGTGTTTCTTTGAACAGATCTTAGGTGAAATCAGGAGAGAGCCTGATGTGTTTGCTCTTTCTTGTAGGGATACTTCAAGAAACACAAACATTTTGACATCAGGCAAATGCATCGTGTCTTTTCATTGCTTGCAAATGTCTTCTGGGTATTTCAATTAATATTAAATGTGTGTGGTTCATTTTAAATTATCAGAAACCACCACATGCTGTAATGGAAAAGACAATCACATTTCAGTTCTATTTCCAAAGAAAAAAGTGAAATACACTCCAGTTTAGAAGGGGTTCTATGCAGTTTCTCCAACTGTTGGAAAGCCAAGCCTTGCCTGTAGAGTTATAAGGACTACTCTAGCATAGAAACTGGAGGCAAAGATTCCTTTTAAGCACCTCAAGACAATCCCCATCGGAAAGCGTTGCTAAGAACCACCTAAAGCACTTACAGTGATTTTGGTAGCTTTGTTCAGAACATTCACCCACTCCACTAGGTCCTGCTGGTCGTTGGCTTGTAGGAAATATTTCCTCATCCCTGCGTTCATAACTGTTAAAAACCATGTGAGAAGTGAACACCATTGACATTCAAGAGCAAACCTAACACCATCATAAAAAGAACTGATTTCAGACAGAATCCAGCTGAAGTATTTAAGCTCCCTGCAGCATTTCTTTTCAGAAAGCCATCTCACGATACCCACATCCACTTGACAGGCTTTGTTTTAAAAAAAATATTTTTCTTCTCCTTTTTTTCTAAGCTTTCCCCTTAAATGGCATTGTCCAGAATTGGTTAAAGGATCATCAACAGAGCAGAGGCCAGCTGCTTGTCAGAAACACCTGGAATTGGGGTAGATTCTGTACAAAAAAAAATCTAAGCAAAGACCATCAGAAGCTTTTATGATTATCTGAAGTTCTACTCAAGTTTAAACAGGTTTAAGTATGAATAAACCTTGAAGGTACCCCAAGAAAATTCTGTTTCTTCAGAGCAGCAATAGGCTGAGAGGATGAGCTGATGGTATTTTTAGATCAATTAAATCAACACTTTTGCCAGTAATACAGATTAAAGTATTTAAATTTCTTGTCTTCCCAGCTGACAGGTATGCCACGTTCCTGAAAACACACATTTATTAGCTTATCAGCACCGCAAAAGTTTCAAACATCTGAAAACCTGCTCTCCCCCACTCTTCATCGAGCTGCCACACAAACAGCCACAAAAGCACCTTGTGAAGAAGCCAACATTTCTCACACTGCAGAAGAAAGAGTGAATACAAGCTATTTTTAAACAATACACTGCCAGCTGTATCAGGAATAGCAGAACATTGCCTGTTTCTAATTTATGAAGACTGTATTTGATGCACATGCTGCACGCAAGAACTTACCAAAACAGAACTCTGCCTTTGGCCTCAGCTTCGTTGCATCACTAACCTAGGAGGAAAACAAGGATTATAATTATCACTGTGCATACAAAACATACATGGGATAGCACAATTTGTTCTCTTTCAAGCCACTAAATTTGCAGATCAGCAGTAGGTATACAGATGTGCAGATACATCAAGAGTACTACACAAGACTCGGCTCAGGATGTGCAAACTATGGTAAGACAACTTAAGCCAAATGCTCCTATTCCTTATATTTAAGGACTCATTATCAGACTAACATTAAAAAGTGAAACTGCAAACACAACACTTCCATTTGTGTTTTGAAGTTCTATTTCTCAACTGAACTAAAATCCCAAGGTTATTTCATACTGTCAAGGACGTTGGTTGTATTTTGGTTCATTAACAAAAAAAGAACAACGGTGGGAGTAAGAAGGAAGAGGGTGTACTGCTTTGAGAGAAAGCATTGCCAGTTTTACATCACAGAGCACTGCTCTCTAGGGTGGGGGAGAAGGCAAAGTGGTCTCTCACATCAAAACCTCTTTTTTGGCCTGAAAAAGAACACATACCACGTAACGAGAATTATGGGGAGTCAGAGAGGGTTCCACATAGGAGGCACATCTGAACTGCCTCCAAAGGTCAAGACAAGCAAAGAAAGGAGGAGAAATGAGCAGAAAGACAAGAGAAGGTCAATTGGTTTTCTCCACTTATTTGTTACTGCAGCATCTGCTACAGATTTACCCATGGAGATGATCTTAGTTCAATTTTCTTTCAAGCACGTCTTGCATGCTATGGGAGTTTTTCTGTCCTACCCAGTAAAGATCATTCCTACTTGCAAACCACCACACCCAACGACCTATCTCCCACTTCACAAACAGCCTGTCTCTTCTTCAGACTAATGGGAATTCAAACACTCAAAAAGAAACAAAACAGTTCAGAACATCAAACGTACACAGCACAAAGAGCTGCCATGTGAAACCACAAAAGAAACCAAGACAACATGGCAATTGGTCTGTTTTATTTTAACCTGGTACTATTGATGTGTTTGTTCCACTTCTCTAAAACTCAGGAGCAGCACACAAGCAAAAATCTTCCCAAGTGCTACACGAGAGGCATTTAAACCTGTCTGAGGTTCAAGCCTTTGCAAGCAGCCCTCAGTAGTCATCACCAAATTTAGTAAACAGTGTCTCACGTTTTTCTTACCTTGGAAATATAGGTAAGCTTGATGACTCCAACGGGTGGGGATCCAGAGGGAAGATTCTGAAACAAATCACACGTTACAAAGTGAAATTAGTTTATGCATAAAAAGTAACTGAAATCCAAAACCAGAAAGAAAATCCTAAGTGTTTTTATAGACAATACACAATGTGTGCTCAAAACAGGATCTCAACTGTGTGTTTACTGTACACACATCTGTTAATCACCTAAAAACAGAATGACTGCTACAGACAATACAAACAGTAATTGTTTCATAGGTTTGTGTGTTTATTACTAGAGGAAAAAGGATTCTTGCAGGTCTGCATCCAGGAAATCCGGAAAGAATACCTTTTCCTTCACAGATGTTGGCGTCTTATGTGTTCTGCTCGGGGCAGAAGGGACAAGAGGTGACATCGGTCTGTTAGGGCAGACACTTCAAAAGCACTGTCACGTATTCTCCAAAAGGGACTGAAAAATCACAGCCTTGTCATTCAATATTAATGGCATCGCAGGGAAAGGCCACAGTACTCGTGATGTGAGTAAAGCTGCTCACCTCCACCCGAGAGCAGAGGTGAATTCGTACACCTGTGCAGTGAAACCCGTGTGCGATTGGCTCACCTGGGTGACACAACACCACCTCATGCCTGCAAGGGCCTGTCACGCGCACCCAATACACCCATCAAACCCAGACACAGCACACGGTGATTCAAACCTACTGACTCACTCCTGAGAGGAATCAAACTCGGATTGCCATCTGATCCCTATATCTCTCATCTACACTTAAGATTGCATGTTGGCAGTTCACTGATGTTCAAGCTGGTTTTAATGTTCTCCTACAAAGTGCAACTGGTAATGTTTGCAACATGAACTCTATTTTTGTATTAAAAGAGTGCACAAAGAAGAAACACTGATGTACAATTATTTCACTGACATAACTATTTTTTCCTCCTAGCTTCCAGGATGGTGAGCGAAGATTAAACCCAATTTTTAAGTTCAAAAAATCTGAAGAAGTGGAAATTGATGGAAGTCAAGAAGCGACTGCCAGGACCCTCTCACCTGTGGGTTGTCCATGTACCACACCAGACTGTCCTCTCGCGTGTCCAGAATGAAGTACCGCCGCAGAAACTTCCCGCTGTTCTCATTTTCTTCAATATCTAGGAAACCACAGATGCGATTCTGACGATCCACATAAGGCATTTCTGACCCTGACCATCACACTGCAGAACGAAAAGCACAGGGGTTAAGCCAGGCTCCTCGTTACCAATTCTCAGACCGTTCTGTGCCCACCCGTAACATTTTCAGCAGTTTTAAATAGCAGCAAAAAGAAGTTTCCCCAGCAGAACAAATGAAGTGTGGCTGTGTCCTTACCATCACCACTGAATTTTTAGTTAGGGCTTTCTTTCTTGTTTAAAGTGTACACTTAAGATCTCTACTACCCCAACTGCATGGGTACGAGTGGCAAACAGCAGGTGAGCATCCAGACTGGCCTTGGCGAGGTCACTACAGAGTCCCCATCGGTTCTCCCTCACAACCTGCACAAAGCCAATGGGAGGTTCACGCTTCCTTCTTTGACACTGCCTTTCACCAACAAAGAAGGATCTCTGTCAGCAGCTCTGCCATCCAACGTGATTGCTCATCTTTTGTTTAAGTAAATTCAACAAAAAAGCTTTCAGAAACACTGGTCACATTTTGCTTTTCTCCTACAAGAAGCACTCCATGTCTGACCACATCTAGGAACAGACAGCTTTCCATCCTTATACAGAAGATGGGAACCACTTGTTAGTCCAAATCTGAAATCTCAGCAACCACATGGCACTAAGTTTGATTTTTTATTTTGATTTTTGGGGTTTTTTTTTCCTTTTTATTTTTTGCTTTAAAAGTAAAGATCTGTCCTGCTGACCACTTATTCCCTTTTTGCCTGCTTCACCTTTTACGGTTCTGTCTCATTGCAGGCTCTTGCATCATTTCTTTTGCTTCCTTTTATTTCACCTTAGAGGCCAGCTATGCCAGACCAAAGAGAAATGAGCATTCTCATCTAAAAATGGCAATAACCAAACACTTAAATATGATAAAAACCAAGTCCATGCCAATCTTTCCCAGTGCAGGAAAGAAGCGATTCTGTTGTCTCTACATTGTTACAGACCTCAAAGACAGCACATATCTAAAAATTCAACATGAGAAACAGAAGGTTTAAGCACTTCACACTCCTTGTAACATCTTGCAGCTTTCACTGTGCAATATGGAAGTTTCCTTTAAATATTTCTTGAAGTTGTTTACCTTTACTATGTCCTTGCTTAAAGGTTTTCAATTTATATTTACACAGACACCTGACAACTCTGCAGCTCCCTACTGACACACCACAACAAAACACAACATATGGCTAAACACATTTCAAAGTGTTGTCTGGGGATCAGACATAAAAACGTGGATATGTGCTTATATTTACCATGGCCCTGTTATATGGCTAATTAGAATTACTCATCATGTTTTGCCTCAACCACTGCGAGAAACAACTTTTAAAAATCTATTATCCTGGTTTTGGTACCATACAAGAAGGATTTCTAGTAAACAGTTCTAATTCATATAACTCAATCTGTAAAGTAACCGACCTCTCACCGCCAAACAACCCTCTGGCGTGAACTCAACTCTGGTACATTGAGTCAAGCACCAGGGACCAGATCAACACTGGCACACTGGAATAATCTCCCCAGGGAAGTGGTGGATTCCTCCACACTGGACCCTTGTAAGGCTCAGCTGGACATGGTGCTGGGCCATCTCATTTAAACTACAGATCACTGCAAAATGTTGGACCAGATGATCTCTCAGGTCCTTTCCAGCCTGACATTCTGTGATGCACATCCCAGTTCAGCAGGATTTGCCAAAAGCTGAAGACATGTAATGTCTTAGTGATGACAGACTATTAGAAATGTTAAAGGTTTAGGGTTTTATAAAATAAGCTATTGAATTTTGAAGTTAAATGTATTTTTGTGAATAACAAAGTTAATGCCTTTGTTCAAGATGCAAGAAGTTTTCTGCACAGCCCCAAGGACATTACATGTGCATGAGCCCCCCAGTGAGCGCTCAACTGCTTTGGTGTTCCTTCTGCCTCCTAAAGGTAAGGGAGTTCCCATATTTAAGGTCCAAAATGATGGTTTAAATCCTCAGAGGCTTTTCAGTAAAGTCACAACATTCACTATGGTAATGTATTTTGTTTGTATGTTCCTCCCAATTTAAATACCACAGATGTAATTCCAGTGCTGTCACCGAGTTACAAGTGACAGCAAAACCAAACACTCAAGCCCTCTCAAGATGACGTTCCAATGGTAACAAACACCCAGCAGCAATCCACACGCTGGCCCTTGGGGTCACTTCACCCTGAAACGACATCTCCCTACAAACAGCCCTGCTATGGGGAGTAAGCCCGAGGGCAGTAATCCTCCCCATCACACCTCCCAGCAGGCAGCGCTCGGCATGGCACACCGCTTGTGTTTGAAGGAATTAAAGGCTTGGTCATTCCCAGTGCCGTTCCCAGTTGTGTCAGGTGGCCCCTCAGCAAACCCCACAGCCCTCCCGGAACAGAACTCCAGTGCAACACCAACAGCTTAGGGAGCCCAAAGCCCGTGCCTATAAAAAGCAAGCAGGGGCGGACGGTTTCCTGCCTGAGCAGGCTGGGGCTGCTTCTGCACAGAGGGGAAGGAATGAAACAAGAAAAATGTGCTTGTGAGACAACATACCAATTGATTAAGAATCCCTTGAATAAAACCAATCCAATCAGAAAGCCTTGATGAAAAATTAAAGGGAAACACACAATGCTCTGAGTGCACGACTGGCTAGAGCCCAACTACTCACACATGGCAACTTGTTTTTGCAGGGCAAAAGAAAATTCTGTCAATAAACTGATCTGCACAGAAAAATACTTAAATTCACTCAGATTTTCTATTGCAAAGCAGCACTAGTGAGTTTCTAGCCTATTTGCAGTTTCCTTGTCCTCTCATGAAAATAGAGGATAAATGATCATTAATTTAAAAACTTAAAGGTTTATAACCGCGGTTTCCCTTGGATTAGTTTGCAATTCCTCATGGGATTACTGACATCTACCAGAGTGACGCTCTTAAAGAACAAGAGATTTAAAAGCAATCCTCTAACTAGATTGTAAAACTGGAATCAAACATGAAAACATGCAATTGTTCCACAGCTTTAAAAGCCCGCTCCCATCGCAGTACAGCTTGGCAAGATTCCACTATAAATTAATACCCATTGTACTCAGCATTCATTAATGAACCACAATTCGCAGCACATAAAAATCCATTTGTGCCTTTCTCCAGATACTGCAGCAACTGAACCCCACAACAACCCACTGCCATGACACCTTCTCAGCTACCCCAGACTGACCATAACAGCAACAAAGCCAGAGTCACCACCTTAGTTCTGCAGAGTCATAAAACGAACTGCCCAGCTCCAACACGAACCCTTCCGTGTAGGACTGGCTGGCAGGCCCCCAGCCTAACAAATCACTGGAGTTCAACTTACAAGCGTCTCGAGAACATGGATCCTGTCTCACTGGATATGATTTATTGTTCATGAAATTATAATTTTAGGCTATTATTAAAACACAGATCTCCAGGTCTGTGTCCTTTTTACAGCCTTTATTACATGAGAGCTCTTATTTTCTGCTGCACAGCACAGTACAATAACTTTTCTGTCCGCTTTCAGAACCAAACATTACAAACTGATTATGAGCTCTTAGAGAGAAGAGCTGAAGGCATCAACTCTGTAATGGATCACATACAACATCATTTCACTGTACCCTCCCTCTCCGAAGCAATGGGGCCAGGAGGGAGGAGACAGAGGTCAGTGACACAGTGCTACCTCAGAAAACACATCCCTGTGGCCTGTTCCCTCTTGGCTCTCATCGTCAGCTGAACTATCTTTGCAAACTGTGGTGCATGCTGACACGCAGAGATAAGAATTCAGAAACCCTCAGCTCCTTAAAATCTCTTCTTGGAGGGCTGTGTTACACTCCAAATGGGAGCTCTCACTTGTTTCTAAAGTCCTACTCCCTTCTCTCCAGCGGTGCTGCACCAATGTAAGCAGGTACCCACAGCCCAGCTTCTGTAGGATTTCCCCTCTCTGGGGAACACCATGCACCAACGTTTCTCAACATTTACATTACAACCAAAAGCTGCCTGGCTGCTCAGGCACCACAATAAATACAAAACACAGTTTGCCTTCTGCCAGTCTATGACTGTGACTGCACAGCTGGAACCTGCAGGGCCAAACAAGCCACTCCTTTGTGCCTTTTGGAACCAATTGCTGAAACCCTCCTACATTAATGTCTGGTTTTAGTTTCCCACCAGCACACGTTCTTGAGTTCACCTCCTTTACAGCCTTCATGTCTTCCAGTACAAGGTCTATATAAAGAATCTCACAATGCAGTGCAAGGAACACTCCTACAGCCCATCCTTTCCTTTGACAGCTAACACTTCATCTCCACCAGCAGGCACAGAACACAGGCCAGTGGCTAGCTAGAGAAAATGGAACTTGGGATGAATAAAAAGACTACACAATAGGCTTTGCACTGTCCACATGAAACCAATGTCTGCCACTCTTGTCTCTAAATTGGAGAGACAAGAAAGCTGGAAAGGGGCTCTTGATCAGGGAGTGCAGGAAAAGGATGAGGGGGAACAGGTTTTCAGCTGAAAGAATCATAGAATCTTCTGGTTAGAAAAGACCTTTGAGATCATTGAGTCCAATCGCACCGATCATCTGATAAACCATATTCTTCAAAAACTCATCTACCTGCCTTTTAAACCCCTCCAGGGATGGTGATTCAACCCCCTCCCTGGGCAGCCTCTGCCAGGGCCTGACCACCCTTTCGGCAAAGAAATTCTTCCTAATATCCAGTCTGAACATCCCCTGGTGCAACTCATGGCCATTTCCCCTTGTCCAATCACCTGTTGCTTGAGAGAAGAGATCAACACTCGCTCTGCCACAGCCTCCTTTCAGGCAGCTGTAGACGGCAATGAGGTCTCCCATCAGCCTCCTCTTCTCCAAGCTAAGCAGCCCCAGGTCCCTCAGCTGCTACTTATAGGACTTGTTCTCCAGCCCCTTCACCAGCCTCGTTCCCTTCTCTGGACGCACTCCAGCCCCTCAATGTCCTTCTTATACTGAAGGGCCCAGAACTGAACCCAGTACTTGAGGTGTGGCCTCACCAGTGCCAAATGCAGGGGCACAATCACTGCCCTGGTCCTGCTGGCCACACTGTTTTTGATACAGGCCAAAGTGCCATTGGCCTTCTTGGCCACCTGGGCACACTGCTGGCTCATGTTTAGCCACTTGTCAACCAACACCCCCAAGTCCTGCTCCTCCAGCCACTCTGCCCCAAGCCTGTAAGGCTGCATTGGGTTGTTGTGTCCCAAGTGCAGGCCTCAGCACTTGGCCTTGTTAAACCTCATCCCATTGGTCTCAGCCCATCAATCCAGCTTGTTGAGATCTCTTTGCAGAGCCTCCCTTCCTTCAAGTAGATCAAGACTGTCCCCCAACTTGGTGTCATCTGCAAACTTGCTAAGGGTGTACTCAATCCCTTTGTCCAGATCATTGATAAAGATATTGAACAGGACTGAACCCAGCACTGAATTCTGGGGAACACCACTCATGACTGGCCTCCAACTGGATTTAACTCCATTTAGGATTTAAAAAAAGAGAGGAAATTGAGTTGAAATATTAGGAAGAAATGTTTTGCTGTGAGGGTGAGGAGGCCCTGGTACAGGTTTCCCAGAGTAGTGGTGGCTGCCCCATGTCTGGAGGTGTTCAAGGCCAGGTTGAATGGGGCTTTGAGACCCATGATCCAGTGGGAGGTGTCCCTGCCCAGGGCAGGGGGGTTGGGCTTTGAGGTCCCTTCCAATCCAAACCATTCTGTGATTCTTTAAAGCCTAATTAAGAAACATAGCAAGATGAGTGCTTCTCCTTACTACCTCTTACATTTATTTGACACAGAAAGCTTGGTGAGAACCCAAGTAATTTTATTATTAATTTTATTCCTTTATTTTTGAGTAACACTTCTACTCCCTGCTCCATCAACCTATGGACATTTTGAACTTTGGATTTAACGTATGGCAGATGACTTCAGTGTTCTCTTTCTATTAGCTGAGAAGATGAAGCAGCATACATTACCTACTTACTCATCTCTATGAAATGATGAGCATTCATAAACCAACAGTTGATAAATATAAAATGATGCCATGACTCATGCCTATCCCTCCTTCCCAACCCCCTTTTTAAGCCCTACTGTTTACACTGCTCCATCGCCACAAAGGGAAGGGAAGCAGCATTCCCAGCAATCCCCAGCCTTCCCTGCATTTCCAGGGACAGCTTAATTATTGAGTGCTCTTGGCTTTTGCCTAGGCAATTACTATCAGCTTCCTGCTGTAAATCAGCTCCTCTCCAGTTGGTCATCTCTGTTACTGCCCATTTACTCCATTTACGGGCTCCCAAGGGGAAGGGATGAGTTCACTGTCCTGCTTATACCCCAAAGAGCACAGTAATGAAAGCTTTCTTTCCTGCATACATTCAGGATAATGGGGGATGGGGGGTGGGCAGCAAAAAAACCAAAACCAACCCCAAGACAACCAGCTCAGAGCAGCCTCTGAAAACAAGCTCCATAGATCTTTCAGGCCAGTTGTTCACACTTCTTCATTTGAACCCCTTGCAGACCTTCCAGTAGAGACAGAACACCCTATGGATAATTTACACGGAGAGACAACCTCGCTGCTCATCTTTAACAAACCCCCTTAACAGCACAGCTTCCTAAGTACCTAAATCGTGGCAGAATCCAGGAGCTGAGAGATGACCTGGGTACAATTCCGACAACAACCAAAGATAATTTAGGATGGACTAGTTTAAAATGACACACTGAGCTCTTCTGTTGTCCAAAGATCCCTCACTGATTTGTTTTGGGGCACAACAGACAACGCACGCTTCTGTTACACAGATCACATGATTTGATTTGCTAGAAACGTGTGTGAAACTATTAGCAGTGTCTTAACTCCATCTACAGATGAGAACAGAAAATCTCCAGGACATGCTGTGCCTAAATTTGGATTCCTTCTCTAAAACAGCCAAGAAGGAAGGAAAACGCAGCTCTAGAAGGTCCTTATTCACCTGAAAGAAAATTCCTAAGCATAAGTAGTTAATCTTTAAGAAATCTGAAATAAGCTGGCTTCACCCATCCCTGATCAGACCACGAGGCAACCAATACACCCCTCTCCCAGCACCTAATCCAGCTTCCAACTGGGCCACAGCATGGAAGAATCATCACTTGTGCTCATGAATCATTTGAACAAACACAGCAGTCTTATCTTGCCTGTCAGTCTTATTCAGTCATCGTTCTGTCTTCAAAGCACACCTGATCTGCTCTTTTCCAGCAAGACTTGTTAACTCAGGGTAAGCCAACTATTCCCATCTTTTCCAGTGCACCTCAGCAGGTCAAATGACCACAACTATTATTCTATGCTATCTACTATCAAAATGCCACAGCATTAATCCCAGCTGCTTTCAACATCCACACATAGCCAACACTACTTAAAATACTGTCTGTGTGTATATTTACTAAATGCATATGTATTAACGGTGTATTTATTAAAGTATACATTTTACAACAAAAATGCATCAACACATGCAGGTGGATGTACCTTCTTTCTGCACAGACTGAAGACAGCAAAAGAGTATGTCCAACAACACACAGTTTTTACAGCCATCAGATATACAGTCGTCAGCATTTCATATAAAGTCTAGGTAATACAAAGTCACTCAAAACCAGGGATGAGCACAACAGGGGAGAATAAAACCGCTATGCTAGTTCACGTCAGCTTAGGTCATACAAGCCTCAAAACACATTTTTAAAAGCTTATTAATTTCAGTTAAGGACTAGTTAAAATGCCTCATAATGCATGTTCAGAGCTGATTATTATTTACTATTATTTTAATGTGCTTACGGACCTTTTTGAAATTTTCAATAAGTGCCGTATGTGAAACTCCAAACATGACAAATCAGGCCCTGGTTCTTGAAAACGTTTACATGTGTTGGTCTATAGAGATTGTTGCATTCATGATGACTACACTAAATTAGAAATTAAGCAGGGAATAAGGACGTTACTTAATAGGATTACTTATTATTAATAGTTAGACATTAGTAAAACTCCTGCTTAATTGCAATTACTTGTAACTATTTCATCCCAGCCACCTGCTCTAAGAACTCCAGTTCCACACACTGCCAGCTATTTCAACTCAACTCAAACTTGTCTTCAAACACAAATGGGCAAGAGTCTCAAAGAGCTCAGTCTCAGAGCATGATACTCTTTATCTCAGGGTTGTGGAAGCCCAGCTGCTCAGTTTTATCTGCCAAAATTGGTTGAGCCAGAGCTAAAATGCAACAGTGTCCCAAAGACTTCGAAGCCCAATGACTACAAACTACAAATCCTAACAAAGCTTATTGGACTTGGGGAAGTTCAGTACAAAAAAAATGTGAGGCTGGCTAAAAAAATATATAGAGCCAAAGGCAAGATCATTTCAAGTATCAAACAACAAAAAGGGCACTCTCAGATGAGCATTTGGTTTGATCCTTTTGGAAAATGTGCAAGGACCTAATGAAAGTAAAGCACGCAAAGCAAGAAACTGATTACCAGATTTGATTTGATAGATCTAATTTACCTAATTCAGTGCAGAATAAAATAATGCAATGGTTCATCGACATTAATACTTCAGGAAGGAACAATTGTTACCATTAAGATTTCACCTCACTTCTTTTAATACTGTGGGACCGCATGGTACAGACCACGCTCAGTTCATTGCAGAAACCACTACTCCAGCCAAAAGCCCTGTTTCTGCAAAGACTGGACATCGCCTCCAGGATCTAATGTACTTATCCATGATATTGGCACTACACAAGGGTTCACGGTGATTAGGACTAATCTCTGAGCCCGTCGGTCAGTGCAAGTTCAGTGAGAGTTCTTTAGGGAGAATGAGGCTCTGTCTGTCTCATGCAAGTGAACGAACACATTTACAGGACATACGCCAACTCCCGTTTACCATGGTAGTTCCCATCGATTGGCAAGGTTTTCAGGTCATTGTCTTCCTCTCTGGGTTTTTTATACTTCTTAAATTAAGAAAATGAAATCCTACTCTCATATACATAATAAAGGTCTCACCTGACATAGAGACCCTATAAAATAAAACCTTCTCTGCAATGACAGGTTTTGTAGCAAAGTGCCCGCACACCACCAGCTCACTCAAAAAGCAAAATTCACTGTAACATCTCACACCATTCATTTCCAGCAGCCTTCCTCCTTGGAAGCAAGCTGTGAGCTCAAGGAACTGTCCTCACATCAGGTACAGCCCATGTCCGGCTGTGGACCTTCCTTCCTAGTTGTGCAGTGACACAATCCCCCAGCTACTGCCCAGCACTTGTTCAACAGCAGCACCGGGGTTTCCCGAACTCCGTTGCCTATGGAGAATAACAATGCTCCACCTACAGAGTAATCCCAGCACTACCAGGAATCCATTGGACTCCTGGTGCTTTGCAGAAGCGCTGCCTGACCTGTACACAGCGAGATGGAAACAATCCAGAAGAGTCACAGGTCCTGTGTGTGCAACAACACGCCTGGAAGTCCTGACCCTACCGTGGGTATGCACCGGACTGGTCTGCAAACACGACCCCAGGAAGGGACTGAATGGATATCCCTAAGAAACCCTGCTCCTTCACCCAAAAATCAGGGCACCAGCGTCATCAGCAAGACATTTAAAATAAATTACAGCACCTACAGTGAACTCAATTTAAGGGGGGAAAAAAAAAGGTTAGTGAGAAAAAGAATACAACCAAAGGCGGAAGTCCTGAAGGAACAGGAACCCTTTGGAAGCCTGGCTACCTCACTTTGCAGCACCCATGTGTACGCACAAGTGAGGCTACCAGCTACAGAAACAACTCACCAGGTGACTGGTTACTACAGCCCAAGCCTCCATACATTATCATAAGCCTCCCTGAAGAGTTAACCAATACATTTAACGACACCTTTTGAAGTGCAGTTTGAAGAGGCCCACTCCTCTCACAAACCTGACATGTAACTGTTTCAGCACTGAAGAGAACGCTTAATTAAATCACCAGTCTGGACAAGTTCAAACACATTTTCTTCGACATGGGATGTAAATGTGGTGGGTACCCGAGCATCTGTGGAGAGCGTAAACATCAAAACAATTCCATATTAAACTAATGAATGTATCACCTCTCTGTCAGGATAGAGACTGCTCTTGGGAGCGCTGACTTGCAGCAATGAAAACACATTTGCAAAGCTCGGTAATTGCTGTCTGGTCTACATTTTCGGTTCATAGCCATAAAAATACCATCTCATATTTCCCCCAGAAGGATTTTAAATCCAAAATACTTTCAGTTCTACAAAATTACTAAAGATACTGCTCTTCAGAGGGGGCTGCAAAAAGAGTGGGGAGGTAGAGCAGCTCTCTCCTCAACCTCTTTCGCATGAAAATTCAATAAATCAGACAGAATTTAAGACACTCTGCCTCTCATGCCAGTAGAGACAATGAAACAACCTGACAGCTACAACACTGGGATGTAACAGTTAGTGAGAATGAAAAGCACTTTCCAAAGAGAGGAACACACAGCTTTGCTACTGTTCCCTGTGTGCCAGAATCATAAGAGAAAATATTTGCCTGGTTCATTCAGGTATTTTAAGCATTGTTTTTATACTTTGTCAAACAAACTAAGCAATGCAGTGCTCCAAGTTTTAAGGACTTGCTTCCTCTGTTTTTAACTGATTCAAGAGAATTCCAGTCCAAACTTCCACCCCCCCTTAATTTTTTCTAATTTTACCCCTTCTGCCTGGAGTAACTTTTAACTTGGGCGGCCTTTTCAGCTTCTCCTTCCCAGCACAATGGAGTTACACACCCCACACTCCCACCACACCTGAGCACATCAAACCCTGACGACAGCCCCTCACAAAACTTGGGGGATGCAGAGCTCTGCTGCTTGGCAGTTTCGCTATGAGAGCAGAGGGACAGAGAAGCAGCACGTCCTGGGCCACACAGGAAGTTTTTGGCAGCGCAAATGAGCTGAACCTGTTTCCCAAGTCCCAGAGCAGCAGTCTTACCATCGAACCACCTTTCTTCTACATAAAATACCTGAAACTATTCAGATTTTCAAGGCAAAGGCATATGTTCCAACCTGAAAACTGTTTAAACTGTTGAATGCCACAAATGTCTACCAGATCTGCAACTCCCTGCTCGCACAGATAACATCTGTTAAAAGTGGCTCAGAGTTCTGCACCAGAAAGTTTAATAAGTTCCTTCTCCAACATTAAAGAAACACCTACACATTCTAGATGCTTCTGTAAGTCCCTGGAGGGAGAAAATGCTGCTCAGTGCTGAGACAATAAACCAAGCTTCCTTCCTCAACAGCAACAAACCCTGCTGCTCTACCTAGCATGAACAGGAAAGTGTTATTTATAAAACTGAGCCATATAAGAACACGAATCTAAACATTTCACAGAGGCTACAGCAGGTATCGAAGAGGACAGATTTTCACAATCCGAATCCGAGAGATCTGTGTAAGAGTAGAAGAAATTTTGCAGCAGCTCATCCCTGTCTCCCATTCCAATTCATTGCCATTGTTCTGTGCATTAAAGTTAACTTCAGATCCTGAACTGGAACCACAGTTCTGACCTCTTCAACAGGCAGTTTTTTCAAGCAGCTACATTATTTCTCCATGTTTGATCAATTCACTAGGACTTTGATATTTTTGTTTCCTGTATAATTGTATAAAGCACTAACATCAACGCTTCCAGTCATGTCTTGCTGCATTTAGACCCAAAACCAAAAGAACATATGTATTTACTGCTGCGTTTCTTGCATCCTTTGCTCCCCGGTGACACCTACAGCACTTGCTCCATTTGTAGAAACCTTTTATGCTAAAGCCAGTTACCTAAACTGCCCTATTTTTGCACTGCAGTTAGTCACTATCATGCATTTCCATGCAATTATACAACTGCACAAAGGTTTCTTTGACTCCAAACCCCTGTAAGTATGTTCTGAGAATGTTCTTATTGTTCAGTTACACACATCTTGCGAGAGCGATACCCGCTCCTGCACCACAAGGCATTGTTCAGACCAGCACTGACGCACAAGAGAGCGCACACCACGGCATGCAAGGGAACTTCTCACTTCCAGCGTGCACTCACCTCCCAGTGCCACTGCTTCGCTGCAGTCTGAAGGAACTACACTTGCTGATACTGTCAGCTTAAATAAACAGGAACATTCAGTAATAAAGACGCCGATGGAATTCTAAATTACTAAAATAGACGGAGGACTCTGCAGGCCTGGCAGCTTGGGCTCTGTCCAACACGCACTGGAGGCGGCATTACAAGTACTGATCTGTTCACATTTCAGTCGTGTCTGAGCTCCTTCTGATCTGCTTCAGTCAATAAATACTGACTTTTGCACTTCCTCTCTTCTAACACCAACTCTCTGACACAAGATCTGGCTCTATTATTTCTGCTGGTATAGCTCCCTGGCTCCTGAAACAGGCCACAGCACCCTGGAAAAAACAAGGCTTTCTCCTGCATTCAGGGCTTTCGCTCACACACGCGCCCTCCTTATTGCTCACACGTGTCTGTCCTGTCACTCAGTTATTGCTCCTGAGGAAGAGCAAATACAGCAGGAGAGCAGGAAAAGCATTAAGATGCTCCCTATTTTCTTCATACGCAGGCTTTTATTTGTCCATTCTCCAATTTCTATGAAAGCATCAACTCCTCCAGAACATTTAAACACTCCGGCATGTGTGTCAGTGACCTACTGCATGCCTTTTTCAGCATTTCCACCTTCAAAATGCACAGCAATAAGGTCAACTGCAGTTACAGAACACAGAAAGAGATCAAGAAAATAGATTTCATCTTTACAGTTTACTAACTCAGAATTAATGCTTCTACACTAACAAAATAAAACTGCAATGTTTAATAACTGTAGAAAGAACACAGCAGTCACAGTTTTACCTTTTGTGCAAAGCTGTCCCAGTAGTCTAGCATTCAGTGGTCTCTAGGATGTACAAAATGCCATGTACTATCTCAAATTATTGCTCTCTGCAGCATCTGTGCTTATTTATCCCTGAATTAAAAGGCTCTCCTCCAAACACCAATAACGCCAAGAACATCTCTCTCACGAGAGATTTCAGCTCACTTTTAACACTCCTGTGACAAACAGGAAAACAACAGTTCTGCACTTCTCTGCTTTACACACCTGACAGTTTTATGCATTGTTACTGGGGTGACTCTTGCAAGTAAAAATAACAACCAGAAGTAGGAGGTGAGGCTGCAGGGACTTAAAAGGCAAGTCCATTGTTCCAAACCCACTGTTAAGGCCAGAACGCAGGGAGTATCCTGTGCATTTATCAAATGTGGAGCCTCATGAGAACAACTGATAAATCTTCAACTCTTCCCATACATAACTGAATATACAGAACTTCACAGGGACTGCTGAATTGGCTTTAAAGCTGTGCCTGTTAACTCAGTTCTGAAACAAACTCATACAAGACTTCATCAATTAAAAGCGTTAAAACCCCCATCCTTAAATGGGCAGTAAATTCATTAAGACAAACTCATCATAGAGCAACCAGCCAAAGCTGCCATGCACAGCTCCATCCGAGTGAAGTTTGGATTTGTGCTGCATCACAAGGAACATAGCCCGACTGCAACAAGGAAGTCAACAAACCAGAGGAAAAAAAGAAGCAAGCTCTGCTGGATTCAACAGTGAGAAGCTATTCATGGCACCTCACAAGCCCACACAGTGTGATCACATACGGGTCTGTCTTCCAGTGTCACGTATGGGATCAGACAACAGGAAGACAGCAGGAAAAGAACCTTTACAGATATTATGGCCCCTGTAGTAAAGTAAGTGACTGGTCAGAAGGCAACAGAAAAGCTGATGCCACCCAGCTTGCTACGTGCAGGGATGTCGAGCAGTCTCTCTAAATGCACTGTGCTTTTGTAAGAAGGGGAGGCATGGGGAGATCGAGCTTTTGAGGATCTAAAAAACAAAAGAAAAACCTTAATTCTCCCTCTCAGTTTTCCTCAGGTAACTAACACCATCTTGCTCATGCCTAATTCATAATGCTCAGCCCAACAAAGAACTGCTCCCCCATGCGAGGATAGATTCTTCTTTTTGCTTGCCTGTGAACTAACAGAACATCAATTAGGGTTAGACACTTATTTTTAAAAAAGGCCTCAAAACAGGAGCCTGATCCCCAAAGAGAAGTTGCTGCCCTCTTAAAGCTACTTTGCAAACATTTTATGCAATAATATAATGCTTTTTATGAAGGTTATGCATTAGTTACACCCAAGGGAACTGCACAATACATTCAGTTAGTGTCAAGCTAGCAGCATGTCAAACGCCTGTCTGGAATTCTACGTGTGTTCAAAACTACAGATATGACAGTATTAGTTAAGCATTCACTTCTAGGCAAGTTATCTGTCCCCTCTGCTTCAGAAAATGGCCAGCCTGGGTTACAGCTAAGCCAGAGCACAGCTCGGAGTGCAGGCTTGCATTGCTAGCGCAGAACACAGCTTCCCAAACAGAATTAGCTCAGAACTAGCGCTGTCGAAAGCCAAAATAAGTGTTAAATGTCCCACTCGCACTCAGGAAACTGCAGCCCAAGATGTCATAGAATCACAGAATCATCTGGTTGGATGGAAAAGACCTCCGAGATCAAGTCCAACCATATCTGACCCTAAGAAACTCATCTACCCGCCTTTTAAATACCTCCAGGGAGGCGACTCCACCACCTCCCTGAGCAGCCTGTTCCAACGCCTGGCCACCCTCTCAGTGAAGAAATTCTTCCTGGTGTCTAGTCTGAAACTCCCCTGGCAAAGGGGATGAACCTCAATGCCGAAGGGGAGCAGAACCGAGTAGGGTCCGGCCCGGTGGAACCGAGCAGGCGAGGAGCCCACACTCGTCCTGGCGGCAGCATCGCAGGGCTCTGCCCAGATAAGATCGCTCCTTCCCATCACGCTTAAAGACCGAAGTTTGGAAAAAGAGAAAAGAAGGTAAAGACAGCGTTAGGGGTCCTGAGATCAGCTTCTCTCTCTGGGGATGTGACAGCGCCCTGACTGCCGCACCGGGGCCCCTCAGCCACCGCCGCCGGGCTGAAGCGCGGGCAGAGCCCTGACTGCGAGGCGGCGGCTTCGAGAGGGAGCGAAAAGGAAGAAGAGAAGAGTGGGAGGAGGGAAAGGAAAGGCAGGATCGAGGAACAGCACAAAAGCAAAGGCGCGGCAACACCGGACCGTGCCCTGCCCGGTCCCACAGCGGGCAGGGGGGACGGGACAGCACCAGCCCGGGCTGCCCCTTAGAGCCGCCCCACGGGGCTGGGTTGCCCCACAGAGCCCGAGCTGCCCCACACGGCCCCGACCACCCCACACGGCTCGGGCTGCCCCCCGAGTCACCGCGCAGGGCCCGGCGGCCTCACAGAGCCAACGCCACCCCCCGCCGCGGGGCCGGGCACTTACTGGAGTCCAGGGCAGTCCGGGAGCCCCCGCGCGGAATGCCGGGCCGCGGGGGAAGCTGCACGGCCCGGCGGCGGCCCGGACCCTTCTCCCTCCGCAGACCGCCCCGCCGCCACCACCCCCAGGCCGCGCCCCGCCCTGCGCATGCGCCGCAAGGCATGGCGGGAGTTGTAGTCCGGGAGGGGAGGGATAGTGGAGCGCGGCCCTGGGGCGCGGGGCATGGCGGGAGTTGTAGTCCAGGCGGGGCCCGCCCGCCATACGCAAGGAAAAGCTGGTTCCTTCCTCACATAAAGTAGTTGCATCCCTAGAAATAGAAACCATTTGAACTCAGCCCTTGCGTGTAAACACGTCCGTGTTTCAAGCTGATATTTAACCACTGTGATTCGCAGTAAATCAAGGGCTGCAGCAGGAGCGCCACAATGAATCATGGAATAGTTTGGGTTGGAAGGGACCTCAAAGCCCATCCAGTTCCACACCCTGGCCATGGGCAGGGACACCTCCCACTGGATCGGGGTGCCCACAGCCCCATCCAGCCTGGCCTTGAACGCCTCCAAGGCTGAAGCCAGCTGCAAACAGTGCTGCACCGGTGCCAGGTCAGTTTTCCTTCCAAAGCGTGTCCAGGTCACACACTCCACAGCTGCACAAGCCAGAAGGTGCTCAATCTGCTCTCCAGTCACAGTTATTCAGACTTGTTTTGGATGATGTTTTCACTTACCATTTTTTTACTGGAGTCAATGTAAAGACAAGCAGCAGCCAGTGCCACGTCCTGCCTCTCCCCACCGAGGTCCCAGGTTGATGTTCCCCCTACAGACAGAGCCCAGTGTATTTCAGGAGAATTTCCCTTCCATTTGTGTCTATTCATAATTTTCCAAATCTGCCAGGTATTCTCCTAACAGCCTTCATGCCTGGGACCAAATATTGGCAGGCCTCTTCTGTGCTGATCCTTTCCTGGAGAGCTGCTTGTGATTCTCATCACTGAAATGATGGGATTTCAGTTACTCAAAGTACAGTTTAATAAATAAATTTTTGTGGGTGACCTGCGGCAACAGGCACGTTTATCTCACATGGTATGGAAACTCCCAATAGAACGTATGTATCTAACAGCAATACCAAAAGGAGTCATATGTACCTCTATATATGTGTATATACAGATATACACATCATCTATATACCCTGCCTATATAAATACACCTTACATGTCCTCCAATGAAGCAGTAACTTTCAACAATTCCAAAATATCCCAGTTCTTAAGTTTTCTAATTGCATTTTCACAACAGATAATTTTATCCACCAGAGGAAGTTCAGCCACTTTATACACACACAGAAATAAAGCACTGTGAACAAAACCTCACTTCACGGCTCTGATGAAATTAATTCTGCCTCAGACAAAACAGGTTTGTTTAAACTAACGGTTATCTTACAGTGAAAAACAGGGAAAAGCCTGGCCAGTGAATTGCTAAGTGTAGAGCAAAGTGCTCTCACACTATTCTTTCCTTAGGGGTTCAATATTGCAGATTCCATCCACATGCAGTTTGCCTTCTGTGCACTGTTTTAGGATGAGTTTTATTGACCTCTACGAGACAACTTTTCTCAGAGGCTGTGATCAGGCAAGGTCATCACCCTGCAGACACCTTCAGTATTAGCAACCACGGAAAGCTTTTCCATCATTAAACTTTGTCCCAGAGGATGACCATCTGAGTTTTCTGCAAAGTCACAGGATTGATTAGCTAATATTTATTATCTACATAAATTATTTACCATAATGTAGAGAAAGATGGAAGTTCTCTCAGGTTCCTTTCAGTACGACCTGCGGAAGAACCACCCATTTGTACTTCACACTGCCACTTGCTGTGAATTCAAATACATGGGCAGGATGGACTCTGAAAAACAAGGCTGTCTTCTCCACCTGGCGAGCACACCCTGTGCACCTCCAGTTACAGGCAGATTCTGAAGCTGGAGAAGATAAGGACAGTGACCCCTGAGATATCATAAACTAATGGGTGGGGAAGGGAAAACATCCCCTCGACAGCTGCAGGCAATTAGCTAATGCACTGAAGAAATGTTCCCTGCAATCATTGCCTTACAGAGAAACCAGGGCACCTGGAGGGCACCACAGACTGGCCTCATCCCTCCAGGTGTCTCCCAGGGGAAAAGGAGCGGAAGCATTAAAGTCCCTGTATGTATAAGCGGAGAGGTTAATGCAGAACCTGCTTTAAAGTGTATTTACAAGAGGCATTTTAAAGCCTCCGAGTGAGAGCCAAAACTTCATCTCTTCTGATAAAATTGCATTGACAGAACTTGGAAATTTACTCTCACATGGAATTTGAAATTATTCAGCTTCAGTTTCAAGACACTGGATCTTTTTATTAATTTGATACCGAGATAGAAAAGCCCTTGGAGGTAACAGCTGTGCATATGTACTGATACACAGGGAGGAAGTGTAATAATTCCTCAGTCTTTTAAGTACTGTTTCCCTGCAAGTCATACATAAACCCTTTCAGGTGATTAGCACTAGCAGTTTAATATTCTTTTGTTGCAGTTGTTTTCCTCATTCCTATGTGCGTGCTATTATTTTAAATATATATTATATTATAGTTCTTCAGATTCTATCAAATAGTGCATTCCTAATTTTCTTCCATGTTTACACAAAAAAGGTTTTCCCCTCATTCTATTTTAGCCCAGAGTCCTCCCACTTTATAAAGTCAATTATCATTAAAACAGAGTGTATCTGAAATAAAGTTTGAAGTGTTTTATTCAGCTGGAGACACTCTCTTTCATTCCAAAGCTTAAAAGACAAGAGCTTCAGAAAAGGGTGTGTTCTGCACTGAAATGCGTGCAAACCGCCCGGAGGGCTCTCAGCTTGCACGGTGGTTGCAGTCACTCACTCAGCTCAGGACGGTGCTTTCCTCTCGCTGTTGTCAGGCTCAGCAGCCGCAGACCCTGCAGAAAGCCAGCACTCACTGCTGGAATGGCCTTGGGATGATGGTGGAAGGTTCACGATGCGTGAGTTGGCTCTCTGTCAGTCTCACAGATGTGAAGCTGGGCTGCCTCTCCTGCCCCCAGCTGATATCCCGCACCAGGTCCTGGTTTGCAATACGCACCTCTCGTGAAGGGCTGGAGGTCTTCACATGAAGGTACACGGTACCAGGAAAAGCGAATCTCTGTTGGGGCACACAATGTGAGATGGAGGTCATGAGATACACTATTTTTTTACTTTTATTTTTCACATGCACTGTATTCTAGAGTTCATTTACATTTATATTAGGTAGAGTAGTATGGAGCAAAACAGGTGGTTGAAGCTGTTCTTGTTAAACTTTTACCTGGAGCCGTAACATCACACTTTGCTGAAACAACTCAGCATCTCGGAGTGACAGTCTGAGTCGCAGTCCACGGTGGGTGGAATTAAGAAAGCTTTCGTTCAGTTACAGCAAGATCCCAAAGCAGGTTGCAATGCCCTGCCCCGGCACACCCTTCTGACTTAGCTATGGCTGATGTTTCCCGTGCCGCGGAATCCCTTGGTCGTGGCACTCTGGGTTTCTCACCAAGGTGGTGTGCCAGGCAGTGAGAGTCCCATCTGCTGGTGCCACCAGTCCTCGGCCCCTCTTGTCAAGTACCAGCTTATGGCTGTGCCCTCCAGCACAGAGCAGCCCCCACTGGGACGCCCAGAGAAGGGGCAGAGCCTTAGACCAAGTTTTTTGATAGGAAGAACAGCTCTGCAGGTGGAGATCCATACAGCAGCATCTAGAAATGTACTGTATAACTTCAGAGGAGTGGCTACAAGGGCCCTGGGTATGAGGTCAAAAGTGCCTCAACCCATAACAAACCAGCACCCCCAGCACCAGCACAAACTCATTTAATAGTTTCAGATGGGGTCAGTAGTTTTCCCAGCCTTACTTTTGCCCTGATGGATGCTGTGTCCAAACAGGTATCAACCATCACTCTGCAGCTGGCATGGACACAGCATTAAAGCTGAGAGCTGGTGTGAGCTCCAGAGCACACACTGTGGCTCATTCGGCTGCAGTGCAGTTGTCTGCCCTCCTTCTTGGCCCCCACAGATGTTTTAGGAGATAACAACATGTCAGAGAACCACAGAATGGCTTGGGTTGGAAGGGACCTCAAAGCCCATCCAGTTCCAACCTCTCTGCATGGGCAGAGACAATCCCACTGGATCAGGCAGCTCAAAGCCCCATCCAGCCTGGCCTTGAACACCTCCAGGGATGGAGCAGCCACCACTGCTCTGGGCAACCTGGGCCAGGGCCTCCCCACCCTCACAGCAAAACATTTCTCCCCAAGATCTGATCTCAATCTCCCCTCTTTCAGCTCCTCTGGGGCCTTTTTTCTAAGTCCTGTTGCCACCATCAACTTCAGCCAGGGCTGAGCGCGGATGAAATCGAACCACTGCTGAAGACAATTTAACTGACAATGTGCCCAGCACCACTCCAGGTATTAATCCAGCTTGTCTGGCTTCTCAGCATTTCCCTTCTCTCCACAAATTTTCCACTCTTGCTAAAACCCGCTCCACTGGTTGTGGCAATGGCTTGAAGGGGTTGTGTAAACAGCAGCACTGCCAGGTCAGCTGCGCCTCTGCTCCGCTGGTGGCAGTGCTGGCGCCTCTGGTCCCTGCAATCTGTTATCTGAAAGCAGACAGATGTTGACAGTTGTTCTCATGCCCAATGCTCCTTTTGCCATCATGTTACCATGCTCATCCAGCCATAATATATCTAAGTTAACCAGGTGGGTTTATATTTCAAAGGTAGAGACACCATTTCCATGGCAAGTGACTTGGATTTTTTTCCCCCTTGTACCTGGAAAGGGCCATTTCCAGAAGGTGTGTGCTTTGCTGCACTGGAACATTTCAGGATCTGGTATAACTGAATGCAATTCTGATATTAATGATGAAAAAAATGACTGATTCTGTCAATCCTGTTCTGTCTTGGGGAAAAGAAAACACTTTCCCTTTGGATTGTTTGTTAGTTCCATCACACTCTTAGTTTTAAAAGCAGCTATAATGGCACAGGCTGTGTGTCAGGCTGGGAATGACCTCAGTAGCATGAAAATACCTCTGCAGGTGTTAAATAATGTCTTATGTACCACCAACACAAGGATGCATTAAGGCTAGAAAGGAGTGAGGCAGAGCTGATGCAGGGGAAAAAAGATGAAATAAATATTTGATGGCAATTAAGATGCATATCTTTCTTCTCACAGAGATTAATTGAGTTACAGCTTTGTTAAAAGCATCTTTCAGTTTTGTTAAAAGCAATAAGAACCCAACAGAAGTGTCCTGTGGTCTGTTTTGAATTAATTATTTACCAACAAGAGTAATCAACATCATTAAATAAATGTGTTACTCTGTTGCAAGCATAGCAGCTTTGCTGTGGCCAGTATGGCCAGATCTCACATTTCTAAGGGAAAAATGGATGGGGACAAGAGAGAAGGTGTTTTCTGGGGCATGTGCTGGGAGAGAACAAAGGTGAAGCCATGCCCAGGCAGCCTGGAGCTGTGCTGGGAGACAAACCTGCTCCTTAGGGCACAGCCTCATGGTGTTACCTTAGGTAGCTGCAAGTCATGGTACTCACCTACCAACCTCCAAGCCCATGAATTGCTTTACAGTTTAATGCTAGTGGATAAAGAAGTGTTGTATTTGCTTAATGGCAAACGGTTCCCTTGTTTGTAGATAAATCTACAGTAATTCATTTTTTGGTGCAGCTTTCATTTGAGAATTCAGCAGCCGTTGCTGTCGGAGACTGGGGAATTCCAGCCTTGCTTCTCTGGGGCGAAGGCTTGGATTGTGGCACGGAGCTGGCTCTTGGGGCTGTGGGTGCGGCGATAACCCAGCAAAGGGCACCAGCCTGGCCCTGTGCCTGTCTGCCAGGGCAGCATCCTCCTCTTTTGAGCTTAGGGACTTGCCTCCCAGGTGCTTAATTCCAGTTGTTTCAATTAAGAAATTCCCATGAATGCTATAAAACCACAATATACTGAGACATCAAGGACCGGCGAGCTGTGATAGGGAGCCAGTTTAGTCCACAAAATGCAAGAGCCCAGATAAGGAAGAACAAAGGACAAAAGGAAAAAAAGGCAGAAATCGTGCCTAACAATGACATGACTAACCCACTTGCTCCTCTGCAATAATTAAACATTAAACTCCTACAAGCTAAGTAAACAGAAATAAATACCCTCTGAATTCCCCCAAGGCTTTGTCTTTGCAGCAAGGTCTGAACTTGAGGGAGGAATGGAGCCACAGCCTCTGCTGCGCCTCCCTCCACCCTGGAGGAGCTGTCTGCAATGGGGAGGGGGGACACGTGTCTGTGATGGGGGGGTCTGCAATAGGGGGGTCTGTGATGGGGGGAGCTGTGGTGAGGTGGGGTCTGTGACAGAGGTGTCTCTGTTCGGGCTGGCCTCAGTGTGGGGTGCTGAGGGCACTGTGGGTGTAGCTCCCATCCAATCCCTTTGGATGCAGCAGGGTGCCAGAGGCTCTGTGCCTCTGCAGAGCCAGGGGTTCCATCTTCTCTGCATGGGTTCCAGCCCAAAGAGACAAAATGGAACTTCTGATTTTTCCCACAAAAGAGTAATTTGGGTCTACCTCTCCTTAGCTGTTATAACCCCAATAGCTTTTCCTCCTTTGGCTTAATTTTATTCTCCAGGTGGACCCCAGGCACAGACTGCCTGTATCCTGGAATTTGGCTTTTGCTCCTCATCTCCTCCCCTGTTTGCCAGCACCACTTCAATTATTCTGCCTGACTTCAAAAAGCAGAGAGAGATTTAAAATCAGCCCAGATTACAAAGCAAGGAACGGAATTTCCTTTTACAGAGCAGCTTTGCCAAAACAAAGACCGCAAAAAGTGGTTCTCTCATAGGTGGAATGAACCACCGCTTTATCAAAGCGAGGAGCGGAGCAGCGGCTTCCCACGCGGCTCCCGACCCGACCCGGCTGCGGCTCCCGCTGCGCAGAAACGCGGCTTCCCTCGGGAACGCAGCGCCAGCACGCCCAGGCACGCCGGAGCGAGCAGCACACAAACACATCTTCCTTTCCAGGGTCCCACAAAGCGCTCACTTCACGAAGAGCTCGGCTTTCCACCCTGCTTTGCTCTGTGTTTGCGTTGCAGACTGTGGATGGGGTCAACAGAAGGTGCTGAGGTTGGGATTCACTACGAGGAGGGCAGGTTGTGGATTGCCATCAGGGAAGGCTCTGAGGTCCAGAAGCAGGTGTCTGGGGGCAGCTGGAGAAAGGGGATGGCAAGTCTCCAGGTGCTGGCAATGAAGGCTTTCCCACTGGAGCTTCTCCAGGGCTGTCTGAGCAGTGGTGCAGCAGTTGGGCACCCAGGGAGGTCAGGGTCACGGTCTCACTGTGAAACAGCTACGAGGCAATTCCAAACCACCACTATTAGGTGTGTAGAGTAGGTAAACAGAGATGCCCTGGCTGCCCACTTGTTCATAAATACAGCAAAATTGTTAAATCCTTGTAATAAATCCAGGTGCACAAAAGGTCAGGTGTGGAAAAAAGGATTTCTGTCTGCAAATTTGAATACATCCCAGTGCTGAAGCTCACCATCACTGAACACCATCACTGGGAAGGGAACGTGATATCTGAAATCAGAATTAAGTTATCATAAAGGTGTATTTCTTCAGTGCTGTGGCCAAATCGATGGGGCACTCATGGTCTCTGCCTATCATGAGGCTGTAGCACCATGGAGCTCTTCCTCAGCAGAGCTAAAGGTAAGGCGAGGCAATTACAACCACTTGAGTTATTGTCTCCAACGAGTTTATTCAGCCACAGGAAAGGTTAGCTTAGAAGATCTGTTTATTTTTATGTTTGCAATAGTCTGTGGGCCTATTTCCAGATGGAGAATGTGATTCAGTGAATGAGAGATGGCATCTTAAGCTCAACTGCTTGAACGAATATGTGTGCAAATAACAGTGGTGCATTAAGGACTTAGTTATAAGAAGTGAAAATGTAGAACTCGAAGGGAGTTAGAGAACTGGACAGGGGAAAAATAAATGTGAAGGGTAAAATAGGAGAGAAAAGGAAGACAGCAGGGAGAACTGAAAAGAAAACAAAGAAAGGAAATTATGGAGCAGATATAAACCAGAGGAGATTACCAGGAAGAAACCAAAACCAAATGGAGACTGGGTTGTCCCCTTTCAGGTGGTGATGGGGAAATAAAAACACCTCAAAAGTAATTTCAGTGCAGCTGCTCTGGAAAGCCTCATAACACCAGCCCGATGTGCCCAAAGATACAGCAAACAGCAAGTACTGCGGCCGTGTAATCTGTTTTCTTTCACTGGATGGAGGTCATGGCTCTGATATTTTCCACCAGACTGGCCTGATTTGGGTGTTGGGCTGTTTGTTTGTTTACAAGTAGCGCAAGGTCTCCAACATCTGTCTGTGTTTTCCTAGCAGCGACCTCATAGTTCCTGCAATTTCCCACCCTTGCCCACAGACCTTTCTTGGAAGGTGAGTTCAGTTTGTGTTCATGGAACACCCTTCAGCTGAACTCACTTAACACAACAACACAGTGACCAAACTGCAGATGATGAGAACTCCCTCTGCCTCTCTGTAATACTTGGCTAATGTTAACAACCAGGTTGAGTGGTGGAACCAGCAGGGATGCTGCAGAGCTCTGAAAAGGTTACGCAGTTGGGTATTTCTGGAAATGTCTAGATTTTTAGAAATACAGATGAAATCGTAAGGAGCTCAGAGTGCAGCTGTGCAAAGAACAGGCAACTCATTCTTCACCTCCATCACCAGGCCAAAATTGGTCCAGCAGGAGCTGGAGCAGTGATGTGGTCTCCTGGCTTTACAGCAGCTGGAGCAGAAACCTGTGAAGTGCCCACGGGCCGGGGCTGGCTGTTAGCAAGTGCCTTGAGCATCTGGAGGAGCTCCTGGCTCATCCTGCAGCAGGTTTGACTTGCAGCTCACCTCCCTGGGGTTACCTGGTGCCACTGCAGGAAACAGCATTCATTTGGGAAGCAGAGAGAAACCACAAGGTCAAAACCTGGAGTGGAAATTCTGTGAAGAAACAAGCTGTTCTCTGCATGGGCAAGTCATGACCCTACGGATCTGTGCCTGACCCTGTCCCCACGCTGCGAGGCTCCCGGCTCCTTCCCATGTCCTTCTGACTGTCCCCTGGGGTGGACTGGGGCTATGGACAACTGCCCAGTGGTCAGGACCACAGCTGAGGAGCACGTGGCCTCTCTGCCAGCATCCCAACACTTCTCCTCCTGCCTCCCCTGCCACTTCTTACCGTGTAGGCAGGGATTTGTTATTTTTGGGATTTGATAGGGTTTTTCAAATCTGATTTTAATTAGCCAGTGGGTTCTGAATTCTGACAAAAATGTATTTCAACCTTAATTCTGCTTTAAAATTGGCTTCTGTGTAAGAATACATGAAAAATTATGTGTGTGGATTTGGGATCTTGCTACCTGTATGATTTATCTGCTAATGGCTATCCCTAAATGTCCAACACTTCCTACAATATGTCAGTGTTTAATTGTACAGTTAATTGAATGGGGGATTTATTGAACTGTCTCTAGGAACAGTTTACACTTAAATGGTCAGCCAACTCAACTGCTAAAGCTTTTACAGAAATGATTGCCTCGAGTTTCCTTTCATAATCGTGATTTAGTGCAAGCACGCTGCCTTTTTTCATAGCAAGCAAAAAAAATAAACTTTATGCTGTGGAAATGTGCACGTGGGCCTTGGCAGACTGTTTTTCTGACCTTGGAATTACTATCAAACATGTATTTTAAATACTGAGAATCCTGAGGGTGAATGTATTTACAGGAATGAAAGCCTGACCAGAATGATGAATGTATCAGGCTTAATCAGAAATAAACAGTGATCTATTCATAGCTATTTCAAAAAGGCAAGGAGTTTGCCGATGCTGTTAGGTCAAGTTATATAAAAAGGCAGTTTATAACGAGCAGAATGTGAGTGCCAAAGTCAAAGGAAGTCTTCACAGACACATGTTTTTCCCATAGCTACGTGACTTTATTCCCCAGTGGCGTGGCTTCATTCTGATAGATGCTCCTTTTCATCTCTGGCCATTGCGCCATCCCCATGGTGGTGAGATCGCTGGACAGCATGGTGGGAACTTGGTGAGACACAGGAAACTGAAGGTTAGGCTTAAATCCCTTAAGACATCCCAATCCATGTTCACAGGAGGGATGCCCGATACCGAGCAAAACCTGTCCCAGGAACCTGCGCGACTGCTGACCCGGGGGCATTGGCTGCACCGCCGGGACTGGAGTCCAGGTCAGACCTTACTCTGGTGTATCCATCAGTGTCCCCATGGTGCCCCTCCCTCTCTGTGGGAAATACTAGCTTGGAAGGCAGCTCGGGCACCCACGGACAAGGCTTTGCCTGTCTAGAAATGCAATTTTGACAGCCCTGTGTCTGGAGTCCAGCAGGAGTAAAGAGCTCATCTAGAGCTGGAGCCCATTTCCCCCGTGTCAAGTGATGGGGGTGTCAGGCAAAGGGCTGCAGTTCAACCAGCAGTGGAGCTGGAGCAGAGCCGAGACGAGCTTTTAAAGTGCTCATGAATTGACCCTGATTTCATTTGAAAATCCTGATTATAGAGTGTCTATGTTGAAGCCCAGAACACCATAACCTGCTCACTGGCTTGGAGCCCAACTCCAGCTCCATTATGTGACACTTCATTTATTCTAAATAAATACTTGTCATCCTTTATGGCACCACAGAATATCTTGTGTAGCATCTCTGCTGATATTAAAGTAGAAGAAGAGGAGGAAGATATTGATAGCTAACATTTCATGTGCTGAAAGGCAGAATTAATCATAACCCTGGTACAGGATGGCACTGCTGCATCAGTTCTGGCCTGAGCCTGCCTCCCTCCATATCAGTGTTGCACAATATTTCAGCTGTAATGCGGAAAATCTGGGATAGAGTCATCCTGGAAAGAACAATTTATAACCAAGGTGTGGAACTAATGGCATTAAACCAGAGCCCTTGCTCTGAAACAGGCTCTGTTTCATCCCCTCTGGCAGCAGTGGGGTTGCAAGGGTGGCTGCAGAAGAAGTCAGACCTGCAGGGACTGGAGGCTGCCGAGAGTCGTGCGCTAAAATTCGAAGTGTAGAAGTGGGATAGGAGGAAGGGACATAGGCTGGAGGTCAGCGAGGGCACAGGGTAGTGTGTAAGCCCATAAGGAGTTACAAAAACAGTTGCGCAAGTGATCTAGATTAGGCTCCTTCACGGTTTTTGTAAAGTTAGAGCCCACTTGGAAAATAATCAAAAAGAGATTAGAAAACACGTGTGGAGCAGCAGGAAAGCTGAGACATGAACGCCCCCATGTCTCTGTCTGTAATCTAGAGCTGAGTTTTGTCATTCATGCCTTAATGCAGAGGAAATTGCTGGGTTTCAGCAAAAAACCTGTGGGTAATGGAAAAAGGCTGCTGATTGAATCCACCCTTCAAATGAGCGTGACATGAGGAGAGGCTGCAGTTGCTGATTTTCACTCTGTGACAAACGTGATTAGTGGGATAAACCAATTGCTCCTTCTCACCAACCCCATCAGGTGCTCAAATCAGTTCTTCAAGCGAGGAAACATGAGGACTGACTGACTCCAGGAGGTAGAAGGTGACAACCGTGTGCCACGTGGCTTGGAATTGTAGACATCCTTCAGCACAAACCTAAACCAGGATCCATGTTGGAGGAATCGATCTAATTTGTCAGTAATTTAAAGTTCTGAGATGACTTCTGGCCAAGTGTTTGTTCTGGCAAAACAGCTGCAATCTGTTGGCTTTGAACTTCTGGCAGAAAGACGTTTTCTTTTTAAACGAGGAAGGGGCAGCTCTAGGCACCTCCTTTTCTGGCTGAGGCGCAGGCACGGTGTAACCTCTATCTGAAGTTGGAGTTTTGCAGGCAAGGTGAAAAGAAACACATCTGGCTTCTGAGTAACTTTTCAAAAGTCCTGACACAGGGGAACCACAGGCGATGTCCCTTATGTGACTTTTTGCACAAGCTAGGCAAGCGATGCACAGGTCTTTGCAGGAACTTGCAGTTCTGCTGGGGATTGTGTTCGTTTCTAATACTGTTAATTTTAATAAGCCTGCACTTGTCTGGTGGTTAAACCACAGCTCTACAAGTTGTAACGCTGGGGTGCTGCTCCTGCTCTCTTAGCCTTGTGTCTCACCTCAAGCAAGACGCTCAAACCGTTCCCTTTCTCTGTATGTTCAGCTCTAAATGTATATTTGACCATCTCTGTTGCTCAACTGAAACAGCATTTGCAGAACACTTTGGGCCATCAAAGGGGAAACATTATTTATTGGTGTCATTTCTGATTTTGGTCACACCTACACAACCTGCTTGTTCATGTGGAACAGCGTCATTTCTCGGACTTCCTTTCTCTGCAAAGGCTTGGTGTTATCTGCGTTAGGAAGTGTGATTAAGGAAAGAAGTATGCTTCTTTTTCTTCGTTTTTTTTACAGATACCTACTTAGCATGTGTTTTTCCCTTCACAGAAGGCATTCAGTCTTTTCCTAAGCTGCAAAGCTTGCTCCAGTGAGTTATGTTCCCAAGATAACCCATTAACATTGTCCATGAGTGCTTGAGACCATGTGCTGCCAACATTTTCTTTGAAGTTCTAAGTATCTACTTTTGACACCGATTTCAGCCAAAATTAAGGAAATCACATACTCCAGAGCTGAACCTTGGGTCAAAAAATCATAGAATCATTCAAAGTGCTTTGTTTTGTAGAGTCATAGAATGTTTTGGGTTGGAAGGGACCTCAAAGCCAATACAGTTGCAAACCCCTGCCATGGGCAGCGACACCTCCCACTGGATCAGGGGGCTCACAGCCCCATCCCACCTGGCCTTGAACACTTCCAGGGATGGGGCAACCACAGCTTCCATGGACAACCTGGGCCAGGGCCTCACCACCCTCAACGTGAAGAATTCCTTCCTAATGTCCAAATTAAATCTTCCCCCTCCCAGTCCTTGTGGAGTGCTTGGACATCCCTTATAGAAAGCACTGGTACACTTTGATGTACAAAGGGTTTTATTTACAGAACCTGTGCTTGTCAGTCCTCCGGCTAAGTGTGACCCTTGAAGCACTCTGCAGCTTCTAGAAAGAGCCAGATCACTTAGTGGCCATAGGCAGACTTGAGGATCGACGGGCAAAGGCTGAAGAAGCAAGGCTAGCAAAGACACAGCAGCCTGTTGAATCAGCTCTCCAAACAAGCTGCTGGATGTCGATGTGGGGCTGTGGAGCCTTACGTGCCGACAGGCCCTTCCGTGTGCCAACTAATGGCAGAGGCATGATATGTGTCATCAACTGAACAGCAATAACTGGAGACAGAGTTTCTGTCATTGACTCCATAGGTGTTGCAACAAGCCTAGAGTTTCTCTGCTGCTCTGTGTCTGCTGCCACGTTTTAAAGTTCATGGCTATGCCTATTTTTTTCTTATTTTTGTATGTCATATTAGAGTCTCAGCTCCTTTATGCACAGTAAGCATTTACTTGCCACAAATACCACACCAATGTTCAGACATAACAAGAATAACTGTGGTGGAGTTCATCCTTTTCCAAACTCATTTTGCAAGAGGATCATGTCACTCCACATTTCGAATGAGCTGATCTGTACCGGTCTGTTTCTGCCTCTCTGAAGAGGTGATGAGGAAACTTCAGGCCAAAATCTGCAAGGTGTATGGGAAAACCAACAGCTGAACATTGTTTGTGTTAACTGGGAATTGCAGTTGAGGTCGAGAGGCTGTAGCCCCTGGTTACATGCAGCTTTTTTCAGGTATAAACAGACATAAAGGTCTCTGAGGTGTTTTCAGCAAGAGTAAAAATACTGAATCTCTTGCCAAGATTTGCACAACATATGGTTGCCCCACCATTTTTACTATTAGTTCAAATTCTTAGAATCATAGAATCATTGAGGTTGACAAAGACCTCTATGATCATCAAGTCCAACCACCAGCCCAACCCCACCATGCCTACTAAATCTACTAATCCATATTCATGGAATGCTGTAGAGTCTTCACCCAGAACCACGGGGTTCTGCAAAATTGCTACACACAGGTTAAACAAGAACATGGTTCTGCAAAATAAAGGAATTCCCTGGTGGGGATGAGCATCCCTGCCAGCACACATTGGAGAAGACCAGGCAAACCCTTTCTCAGCCATCCCGAATGGGAGGTGCGTGTTCCAAACCCAGACACCTCGCTGGTGCTTCCAGTGCTCATACCACACCCAGAGCTGGTGCAGCAAATGCAGATCATTAAAGGTTTGGGTAAGAAGGAAGATCAATTTTGGTTCAAAAGGTTATCTGCTCCACACTGTTTTGGTGTTCAGTTCTGAAGGCACCTTCTGAGCTCCTCCTGGACCAGCCCAGCCCTGTAAGCACAACATTTATCTCAGTGAGAGGTGAGAATGAGCCTGGTGAGCACCAGCAGCTCTGGAAACCCCCGAGCAGCAGCAGGCTGGCAGCACAACCCACTGCTTCAAAAAAAAAACCCTATTCACCACCATCTCCAATATTATTAATCAGCCCATGGTTTGCTCAGACAGGAAATTGTTACTGACCACTTTAATTTTGCTAAACAAATGAAACCACCCCATTACTCATTCAAATCTAATAAACCACAGAACACAGAGGAGGAAGTGAGCACTTTAAAATGGCTTGGAGAAAAGTTCTCACTTTGTTTTGCCATTTAATTAAAGCCAGGCTCTTTACAGGAAAGAGAATAATTAAATGGCAACAACGGGTGTACTATGATAACCTTCCTCATTGGCATCTCAACATGCAACCAAAAGCAGAGGGACTTCTCAAGCTGCTCTTTGCATTCCCAGAGCAGTACCCACTCCTCAGGAATGAAAGAACGAGAAAATACATTGAATACCAGGATGGGTTTCTTCTGTTGTGAGCTGTTGGTAATTACAGCACTTCATTAAACAGGCCAATGGAATAAATTTCCTGGTGCCTGAGGTCTGCAGATGCTCAGAAAGCAGCTTCTTGAAGATGGGCCCTGTGAGACACCTGACATCCAGCTGTTCCAACAATGCCTTGGCATTTCCTGACCATCAAGTGTTCAAAATATCCACAAAATCTTATTGTAGTTTTCATATTTGCACTATTTCAAGACGTGATGTGATTTGTATGCATGTGTAAATATTGTCTTTGCAGTCAGAAAAATCATGAACGTACTTGTACTGCAGAGAGCGGTGCTGTAATTGCTTGTCTTTCTTCTCAACATCAAATTGCCACTTTAAATGAAGGTAATTTCGCAAACAGACAGAAATGCCCTTTTCACTATTGGAATCCTTACTCCAGCTCAAAAGCTGTACGATGCAGTTTCATGTTTTACTCCTTCTACCTGAAAGAAGAGTTCATAAATGGGAGTTATTCCTTTGTGGTGTTTGGCTCCTAAAAGGTGATTGAAGAACTAAAACACCAGATAATCTCAATAATAAGGGCAAACATCACAACAGATCTAATATGCAACAAGTTTTTTGAGCTCTGCAGAGGTCACAAAGGTTTTTTTCAAGTGTATATGAGTTTGTTCCTGTCTGTACAACACGGACTCTTTGGGAGTGCTGGTGTTTGGCATCCTGAAGGTCAGGGGGATGGAGAGAGTTTGCTGGAAGGGCCTTCCCAATATGGAGCAGGTTGAAAAAAGTTCTCACCTGGTTTGTTGCAGACAATCTACTGCAGCCTTAATCCAATGCAACAGGAGGAAGGTCAACAGGCAGGTGTATTAATTATATATATATTAATTATATTGTATATATTACGTATTAATTATATATAATTATACTGTGTATTGAAGAAGCCCACATATTTAGTAGAATCCCCTTTCAGTCACCACCAGAGAGAACTGGTGTCTGATAATGGAAATGATTTTTGTGGCCATGCCTCAGGCCCCTGCATGGACCACGTTATCCTCAGGGCGCTGACGTGGAGCCAGCCCCTCTTCCCTTCCCCATCACAGGCGCGCTGCAAAACGGGATGCGATGTGCTCTGCTTCCCGTTCTTCAAAATACTCTCCCTACCAGTTGAGCTGCTCTTACTTCATTTGTTTTGCCATTTGGAAAGAGTCACAGACTCAACATCCTAGAAAACAGCTGCAATTTTTACAGGAAGAAAGTATGTGATTCATAATTTTCCAGAAATGTGCACATTGCCCATGTGACATATTGGCACCTTCTGGAAAATATTCTACATCTTGAACCTCGCACCATATTGTTTCTCTTTCTCTGCTCTACGTACATTACAAGAAAGTGATTCAATGGTGTCATTTTCCAGTGGTACAGAGGACTGTGGAAGATCCAAGGAGGCAGAAGATAAGGAGCTATAGGACAGAATTTATTGCTAAATCAGAACGTGCAAAAGAAGTCCATAATGCAATTTGGATTTGGTATTTAACTTCAGTAACCACTTTACCCTTAGTTGCTTTTCTTTAGTGCCAATGATAGTGTTGGGTTAAGGGTTGACTTGATGATCTTGGAGGTCTCTTCCAACCCAGAAAATTCTATGATTCTATGAAAAGCAGGGTCCTCAGCTTGGCCCATCGGGAGCCATGGGGTCAGGGCTGTGGTGGAACCAGACCATTGGGACGAGGGTCCTGAGGGAGGCTGGCAAGAATCACAATGCAAAGGTGTCATGGCCAAGGTGACCCTCAACTCCATCTTCCTTCTTTTCATTTTGAAAAGCGAACTTGCAAATGTTGTACAGAGTGGAAAAAACCTCATAGATACTTGAGAAAACATTAATAATTAAATAGGGTGAGCGTTGCGTAAGATGCCAGAGAGCACACTCGGTCTCAGAAGGGATAGCTGAATGTTTTGAATAATGCACTCCTCAGAAACCTCCAGAAAGTCAAAAAATTATTCATGAAGTGCATGTAAGGATAACAGTAGCTTGTCCACTAAGCTAAAAATAGCTCTTTCTGTCCTCATCTACCTTTTATCCTAGTTTACAGGGTACCCAGTATCCCAAGGCATATCACCAAAGCTATTCCATACATGCAACAGGGAAGTAAAAGCTTTGCAGTTCAGAGGTCCTTTCTGACACCACATCTGGCCCACATCTGACCAGGCTCGAAGGCACTTTGTCAGGATGCAATACCTGAGTTTCAAGGAATAATCCTTAACATTTTCTATTCCTGTTCTGCAAATGATTCCTCCATGTCAGCACACAGTGATGCTCGGCCAGGACCCCGTGGTGCTCAGCCAGGACCCCTCCACCAAGGCCCTGGGAAGAGGTCCCTCTCCTGCCACCCCGGGGTGCGTTTGGTTCATGGGCTGCCTGTGCAGCTCGATGCCACCCCGAGGCCCTGCGTTCTGAGGCGCAGCCTTGTCAGAACTGTGGTATTTCCTGCTCTGAAGCTGTTGGTGCCTGTCACTTCCTCCGAAAGAATAACTCTGGTGGAAGCCAGCAGCAGCCTTCAAGGGGAGATTCCTCTGCAGAGCTGTTGGACCTGGCTTGCTGCAGCTCTGGAAGTCCCCAAGCATTCAGTGCCACCGAAGCGGTTCCTCACCAGTTCTTCCCTGCAGATCCCCTCCCAGCTGTGCTCCCAGCAAAGGGGGACAGGGGGAGCCCAGGCCAGGGCCAGTTTCCCCCCATGCCCACTTGTTTTGCCACCCCAGGGCTGCAGGAGGCTTTAGGGGTACCGGTTCCCTGCGAGGGCTCCCCAGCCGCGCTTACCTACACAAACCCCCTCGTTATACGAGTGCTGAGGGTCCTCTTCCTCGCTGGTCACCTCCCAGCAGTTGTAAGAAGTGATGGTATAGGCTTGTTAAACACAAAACACCACCAAGCCCCCAAGTTTCAGAGCACTTTAGACTACCTTCCAGCGTACCTCATCCTTCTTGTTTGCTCAAACAACTGTTTAAACAGTTTGTGTTTGCTTAAGCAACCAGATTTATATCCTGGATCAGTAAATAAGCCTGTAACCATACGCTTTCCTATAGTTACATCTACCCTGATTGTTGCAAAATACAAGTAGGAGCAAATCACACATATACAAAGAAAACCAGTGTCTTGAATGAAAAAGAAAAGAGATTAAAGAGCTGGTTTGATGTGTGACAGTGAATCGGGGCTGCTGAGCTCCAGGATTTTGGTTTAAGAATCTTTTTAAGCAAAATGATGTCCTAGCAAAGATGTTGGGGGAGATGATAAAATGTGAATCCAGAAGGTTTGTAGGTTGGATTTAGCTGAGGTTTGGCTGGAGCTGCTGGATTGAGGAGCTCTGTCTCCTCTGGTTGAGACATTACATAGCAGAGCTCATAATGTTTCATCTGTTCTGGAATGTAATTTTGCAATAAATACCGTTTTGAACTGTTAGGTGCAAAAGAATTCTTTAAAATAACGTTTTACACTGCCCATCACCTGTGTCCCGAGTAGGGCAGATCTTGGGAGGAAAGTGCCCTGTGCCCAGGAGAGAGGAACCGTGAGGAGCTGGGCTGGCACTGGCTCTTCAAACCTTTCCATCTGAAACCAGGAGCTGCTAAGGTTTAAATCACAAACACACAATAAAACTTACTTGAAACGAGTCCATGTAAACGGAGGGATTGAAAAACAGCTCTGTATCTCTGCCCTATTTCCCTTTCCAGGAAGGAACATCTCTTGGGTAATCTAAAAACAAAACAAAGTAGCAGAAAACTTTACTTAACCTCAACCCAGTTTCCTCTCTGGACTAAATTTAGCTGGGGAGATGTTGTCTGGTGGATGTGCCAGAGGGGGCTTTGCCATTTGCCTAACGCCACTGTCGCAGCACCATTGCTTCAACTGCGTGGTTTAATTTCACCTCTTAGCATTGATTTTTAACACAAAATGCCACTTTGCATTTGGAGCCAGCAGTGCTGGAGTGGCAGCAGGAGCCTGGTGGCTGGATTTTGCTCCCTGGAAAAGCCCAACTGCCCACACTGCGAACGGCTGATGGGAACTGACTTCCAGCAGCTTCTTCTGCTCACAGAGCGGGTGAGGGAGCAGAGCAGGAGGATACAAACATTATCATAAAAGCTTCTCCACACTTATTTTGAAACAGACAGGCATTAATTCAAGGAAGATCAAGTCAGGGACCAGCCCAAAACACTTAGATTATTTTTCCATGAGTCAAGAGTTGCACTCAAAACAGAAATTAGCCTACAAATACCAAGGCCATGCTGGTGCTCGGAGCATTTCCCAGCACAGGTCACTGCTGTCGGCCTCCTGCTGCAGAAAAAAAATCACCTGACAAATGGCTTGGAAAGTTTTTAAAACTTTATTAATTCCGTCTGCCTCTGCCTTTTTTAGACCTTTAATTTTAAAGGCCAGAAATGATCTGTACCACTGTCAGCTCGAGGTGTATAAATACTGGAATGAGCATGAAAGTAATGAGTACATTTAGACATGCTCTAAAACTGAGAGCAAGTTCTGGAAGTAAGGACTGGGGGAAGGTGGAGAACATAAAGAGCTTTCTTCTCATATTTACACTCTCATTTTAGGCTGAAAGAGAGGAGATTGAGATGAGATCTCGGGAAGAAATATCTTTCTGTGAGGGTGGGGAGGCCCTGGCCCAGGTTGCCCAGAGCAGTGGTGGCTGCCCCATCCCTGGAGGTGTTCAAGGCCAGGTTGGATGGGGCTTTGAGCCCCCTGATCCTGTGGGAGGTGTCCCTGCCCATGGCAGGGAGTGAGACTGAATGAGCTTTGAGATCTCTTCCAACCCAACCCATTCCATCATTCTATGAAAGCTAACTGTGAACTGTACTGTCTTTGTGGTGTCTTCCTTGGGTATGGAGATACTGAATTATCACTCCATCACTGGAAAGGTTGCTGAGTACTATCTGCTGCTCACCTCAGTCCAGTGATGTTGGAGGAAGAAGAGGAAAGGAAGAAAAGAAACAATTTTTAAGCAAGTGATTTTTTTAAAAAAAATCATAGCAATCTGTCCATTAAAAAAATAACACCTTTGTTAATGTCATGCTTGCAGTCAGTTAGAGCAAACCCTGTGAGATGGAGTCTTCCCCGGTGCAAGTGAAATGGTCGCAAGGGAATGACAAATGCACCGACAGACTGCCCATGGAAGGCAATTCCAGGCTACATTCCTGCCCCACTTCCTGCAGTGGGAGCTTCTGTGGCCACTTAGCTTTCCAGCCCAGCATCCACCGTCCCTTTTTTGTTACAAAGCAGAATCAGAGTGCTTGAAATGGCATAAGAAGTGTTGTGTGCTTCTAAATCCAGGCTGCCTTTTCCTGTGGTGCTGGAAGAGCAGTGCCTGGCACAGGCACTGAGCATCCCCCTCTTGCCAGATCAATGCTCTTTTATAGTTTCTTTTGTCTTGTTTGTGGGGAGAAAAAAAATGTAAAATTAAATTACATAGATTATCCTTGTTAAACCAGACCTTTTTTTCCTTCATTAACTGAAAGGTATGTTTGAGTTTTTGCTGTTCATGTGAATGAATCGTCGCAGCCTGGGATGGCACTGAAAGGAAGGCTGTGCTAACACTAGCAATTTAGCCTTCTGCCATCATTAACACTCTTTCCTAAGCCTCTGGTTGATTCCCTTTGATTTTTTTGTTGAAGGAGACTGTTTGGGTTTACAAACCCATAGAGCCTCTGTTAGTTGAAGGAGGCTGTGCCAGACGCAAACCAGGACAGAAGGAGGTTTAAGATTGTTTCCACTCTTAAAGCAGGAGCTTCTATCTCTGGCATTAACAAATAAACACAATTACAGGCAGGGCAAGAATAAGCAGCTGGTTTCTAGTAGGAAACCAAGTGGTAAATAATTAAAACAATTAGGAAGGAAAAAATTTTTTAAGAGTAACAATTCTATTTTTTCATCTGGTGACACCAAATCTGGCAGAGATCTGTTGGAGCTGATTCAGGACTGGTTTGCAGAGGGAGGTGCAGGTGGTATCAGTGACTTCACAAAAAAAAGCTATGGATAATACCCAGCGAAACTTTTGGTGAATGATTATTAATAGGAGATGTGATTCAAGATAAAGAAGCCTCTCAGCTGGCAGAATGTGGCAGAGATCACAGTAATGCTGAACTTATCAATCCACAGGGCTTTAGGTGGTGCTCAGCCGAAAAAAAAGGGTAAAAAGGGTGTTTCTCTGCTATTTCCCTAAATAGTTGTGAGTGGAGCAGATCAGCATCTGCAGAAGGAAAGAGAAAAACATCTCCATTTCTGGCATCTTCCCATGTGTTTTCAATCAGGATTTTCCATATGCTGACTTTTGCTGTTGCATTTTAAAGTGATGCAAAAGCTCTCATTGCAAAGAATATCTACATCGTCTCTATCTCTGTCTCTTATTTATGGGTTGACTGAACACTGCCACAGCTTCTGAAGGAAATGAAGACAAAGATGAATCATTTATGTGTCCCTGCCCATGGCAGGGGTGTTGGAACTGGATGATCTTTAAGGTCCCTTCCAATCCTAACCATTCCATGATTCACTTCTTTGAGTAGCCCTGCATTTGTGGGTCCTGGAAACACAGGCACTGTTCTGTAAAGGTGTCATTAGGAGTGAGAAAGGAGCTGGAACTCCATAGTATCTCCTCCCCCACGCTGTGAGAAGTCACAGCTGGCTGGGCCCCCTTGAAGCTCAGCTCAGAAAGCAGTAAAGGAACAACTCAGAAGCTGTTTTTCCCACCAGAAAAAAAAGAAAGAAAGAAAGAAAAGAGAACAATTGTATCCCACTTCCATTTTCTGAAGAGGAAATGGTGATTTGTCTCAGCCACACTGCTGCCTGGGAATTCAGCAGCTTTGGTCACAAAGGAGTTAAAGAGCAAGTTCATCCTCACTCTGGAAGAAAACAGGCTATCTGGATAGCTCCTTCCCAGGGTAAACAAGCATTGATGCTCCATAGCACCTTTTCTCTTGGCTGGTGTTTATTGAACCCCACCTGAGGTCTAACACAAATACCAGGCCACACCTGAAAGTTTCAGCCACACTGGAAAATCTCAACCTAAGCCAAACAAGAAATGCACTGAAACGCTCTGAAATTCCTCCTCCTGAGCGGTCCAGAATTCCAAAGCACAAATGAATTACATTATGCAGGGCAGCTCGTCCAGTGAGTCCAGGTGGAAACCCAGACAAGTACTCAGCAAGTGGACTTTTTTCATTATGACTTTCAAAATATTGAAAAAAAAGCCCCACATCCTTTTTCTCTTTTGTTCTGAACCAGTCCCTCTCCAAACCATGTTGCTCCATTTCACTGCAGGTCTCACATCCCAACACAAATCCATCCTGTCTCCTCAGCATGAAATCCTATACAAAAGCTCTGCTTTTGACGAGTCCTTCCCATATTTGTAATTTTCAACCCCAAACATGCCCTCCTGTGGCTGTGACAGTGGGGAGTGGTGCACGTGGTAAAGGGCACCCAGTCCTTCCGGACAGCGTCGCCTCTCCTCGTGGGGTTATCACCACCAGACATAAGGGAATTTCTACACAAAAGCACACTGAAACATGAAAATGAGTTACAATCAGCCCCAACAGGCACTCATTCAGCCTCACACAAATCAGCACAATAAATAGCAATTGTATGATGCTACTTTTTCTTTTCCCTATGTGACCCCTGCTGGTTTCCCTGCAGAGGATGGACCAATTCTGGGAGTGAATCAGGCTTGTTTAGGAAAAGAAACTGAGTTGCCTTTGACACCTGTGCCTTAATCAATTCCCCACAGGGTCACCAGTTGTTCATGGTTATTTTCTGGAGACTTCGGTTCTCCAAAGCCATCACCACCTTGTTGTAGCTGGGGTCAGTCAAAGTCACATATCAAATAAGCAAAGTGTTGCCTACCTCTCAGTCCTCTGAAAGGACCCCTAGTCCAGGGCAGCAGCTGAGCAGAGAAGGTGGTGGAACACTTCTGATGTCCATTTTCCTCTGTCCTTCTTCCCCAAGTGGGTAATTCAGAGGAACTGAATCTTCACACCTTAAATTGGTATGAAAATACATTATTAATAAATGTCTGTGATGTTCACTGGGCAAGACAGAGATGAGAACCATCCTGAACCTGATGGTAAGATTATGTATCGTGATTTCAGAAGATACTGAGAGATGCAGTAAGCAACAAGAAGACAGAACATGCAGACACCCCATTTTTGAATGCTTCCCCGCTCTACAATAATGACAAAAATGGTACTTCAATTATTTATTATAACGCTCACGCCAGAGGGCCCTGGATTGAGATTGCACAGGAAGTGTTAATCCTGTCATATCATTGTTTTCGTGGGCCTGACTTTGGCAGTCCAGCAGCATTCTTCCCTGCAATGGACATCCTGTGCTTACACAGCATTTCCTTGTAGCCAACCGGTGGCTTTACAAAGAAAACTGTGTGAAAAATCTCTATTTTTCACTGCATTAACAATGAACAAAACCCCAGCTCGCAGCAGCAATATCTGTACCATTCTACACGTGGTTTGTGTTCTGAAAAGGAAGAGGAACGGGGCCGGGTTCCTTCAGAAATGAGACAGAAATGCCCTTGAGACCTTTTTTCCTGTGCTGGAGCTTCTGAGAGCTTCAGTCCTACATTGGATTTTGAGTGGTATCGTGATCTGTAAGATCTGCTACATCTTCCCGAAATCACTCATTCCAGATGAAGGCGGCTAAAAATGGGCCTGCTTTTAATTCAAAGAACTCTAACAACTTGAGCAGATTGAGCTCAGGACAGTGCTGTTGTCTTCTCCCAAGTAACAAGTGATGGGTTGGGAGGAAATGGCCTCAAGTTGCACCAGGGCAGGTTTAGATTGGATGTCAGGAAACATTTCTTTACTGACAGAGTGGTGAAGCCCTGGCAGAGGCTGCCCAGGGCAGTGGGGGAGTCTCCGTCCCTGGAGGGGTTCAGAAAGTGTGTGCCCGTGGCACTTTGGGACATGGTTTAACAGGCACGGTGGGCTTGGGATGGATAAGCTGAGAGGTATTTTCCAGCCTTGATGATTCCACAATTCTATGGCAATCCCTTTAACTGGGGAGCGGAGACCTCCTCCTCTGTACTCCTGATGAAGAGCAGGAGGGAAGCCTCAGGACCCCTCTGCAGCCAGAACAGCCTCAAGGTGTCTGGTAATTAAGAGATGGTCCCTGGTGTGTCCAGTGATGGTCAAGAGGCCCCTGGCCTCCTCGCCATGAGCAGCACAGCATATGCCGAGTTGGACATCGCAGCCTTGTGAAGTAATTGTTTAAAGTAGTGGCAGCCAAGCAGAAATAGGAAAATGTTAGCTGCTGTTTGTGTGCAGGCTGGACACGCTGCGCTCGGAGCCATCGTCAGATGTCAGGAATCTGATGGCTTCCAGGGAGAGAGACTTACAAAGCCACTCTTCCTCCCAACCAGACATCGTGGAACTTGTGAAAGAGTTGCAAGGTGGAAACACCTTGGATGGGGCTTTGAGCCCCCTGATCCAGTGGGAGGTGGAACTGGATGATCTTTAAGGTGCCTTCCAACCCAAACCATTCCATAATTCTAAGATTGTAACACTGTGCATGTATGGGGTGGCTTTTCTGTGAGAAGAGGTCACTGAGAGCTTCCACCTTCATCCATCTGCTCGCACGGTGCACGGAAGGGCAATCTCAGCCACACAATCCCATCACTGCCTGGTTGCAAGAATATCAGTCAAACCAGAAATGCCAGCTGTAAAACCCATCTTCAAATCCAGAAGCTGATCTGGGAGAACAAAATGGATAATGTTCTCTTCAACCAAGAGAAATAATTCTGAACAATATTCTGTTTTATACATTTTTTAAAATATATTCATGGACTTTTATAGGAAATTCACTTCCTCATCTCCTCTTCCTCCTCCTCCCCTCCCATCTGAAGTGATGGCCACCAGAAAAGGGACTTCTTGATCCCAGATGTGTTCCATTTCCTGCAATAAAAGTTCAAATCATTGCCTTTTTCATGAATACCTGCCAGGGATGGAGATGCACTACTTAGGAACTTTCTGCAATCGCTTCGGTCTGAAATGAATAAATCAGTGGGATCTGAGGAGCCAGCCAGCATTTTCTAATTTGTTTCTACTGGCAAAAGTGCCGCAGTGAGTTACGTCCAAACAAATTTGGTGGCAGCATCTGCTTCTTAATGACCTAAATGTCTAAAAGCTAATTTTAGACAGTGACTTGCAAAGGGTTCAAGCAAGGCTTTCAGAGCTTGGTCTGGGTTTTATTTTCCCTCCTTTAAGCAAAGAGCTGGTTCATGGTGTTTGTGTAGTGGCTGTGGGTATAGGGACTCGTGGTGGGGTCCTCAGCCAGGAGGAGCTGTGACACGGACACAGTCCTGCATGGGGCAAGACCCCCACAGAGAAGCCCATCAGTGCTGTTTGTGGTGGAGATGGCAGAGGAACAACCCCTCAAAGCCACAAATGGTTTGACCAACTGCAGACCAAGCCCATAGGGAGAGCAAATGTGCCCAACACCCCACCCAGCAGCGTTGAGGAAAAGTGGGCAAAAGTGGGTGTTTAGCAAACCTTCAGCAGTTGTACGGTTTGGAAGCTCCTGTCTCTGGACAGTCTGTGGTGCCTTCAATCCCAGGAATTATGTTTCCAGGTGCACTGTAAACATCCCTGGCACAGGCAGCAGCAGTGAGGTTTCTCCTTCTTGGTTTCCAGGAGGATGTGGGTGGCTTGGGTTGGGCTGCCCTTGGGGTCTGCCCGTTGGGCTGGAGCTCAGGCAAACAGCGCTGCTGGGCTGGTCTGCAACTGGAAACGGTCACGACCCACCTGGAGTTAATACTAAAATACCCCTAAAAGTCCTGCTAACAGAAGGGCTCCACATGTTCCTCCAATTCTTCACCTTTTTGCTGGGGCCTTTCCAGCTGCCCCAGATGGAAGTGGCTGCTGAGGCTCTGCCTCTGACTTCTGCATCAGGGTTTGGTCTGATTTGTTCTTTTATCATCTGTAATTTCTGTTTAATTCCAAATTTGGGGTTCTGAGCATAGAGGGGCTTTAGTGCCCAGGGCTGCTGGGTTTGATGATTGAACTGGATGATCTTAGAGGTCTTTTCCAACCTTAACAATTCTATGATAATGTATCTGTATGACCTTTACATCCAGGCTATGCAGGTGTCACAACAGGGCCTTATTACTTTGTATTAGACACACACTAAAGGCATAAAATTTACCACTTTTCTGAACCATATGAGAAAATGAAGGATATTTTAAATAACTGAGACACCATTCTGGAATAAAATTAATCACATTAATGATCTGATAATATATAAAACCAATGTGAAAATATATAAGGGAATTATGCCTATATATGTTGTGAAGAAAACATTAAGAAACATGTTTAGTGTCCTGAGTCGTATGTAGCTTTGGCCTTGTGTTTTGGGATTTTTTGGTATGATTTTCTTTTCTTTTAAAGCTAGTGGTAAAAATACACTTCAAGTCAAAATAGTAAATAATGAATCACACACAAATTCAGCTCATTTCCTATCTCTCTCTGAAAAATGTTGATTCCAGGCATGGGAGCAGAACTTCGAGCCAAGCAGTAATTTCTTTATGGTGTGCATGACTCAGAGGGAAGAATTGCCTCAGGGGATTGGGGGTGGGGGAAAAATTGAATTCAAACAAACCCATAAGTAAATTCACTTTAAAGAAACAGGCCCTCAAGTAAAGGGCAAAAGGTCAGAAAAGGCCTTCAGTCATTTCTCCGTTGCTTCTGTCATCGCCACAGTGTCCCCTCAGCCCTGAAACGGGGAAGCACTTCCCTGGGAGCTCCCTGGCACGGTGGGTATCGGGGGGCAGCACCCAGAGCACAGAGGTGTGGGGCACCCGGGGCCAGCTCAGGGACCAGCCCGAGCCCATCAGCTGGTTAAAACCAGAACTGGGATTGAGTTTCACACCTTCTTAGTGGGAACTGATGTCTTCTATCCCATGCATGGCCATAGGTTGTCCCTGGTGTGGAATCCTGCCAGCTGACCCTGCTGGCATGTGGCACCGGCGCGTGGTGGGAGGAGCAGTGCTGGGTCAGCAGATCCCCTCTGCTCTTGTGTGGTTTTAACACTCAATACATTTTTAGACTCATAGAATCATCAAGGTTGGAAAAGACCTCTCAGCTCATCCATTCCAACCCTCAGCCCAAGCCCACCATGCCTGCTAAACCCGGTCCCAAAGTGCCACGTGCACACACTTTCTGAACCCCTCCAGGGATGGAGACTCCCCCACTGCCCTGGGCAGCCTCTGCCAGGACTTCACCACTCTGTCAGTAAAGAAATCATTCCTGATATCCAATCCAAACATCCCCTCGTGCAACTTGAGGCCATTTCCTCTCATCCCATCCCTTGTTCCTTGGGAGAAGAGCCCTTTCAGGAGCTGCAGAGAGCGATGAGGTCTCCCCTCAGCCTCCTCTTCTCCACACTAAACAGCCCCAGGGCCCTCAGCCGCTCCCAGAACCCCAGTTCTCCAGCCCCTTTCCCAGCTCCGTTCCCTTCTCTGGATATGCTCCAGCCCCTCAATGTCCTTCTTGTAGTGAGGGGCCCAGAACTGACCCCAGGATTCAAGGTGTGACCTCACCAGCAGAGAGTGCAGGGGGACGATCCCTCCCCTGCTCCTGCTGCCACCCCACGGCTGGGCCAAGCCTGGATGCTGTTGGCTCTCTTGGCCACCTGGGCCACTGCTGCCTCATGTTCAATAACTTCAGTCACTAAACTTATGTTCAGTAACTGAAGAGCCTCTTCTGCATTACTCTTTCCTTATTCACACATATGAACAAAAGCAGTTTCTCCATCTCCAGAAGTTGCTTTGCAATTTCTTGATGAGCCTTTAATTATTACAAATATTCCTTGCCCTCCCTGGGAAGTGTCTCCTCCCCCAGGCTGATTCATTCAGCGGGGTGAATCGATATTCATCAGGAGTGTTTCATGAACGCTGATTGTGAAATGAAACAGGATCTGATCTCAGCTTTCAACAGCAATCTCTCACCTGATTTCCATTTCTTTTTTCTCCCAGAGTGCTGATGGATGATTGGTTTCAACGAGCAGTGCTGGGTACATTTGCATAATTATTTATGAGTAATTAAAACATCTTGCCTCCTGTTCCACGGTCGATATCACGTGGCCAAGAGTACAAAACCAGAGAGTGACGCAACAGAAGCACAGGGGTAGCTCATTCCTGTAGGGCAACCCTGTGCTGTTTAATGTCACGGAGTTAAGGCTGTGCTGAGGACCAATTAATTTCAGTCTATGAAGATTAAGAAAATTAATTCTATTATCTCAGCACAGATCTTTACTCTCTCCCACGCATTTTAGGGATGTTCAGAAAAATGCAATTCAGGTCCTGGCAAGGCGTAACATGAGGCCTTGGGGTAATTCCCTGTTCAGCACCTTTCCTTCACAGGGATCATAGAATGCTTTGAGTTGGAGGGGGCTTTACAGAAGATGAATTATACATTTATAAACTGTGATCGCTATAATAAATAAAACAAATTTCTCTGACTCCCCATGGACACTTAGAAGAGGAAATGAACAAGTGCACTTTGGAACAGTTTCTTATTTCAGAGTTAATTCCTGATGACATAGGAAAATGTGGTACAAAAGTAAAATTTGTATTTCAAAAAAAGCTTGAATTGGAAATTATTTGATTTCTTTCCACTTAAATTCATTTCCTTACCTGCTAAAATATAGCAGAACTGTTTCAAGAGCTGGAGTTATCTGGACAGTTGGGTTTATCCCTAGGAAGAGCCACCAGAACATTGTTTTCAGTAAGCAAAATTTAGGGAGTGCAGATAACCTGCAGAAAGAAAAGATTTGTTAATAACTGATTTATTCCATATCCCCACGTCAGGGTGAGATCAGCCCTAAGCCACCGTTTCCAACCACGATACACTCCCAGAAGCACTGGGAGGGCAGTCACAGACTGGACTTCTACAAATACTTGGGAAATCCTAAGACCCTATGCCCAGAGCAACTTTGCACTGGAAGGTGTAAAACAGATTAAAGGATCTCCTACCACCTGTCTGATGGACATTGACCCTTGAGGTTCTCAGGTAAGGTCTAAACCATCTGAACTTCCTTTGCTGTTGGACACTTCAGCCCCAAGGATCTTCTTGCAGACCACAGGTGAGAGCCACGCGCTGTCCTGGTTTTGGGTTGGTTTGGTTTTACTTGGCTTCAGGGGTGAAAACTGTCTTCTAGAAGACACTGAAAAAGCCAGGAGAATGAATTTTTCATTGCAGGAAGCACCACAGCAGCATCACTTGTACCAGCCCTCGGTGCCCATGGCAGCACTAACTCACTGACCCCTCTCCTGGACAAGAGCTTACGGGGTAGAACACTCAAGTCTGGTGTCCAGAGGACTATGTCATCAATGTCCTTATCAAAGTGATAAATACAGTAGATTTCTGCTGCAGCTCTGTAACTCTTAAGAGATGTACTGGCCTTCCTAGAGTGTTAAATTGTGTTTCCTTCAACGTAAGAAATAATTTCTGTTTATACAAAGGCCAATCGATTCATAGGGAGAAGAGTGCCAGAAGATTTACATGTTAGAAGACAAATGTAAACAGCTGGAGTGGGAACTACACAATGACTTGCCATGGGGCATGAGGGCTTCAGACAGGCTGGGGAGCACTGACAGCCTGGAGGAGCAGTGCAGGCTATGGATGATGTGTTTTGGCTTCAGAAGGGTAGAGGAACTGCAGGGCTCTCAAACAAGCTCAGGCTGCAGGAGGTGAAACGCTCGGAGCCCTGCGGTCCATATCCAGCAGTAACAGGAGAGGCAGAAACTGGGAACTCAACGGGCCTGAGGGAGCAGATTGTCTGAGAGGGCAGTTTCAAGCCAGGAGAAGACAGAAAGCATTCCTGGCTGCCCATCAGGACATCAGGCCTTGTCAGAGCAAAGACACGTGTGAAGGAGACTGCTCAAAGGGTGAGGGCATGTGTGAGGAGCCCTGCGGCCACCGGTGCTCCTGGTGGCAGCTGCTCTAAAGGAAAAAGTACTGGGTTTCCAGTGGAAAAGGCGGCGTCAGGACAAGTTACATCAGAAGTCAGAAAACCTCGCTTTGTAGTGGAGGAGTCTGAGGGGAACAGCCACGTATTTCTGGTTTTTAAAATTGGGAAATTGTGTTTGGGCAGGAAAAGGCAATTGGAATAACTGGTAACTAACGCCGTAACAGCCTGAAAGAGATGGGAACCTCTGCAAAGGAAGGGTCAGGGGGTCCTCAGCAAGTTATGGGTAACAATACAGGCACTGGGTCCTCCCAAATCAAACATCTGCACGGTACTTGCTGGCGATTACAGGACCTGTGTTTGATCCTCTGGTGGAGCACAGGGCTGCAGCAGACCCAGCCCCCTACTACAGTGAAGGAACAGCAAATGGGGATGAGTCAAGGAGCCACCTCTGCTTTAGGGTCAGCCTTCCCTCCAGAACCACAGAGAGATCTCTGAGGATGCTCTGTTACAGCCTCCTCTTTCAGTTCAAGGTAATTCACATAAATGAGAATTTTACATGGATTAGGGGGTGGTTCTTCTTTCCCAGAGCATCGGCTCTATTTGTCTATCAAAACTATTCTCATTTTACTGACTTTCAGATCCCCATTAAACCCAGGAACCTGGAGGGAAAAAGCCCTTCACCATGTTTATCCTAAGTCAGCATTTGCAATGAGTAGAGTTATAGCACTCTCAAATCACTGCTACCTCTCATTAAATGCGAGTTTCTTATTAAAACAGAATTAACCAGATGGGGTTTTGTTAAGAGAGAAACTACATTTAACACTAAAACATTGCACTGCAGCTGAAAGTGGAAGGGTTCGGAAACAAAAGCCCGGGAGGCTGGACTGTCAGTGTTTTGAAGCTTCTTACAAATCTGTTTCATTTTGAAAGGGCAACAACAACAAATCTTCCAGAAACTCTGCTTTCATGTTTTCATGCCCATCGTCATCTCTTTGCTGTTTGTTTGTTTAAAAGTGCTCCACTGGTGGCCGTGGTTTGCTCTGTTACAACACAGTGTTTCCAAACACAGCAGAATGTTTATAAATCCGGGGGGAAAGATTTAGCTATCTTTCAAAAACAGGCTATTTCTGTAGCTGGGTGTAAAGGACTGATGTTCAGTTGAGAGACTGGTCCCATCAGCTTTCCCTCTGCTCAGGGTCACTGTGGTCATGTTTACAGGACAGACCTACAATGACTTTTTCTACGGTTGTCCTTGGGGCTGGAAGAGGTGACCAAGAGCTCCAGAGCCTTCAGAACAAGTAATCCCTTAATGATGCCAAGATCCCGTAGAACGGTTGCATGAGATTGGAAGGGATGTGGATAAAATAGATGTGGAGAGAATAGCTAAACAGAAAGAGGGCTTCAATATTTCAGTAGATAAGATATTGCAACCAGTGTGGCATCAGTCCTCATACTTGGAGCCCAACCTGTCTCACCTGTCTTACATAATGGTCTATTTTTCAGCCACTCAGCGGTGGGTTTGCCTGACTCCTCTTCACTACATTAGCAAAAAGGAGTCATTTTACATCAGTGAAAAACTAGAGCGTGACTGGTCCAGCCACCAGAAAGCAGGAATTCTGAACAGGAGCAGGACAAAACCCACAAGCCAGGACTCACCCCATGGGGTGTGCATTGGCAGCTCTGCTCCAGCCCTCCCCAGCTGCAGCCCAAGGTAAATGCCAGCCTTTCTGTCCCTGGGGAGAGGAGCTGAAGGGGGAATGAACATCCACCAGATCCAATATTTGCACACGGGGAGACATGGCAAGGGACGGGTAATAAAAACGAACCTTGGTTTGGGAAACAGGTGGTCTTCTGCTTTAACTTTGGTGAGAGGTCACCAAGGACAGAGAGAAATAGGTCGATTTGTAACATAGCTCATTATTATCACCCTCCTAATAAAGCATAAACACCTGCAAATATTTTTAGGATTTTAATGTAGAAATGCATCTCTGGGGAGCTGGATCCTGAGTTCAGCCCTGGTTCATCCTGGAGACTCAGACCCATCCTTTGCACTTTTACAGCACTGAGCACGCTGAAACTTAGAATCACAGAACCACAGAATCACTAAGGTTGGAGAAGACCTCTAAGCTCATCCAGTCCAACTACCAGCCCAGCCCCACCGTGCCTGCTCAGCCCTGGCTCTTCCTGGCTCATCTCAGGCTGGTGATGCTGCAAGGCTGGGATGTGTGTTCAGCAGACGATTGCTTGTGCAGGGTGCGGTACAAACAGCCAATGCACCGTGCATTTAGCAGGAAGCATTGCTTTGGAGGGCAATAAAATAAGGTCACACCAGAAGAAGGGGGACCTACGAGCCAGTCTGACCTGGGGGAGGAAGCCCTCAAGGCACCAGGTAGTGGTGCTGTTTCCCTGGCCGGGTCTGGCAGGGGAGTTGAGGAACAAGGTCACTTCAAGCTGTCTCTTGAGGTCTGGTGTTGTTAACAGGGAGCAGAGAGCCCGAGCCGCAGGGATGCAGGGCTTGGTGGAGGCCGGGTACCATCTGCCGGTGGGCGCGGGGAGTGCCCGCACCGCGCCTCCCGGGAAGGGGATGTTCGGTGGTTTAATAGGTGGCATTATATGGCCACGTTGATTTCATCACACCGTTCGTGCTGATAAAATTCAAACTCCGCAGAAAAGAAACTCAGAGACTGAAAAGATCTCACCCCATACAGACAAAAAACAGTGGGTGAGCTATTCAGCACCTAAAATTCAGTGAGATGCTGTAGTTAACAGATTTCAAGCCCTATTTTTGTCAACAACATAATACAAAGAGGAGTACAGTGATGATGTTGGACTCGAAGATCTTCGAGGGCTTTTCCCACCTTAGTGATTCTATGATTAGGGGTTGGAACTGGATGATCTTTAAGGTCCCTTCCAACCCAAACCATTCTACAATTCTATGAGGCTTATATAGAAGTCAATGCATGCAAAAGGATTTCACCACGAGATTTAAGGTGTCTTGACAGGAGTTTGAAGTTTCCTGAGCCAGACCCGGTTCTGTCCCCTTGAGACCTCCCACCCAAAGGTGCCTTCCTCACCTCAGTGATGGCTCTGCCTCACCTGGGCAGCAGCGGCTGTCGTGGCTGAGCAATCTCCAGGCTTCACGATGGACCTGCAACACAGAGGAAACAAGTATTTTTAAAGCTTTATATGAAAAGGAACGTTTCTATTTTGTGATCAGGAGTAAAGAAATGTGAGTTAAAAATGCAACAGTTAAAAGGGAGTGGGGTGAGGACTGTGGCCGCTAACAGCTGTTTGCCAATAAAACATTCCCTGGCAACCTCAAAAGATGTTTTCACATTAACGGCCTCCAGAATGGGTGTTAAGTTTCCTATCATTGTCAGCAAAGCATGGGAAGGTTGATATCCTGGTTGATATCCTGCGTGGGAGCGCAATGCCCGTCCAAGCACGGGCAGCAGTTGAGGAACAGTTGAGAAGTGCCCAAGCACTGTTTCCTGGGAAAAAAAAAGGAGTTTTCAGCTGGAATTTGAAGGTTATTTGGGGTGACAGGAGAATGAATAAGTGATGGCTCCATTATTTTAGTGCATGGAGGACGAAGAAAAGGGCAACACATGTTTTGGTGATCCTGAAAAGACCAGAGTGACCAGGAGTAATGAGAGGAACTGAGGAGACACAGCACTCTGGAACGAAACAGCTGCTAAAGCCCTCTGTAACCCCAGGGAAAACAGGGAAAGAGGAAAGGGAGGGCGTTTGGGAAGGTCTGAGCTTGTCTGACGAGTTTCCTGTCTTCAGATGAAACTGTTTTAAGTGTGTTTTAACCTTGTTTCTAAAAATAATATTACATTCCCAGAAAAAACATATGACCTCTTGTAAAAAATCTGTCTGATTTTGATATCATCATTTATTTAATCAATGTAATTTTCATCAGGAAGGAAAAGTAAGACAGATACTTCAGCCATTCACTCTGTTGTTTGGTATTGGGGGTGTCTATACCCATACACACCTTTCTTGCTATTTGTATATGTTCCTCCAGAAACACTAATTTTTCTTTTACATGTCTTGAGTGTGAAAGCTCCTCTAGTGCTGCTTCTGTTTGGAGAACCTCAGGCAGCTGGGAAGTGTTTAATCAGCTGAAAAGAAGTGATTGCTGATGATCCTAATCAGCCAGTTCTCAATTGCTGTCTGATATCTGGCTCCATCAAAGGAACAAATTGTGAATGCACAAATTAAGTCTGATTTAAGGATGCTTAAATATTAACAGAATGGGGCTGTGGATGGAATTGTAGTGGCTTTGAATGCCTGAAAGCTGTTTGCATTGATCATGGTCTGTAGGGGCTGCAGCTTCTGTACCACCCCTTCCCTCCCAGCCCTGTTTCCCCTAGGTTTTATCACAGCCTGGTGCTGAGGATCAGCAAACCAAACACGCAGCCAACACCTCTGGAGGATATTTAATGTACTCTGTCCTTCTCTAGGAGTGAGGAGCAGGGCTCCTCCCATTTCACTTGAAGATCACAGAATGGTTTGGGTTGGAAGGGACCTCACAGCCCATCCAGTTCCACCCCCTGCCATGGCCAGGGACACCTCCCACTGGGTCAGGTGGCTCAAAGCCCCATCCAACCTGACCTTGAACACCTCCAGGGATGGGGCAGCCACCACTGCTCTGGGCATAATGCAGATAGATAAAGAAGAATGGTGGCAGCAGTGGGTCTTTGACATGACTTGCAGCCAATATTCCAAGATAAGTCTCATCTTGACCCTCTGCAGCCAAAACCTCCACCAAACTCAAGACTGAATGGGCCTTCCCAGACCACAATGAGTTTATTAGATGAAACACATTGTGATCTCTTTGTATGGACATCTGTGTTCATAGTGCAAATAAAACAGAGTAGAAAAGCCTGTGGAGCTCTGGTGTTTCTGGGTTGGCAGAGCGCGGTTGGCAGCCGTTAAGTCACTTGGTCTGCAGTGTCCCAGGCTCCCCATCCACTCCTGTTGCTGCCTTAAGTACCTGAGACTGGGATCAAGCTTCCTGGAGCACCTCTACAAGCAATGCAAAAAGCTCTGACATTTAAATACTCTAGATTTAAATAAATAGATCTGGTGAGAAGCCCACAGGAAGCCCAGCGCTTCAAGAACACTTATAAAGAAAAACAGACATTGAAATCCTGCTACTTGGATCAGAGAAAATGAGGAGCAGTTGCCAAGGAACATCTCCCAGGTCACTGTTTCTGGCTTGGACCAGCATCTTCTGCAATGTTCTGCATGTGGGCACAAGGAGATCCTTTGGATGGGGTTTCTGGGTATACAACCTTAAAGAAGATAAAAAGAGGAGAAAACCTGAAATATTAAGAGTTTTCAGATCTGCAGAAGGACTTACGTGCCTGTTTCTTCTCCCACTTTTCTTAGCTGGCCTCAGTAAAGATTCCCCTCTGCCTTCAGTCTGGTACTGCTGCAAGAGCATTATCCAGAGCTAAACATATTTGTACGATTTCTTTATATTGCAAATTTATATTGTTTCTACATAATCTTTCCATTTTTTACACAAAGAGGAAACCCACAAGATGTGTTTGTGTTACCTGTCCCGTGTGCCACGGTGGTGGGTACACCCGCATAGCCCAGCCCAGATGCCAGACTTGGAGACACTGGAGAGCTGAGGACAAGTTCTCTGCTGACTTGGGAAGTGCATTTATTAAGTGGCACCCTAAGGAGTTTCTCCTGTAAATGACACAGCAAAGCGATGAAGGTGATTTCACTGCAAAAAGAACAAAAAAGAAGCACCCTGATGCTCAACAAAATCTCAAATGAGCCCCTGATTTGGCCCCGCAGCCTCTTCAGGCTTTTCACGCAGAGCTGGCAGAGTCTAACCTGATTGAAAATGCATCCAAACTCCCATCAGGAGCCGGCAGAGAAGGGGGACAGCGCTGCCCTCCAGACCGCGGCTCGCAGAGGACACCTGGGGGCCGGTGCCTGCCTGCAGACGTCTCGCTGCAGCCTGGGCAACTTCCAACGGCAGCGACATCCCTAAACCTCGTCCTAATTTCAGCCCTTGGTTCAACCCCCCTTTTTTTCTGCCTGACGGGGGCTTGTGGCCACCTTGACCTCAATTTGCCAGTTACGAGAGTAAAATAAATGGGAGCTTTTCTGTAGTTGCTGGGCAAACTGAGAGAAAATCATTCACGGAAAGAAAAACCAAAGGAAGAGACCTATTTTAGGCACTATTTCAAGCACTGGGGCTGACTCTGTATTTCTGGAGACCAAAGCTGCCCACAGGCCATCTGTCTCCTGGAGAACAGCTCTCTGAGACTGTGCACGGAAAGGCCCTCCAGCACATCCTGACTTAGGAATCAGCTCCAAGACGGGGAGGAGGGTTTTATTTGCTGGCTCGGGACACCCTGTCCATGGGCCAATAATCCTCTCTTCATCCTCCTGGGGAGAGAAAACTAAGAGAGAGTTCACCAGAATTTGCCCCAAATCCTCGGGTTTGTGGTGTGGTCTGGAGCCAAAGTTTGGATACACATGAGAAGCTTGGGATAAGCCATAGTGCAGAAAAGGTTGGTCGAAATCACTACAACTCCTGATTGTTCATGAGCAAAGCATTATTCTCAGTTTCCATGAGGGATCCTGATTTGAGAGCAGACAGAGATGGCTTTCTCAGGGGCTGCTGCTCTGACATTAGCAGGAAGTGTCAAATCAATGTTTTCTTTTCCCTCCCTACCTGTCACATCCTCAGACGAGTGTCATCGAGGCCAGCTCTGAACACCCTGTTGGTTTGCACAGCTCCAGCAGTTGGTGAAACCAGCTGGACTGCAGCGCCGCTGCATTTCCAGAGCAACGCAGCCTCGGCACACCTGGATTGTTCTCATAGAATCATGGAGTGGTTTGGGTTGGAAGAGACCTCAAAGCCATCCAGTCCCACCCCCTGCCATGGCAGGAACACCTCCTACTGGATCAGGGGGCTCAAAGCCCCATCCAACCTGGCCTTGAACACCTCCAGGGATGGGGCAGCCACCACTTTCCTGGGCAACCTGGGCCAGGGCCTCCCCACCCTCATCCTGAAGCATTTTTTCCTAATGTCTAATCTAAATCTTCCCCCTTCCCATTTTAAAGCCGTTCCCCCTTGTCCCATCATTCCATGTCCTTTTAAAAATCCCCTCCCCAGCTTTCATGGAGCCCCTTTCACTACTGGGAGGCTGCTCTAAGAGCCTTCTCCAGGCTGAACAACCCCAACTTTCTCAGCCTGTCCTCATAGCAGAGGTGCTCCAGCCTATAGATCATCCTCTGGACCCTTTCCAACAGTTCTCATGCACACATCCATCTCAGGGCTGGGGTTTTGACCCTGTGACTGTGCTGGGTTTCAGCAGGAAGATCTACTAAATCCAGGAAAAAACTGTCAGAGTGGAGCTGTGTTGGGAAGATGCTTTGGCAGAAGCTGCTCGCTGTCCTAGACCTTGGGGAGAGCTCGCCAAACCTACCCAGCCTCAAACCGTTTGTCTTCATCTGCTGCAGACACATCCCCACACGCCAAGCAGAGCCTGGTAGCTCTGTCCTCTCCAGCAGCTCCTCCCACGCTCCGTCACAGCAGTGGTAACACACCCTGCCAATGCCCCCCCACACAGCACAGCTCCCATGACTTCCCATCAACATTTTTCCTGCCTCCGTTCACCACCCCACTCATGCATTTGCTTCATCCTGGCAATTAATTTGCTGTTTCCTGAGTCAAATTCATTAAAACTGAACGTTTCACAAACCCAGACATGTTTCTGGAGTCTTAGGTGGTGGGGAGAATGTGGAACTGAAGTGACAGGGACTGCCAAATACTCATCAGCACTGCTAATGGTATGGTGCAAAAGGGATGTCCAAAAAAACCAGCTCCCAGAAGTAAAGCTTAACCTGCAGAAGGACCAGTGAGGGGAGAGATGGATACAGGGTTGTTGCAGGCTGCTCTTGCCTGCCCAGGTACAGCTGGTGGTGGCAGAGATCACAGCTGCAATGAAACACAGAGGTGAGACTGAAAAAATCACCAAGGCCATCTCATACCACAAAGGTGCTCGATTCTCTTCTGTGACAGAGGATTGCTTTAGAAGCGTGTCTGAACCCTCAGCTCTAAGGCTCAGTGCTCACAGCTGACTGTGATTGAAATGGATTCTGCTCCAAATGCAGCTTCTGGGTTTCTGGCACTGCCCGTGGGGCAGGAGTTTTCCTCCAGAGCTCAGAGCTTTTGTACACAGCATAAAATAAAACAGAGCATGAAATAAAACACACCAAAACCTATCATGGTCTTTGAGCAACCTCATCCAATGGGAGGTGTCACTGCCCATGACAGGGGGTGGAACTGGATGATCTTTGAGGTCCCTTCCAAACCAAACCATTCTATGATTCTATGCTGATAATGACTGAAATCAGTAAACATCTTAGGGCTGGAGACACAGTTTAGATTACCATGCTATTAGAAATTTAACTCCATTGACACATGCATATGAGAACTTGAAACTAACAAATACACACTTCGAGACAGTTTCTTTCCATTTGATGAAAACCCTCCAAAAGCTCACCGGGGGGAAGAACAAGTTGCTAAAGGGAGACCCAGAACATCTTCAAGATAGCAAAAGCTCTGTGTGAGCAAAGGAGCAACATCCTGCATCACAAATCTGCCTCTGAGCAGAGTCAGACTCTGGCCTGGCTGAAGAGGCACAGCCAGCTCAGGCGAGCTCCAGGCCAGCCCTGCGGACATCGCCCTTCGTGCACTGGGAATCAGAAGCGAAGGTTGACTGGCACAGGTTAAAATGAGACACAGAGGTCTCAGATTAAGGTGGGAGGAATCAGTGACCTGAACGTTTTGGCCAAGTCTCTGGCAGTGCTCGAACGCTTCCTCCCTTGAGTGTTTAAAGCCAAACGTGAAAACCATTTTGGTGAGGACAAAGGGCAGGAATCTTTCAGAAATGGGAAACAACTTCAAGTGAGAAATTCCTCTTCACCTTTCAACCATTGTCTCATGCTGACCAGTCCTCTGAGCTGGCAGCTAACAGGGCTGGGGGCAAAACTGGGTTACTGGAAAAGGTGTAAGAGATTGTGGTAACAGCTACTTCCCATCTTACTGGTAACTCAGCGGGGAGCAGGAGGGCTGGCTGGCTCCAAAATGCTCAGCCCCACCCTCCCACTCTCATTCCTCTGCTTTAGTTTTGTTCCTGAAAAAGCACATTACCCATCACCCCCCAAAACTGTCCCTGCAGCAACACACAGGGCTCTCTGGTCACAGACACCCCTGCATGGTGACAGCCCCTTCTTCTGGTGACACTCCTTACGGCAACACCCCGAGACTGTCAGAAAGATGACGTGAGGCTGCTCGTGTCCAAGATTCCACTTGGATGATTCTCCATGGAAAAACGCTCTCGCAGTCTCACTCTTGGACTCTCAGCCCGTACATCCCGACTGCAAATTTATCTGAAATGTTTTGTGAAATCCATGTACTCACTTTTATCAGGAGAAATCCGCAACCTCAAACGAGATGTTTTTGAGAAGACCCTTTTTCCATGGAGCTGTGCTGCCAAGGACCACCTGCTCCCTCTGCGGTTCCTTCTGGGCTGGATCCCACACTGGCTTCTCGCTTGTGTCATTCAGCCGCTAAGGAAGTTCACTTGTACCTCCACGGTGGATTTCTCCCCACACTCCCCATGCAGTTACTTGGATTTACACTGTTACCACTTTTCCCACTCTGCCCTGATCAAACACGCTGCCTCTAAGCACCTCATAAATTAACCAGTTAAAAACACCCTGCGCTCTGCTGGCTCTGGATGGCAGGAGGGAGTGTTTGTGTACACAGGGTGATAACCCTGAGCTCCAGGAACTGCAGTCATGATTTCAAAAGCACAAATCCTCCCCCCCACCCCCCCATGGCAGCCCACCAGCTCCAGGCTCCATCCCAAACATCCACGAGATCCAGAGAAGCTGAGACCCTTTCCAGTGGTGCTCACAGTGAAATCTGTCGCAGCTGGGATTTCGCTGCACAACAAGGCACAACGGACAGGGCTGTTCTGTGTTTTAATCCCTGGTGAACAGAGCAACACAACTGACATTTCACATGGAAAAGAGAAAAAACTAAGTCTGGGACACCAAGATGTATTTAGAACTTCTCTCATTAAATAGCACAGCTATTGAGATAATCTTCTCCAACTTAAGACTTTAAAGCTCACAAGCTTTTACGATAAGACAATAAGAATTACCCATTCCTTATCAAGACAAGAGACAACCTGGAACCTTGCTCTCACTGTGGGAAAAGTCAGGAGTGGATGAATAGTGATGCAAATTCAACTGCACCTTTGCACATACGCTCTCTGAGGGGCACTGTGCTCACACATGCCCTCTGGCAGGTCCCACAGACTCTCCTTGCCTTTCAGAAGACTGGGAAAATGAGGAAGTGCTGACTGTACTGCCAAAACCAAGAGGATATAAAGAAATCATGGGAGTTATCATCTGGAGCCATCTGTAAGTCCTACAAGTCACATTTCTAATTGAATCAGAACTGATGAATCTCTTGATTTGGAGATCCCTTCTTGAAGGTGAGAGAGCAGCATCAAACTCAAACCCAGTACTCACCCAGCAGACCCACCACACAGACCCAACTAACAGAGCAAATGAAAAAGAACTCTCTGTCATTTTCAACTGAATACATTTCACTATCAGTTTCTGCTCCTTTTTGCCCTAACTGTCTGCCACCACTGAGACGGACACAAAGATGACACCGCTGCGCCAGGACCAGTCAGACTTGTGAACAACCAAACTAAAGACAATTCCTTTCTGCTTTGGAACAGCTCTGCCCAGTCATGGTAATGGAAACCTTAAAATATTTTCTGTATTTTAATAGGGTTTAAAACCCATTCCTTCTATACTCTTCCATCTTTCTGTGCTTGTCTTCCTGTTAATGTTTATGCCAAGAACCAGTGTGACACCCCTCTGATAGCATCAATCCATAAATACTGTTTCTTGACATTCATGCACGCTTTGGGTTCATCCTTGAGCAGGGAGTGTCAGACCCTGACAGAGCAAAGCGTGGCCCCGTTAGGAGCTGGGTGGTGCCATCAGCTGCAGGGAGGCTGCGAGCTGCCCCAGGATCCCAGCCCTGGCTGCGGCCGGGAGCGACAGATGGCATTTGCCGAGAGGACAGAGCCTGACCTTCCTATTTTATCGTGGAAAGATCGCAGCAAAAAAAACCATCAACAGTCACCATTTCATCGAACAGATTTAAGAAACTCATCCCACAAGGAAAAGCCAGGACTTCTGCTGGAAACCAAACCACCAGAGGCAACCGGAAACCCCAGCTGGGAGATGCAGTTTTGTTTATCAACAGACATCATCAGCCATTGCATATATTTTATTTTCTCATTAAGGAAATGCACTGGGCATAGACAGAGATTACATTCAACAGAGATTTATCATTACAGAGCAATCAGAAGATAAAGACAATACACATTTCCTGCAGCAGAACAGATTGAAGGAACTGATCCAAGCTGAGAATGAAATGAAAAGTGCTTAAACCAACTTCAGTGATCCTTACAGAGATTAGATAATTAAGCCTAAATTAACATCCGCTGCCAAGATGTGCTGCATTGTTGCAATCTTTAGATCTAACAGCTTCATCAGAGTTGTGCCTGGCAACTAAGCACAGACCAAAACCCCAGCAGAACAGCCCCAGTGTGAAGCCTCAACCCACCTGAGACGAGGAAGGGTCCAGAGAGAGGAAAGAGCTCAGTGAAACAAGGAGACAGCTTGGGCTGGGTGACAGGCGACGGTGACAGGGCAGGTTAGGGCTACACTCTGCGTGAGGCTGCAGTGATTATTTCACTTGAAGAAGCTCTCCAGAGTCTGCAGCCTTGGCAAAAGCTTTGTGAATGCATGGAATTCTATGACACTGCCTGGAACTGATTCCTCAAAGAATTATACTGAAAAAAGTTGCAATACAAAGCTAGGAAAACTACTTTGCCACGTAGCTTGTGAGTTCCAATTGAGACCAAATCTCTTTCCAAATGGGAAACTACAACCAGAACTGGAAAGACCACTTCTACTTCAATGCCATCTGCTGAACTTCAAGCCAGTCCTATGCGTGTTGTGTGCCAGAGATTAGACCAGATCCTCACAGTTGGAAATGAGAATCTACAAATACCATTCACCTGCCTCTCTGCCCGAGTTTCGAATCACAGGAGGCACCACCCCACTCTGCAGCAGACCCAAGGCCCTGCTTAGTGCTATCACGTCGCTTCTCATTTCAACACAACCCCTTCAAAGAGCATCTGCCTTCCGGCAGTGATGCCCAATGTCTTCCTTGATGTGGCCTCTGTCCTCTACTGCAGTGAATGGGATTATTAAAAATGTTGATTTAGTTCCTTACCTCTCTAAAGGTCTCCAAGCAATTTCATTCACTTTGCAAAATGAAAGGAATACATGAACCACCACTGAGTAACACAATCCTGTCATTGAGGGGGAAGACAGATACTCTTAAAGAATGACGTTTAGGATGGCGATGAATTAACCACAACTGAAACCATAAGGAAAATCTGGATAAACAACAAAGTCATAATTGCCTACAAGACAGGGATTAACTACTTGTTCTCAAAACCAGCAGCAGAGACAGAATGAGCTGATCTTTAGAGGGCGCTCACCAGTTCAAAACAACCCCCAAATTCTTTTTTTCTTCTGATGTTGTGATAAGATTCTTGAAGGATCAGAAAAGATGAAGGGTTTTGGTCCAAGAAACACACATAATATCACTTACCTCCATGCATTGTTCCCTTAAGGACTTCCTCTTACCAGTTTATATCAATACTAAATCATCTTTTATTTCAAATTTCCTGGCTTTGTCCAGTTCACAAATGTTCTCCGAAAAGACTAATTGGCTCGCTAGAATTTTCAGTCACTTCGTGCTTGAAAATTTTAGCTTGCTTTTGAACGTCTGCCAACAGCAAACAGCATCTGGAAGATACTGGTCCTCATTGCTACTTGCAGCTAAGATTTCTCCTTCTCTTTATACACCCTATCTAGACTGTAGGAAAATGTTACACATTCATACAACCAACCCCTTACGATAAGCAAGAAGAGGGCAGTGTCTCACATTTAGGTCAGGACATATTTAGCAGATGGGATGGTTTTTATCTGAACACGAGGTCTGCCTAACTGCTTTGTGCCTACGGTATGTGGAGCAACGTGGTGAGGGAACGCAATCACCCCTTTCTAAGAAGGCAAACTTGTTGCTTCAGGATCTCCTTCCTCCCCATCACGTCAGCTTGAACAACGTGTGCCACAGCAACACAAAGATGAGGAGGGAGAGGGAGCGCCCGGAGGTCGTGATGCTGGAAGCCAGGCTCCTGGCGTTGCAGTTGTTGGAGTAGCAGCACTGGACGCTGACGCCAGGCGCTCTGGATCCGTCCCTCCTGGCCCGCTCGCAGAAGGACCTGAACGAACAGGACTTCATGATGCCACCTGGAAGAGAGCCACAGTGAGCCCAAAGCAGCACGTTCGTGGTCACCCACTCCCGTCTGCGTCTCCTCACCATGAGCCTGACCACCCAGCACTGAGCGACAACATGAGGTCTGACTGCTCCCGACACGTGAGTGAATACAATCACAGCAGATTACGGCGCACTAACGAGCTCCCACTTAATTTAAATAATTGCAATTTATCTTAGACACTGCTGCAGCTGAAATCTCTGAACATGTTCGAGTGTTGTGCCTTGTTAGCTGCTTCTCCTTCCTGATTTCCAGGTACATCATTTAACTGAGTCATTTAACTCATCATTTAACCCAGTCTGTCAGCAATCCAGAAGCATCTGGACAATGCCCTCAGACACACGGTGTGAATGTTGGCAGTGTCCTGTGTAGGGACAGGAGTTGGACCCGATGATCCTTTTGGGTCCCTTCCTATTTGGGTTATTCTATGATTCTACGATTAATTTACAAATGACAGATTAAAGTAAGAAGTGAGCAATCCATGAAATGCTTTTTCACAGCTTCCACGCAGTGTGGATACGGCTCATCATGGCATTTGGACAAACCACGCTCGCTGGGATTCTGCACCAGATTGCTGCTGAGCCAATAAAATTAGGGATTGAGATTTATTGGTAGGATTTATTTTCACAGAATCATAGAATGCTTTGAGTTGGAAGGGTCAATGAAGGTCATCCAGTCCAAGCCCCCTGCAGGAGTAGGGACATCATCAGCTCAGTCAGGATGCTCAGAACCCCATCCAACCTGACCTTGAAAGTTCCCAGGGATGGGCCATCCGTGACTTCTCTGGGCAACCTGTGCCAGTGTCTCCCCACCATCATTGTAAAGAATTTCTTCTTTATATTCAATCTAAATTTCCTATTTTGAGAGGAAACAACTACCTTTGTTTTTTCCTTAGCTCACTAAATACTCTTCTCCTTCACACACTAAGTATTTCTTTCTATTATTAAAAATTCAATGAGTCTATGACACTCACTTGCTTGTCCTCTGATGACCGCACACGCATCCGAGTGCCCTGGACACTGCTGAGTTCCTTGCCTGTTGCAGTCCTCATCGCTAGAACCTACACAAGTGTAACACTGCAGCGCTTCACCTGGCAAGGAGGGGAAAAAAGGCCAATTATAGCAGGTTTAGAGCTTACCAGAACTATTTGAGATTACCAGTTGCACATGCAAAATAATTGCACAAAGGTTAAAACCCCACAAATCTAAAAATTCTGCAAATCCTACCAATTTTTCTATTCTTAGGGTTGGTCCAGATACTGATTTTAAAGAAAAAACCCCTGGCCATGTATTATTTAGTTGTTACAACTGGCACTTAAGGTAATCTAAGAACAACTGATGTTCTGGAATTGCATCCATACCTTCTGGTACCATTTGCAAGGCAGAGTTCATGGCCACACCTTCAAGTATCATGTTTTTCCCTCCGCTTTCATCATCTTTGGTCCACAGTGCCATGAAAAATTACATTTTAAACAGAAAATCTTACTGTGACCCATGTTTCTTTTTCTCCCAAAGCATGAACTCAGCTGGAGGGCACAATGAAACACCTTAAGCATTTTGGTTTAAAACATTACAACCGTAACGCGATCCTCTTTCTTCTCCCTGGCTCAAACCACCTGATATTTTCAAAGGCAAGAATGAACCTGAAATCTATTTAAACCACTGTACTTCAGACTCACCGAGCAGAAAGCACCGTCGCTGCCCACAGGGAGAAGAGCATTTCCATTCGTGAGCACACACATTTCTGGTTACATCACACAGCAGAGGTGGAATTCAGTGCTGGTAACCACATACCCCAAATAATCTGAACCAAAACCCACCCAAGAGAGAAGCCCAGAGCAGCCCAGAGGCTCAGCCGTGCCTGAAACAGGACACGAAAAGGAAATAAAAAAGGAGAGAAATGGGAGTTGACTTACTTTTGAGTACAAAAAGGGAGCTGACAAGGACCAGGCTGAACGCTGTCCACATCGTGGAGACAGAGGAGATGTCCCATTAGCAAAGGAAAGCAGTTTGTTTGCTATGAAAGCCTTAATGCTTATCTCCCCCACCTAATCCTCTGCAGAGGATAACTTGGAGGATAAGGAGGTGTGCGGGAACGCTACTTATCGAGCTTATTCTGGTTGTGCTTCTAATCACACGTACTTCATCCCCACAAACCCTGAGGGCAGCGTCTTCCAGGGGCAGGAAGAAGAAAATATATTCACCTTTCAGTGACAGATATGCTTCAAAACCATCACCCCCGGCGCGTGGCACAGCTCTGACTCGGGCAAACGGTCCCATGACACTTACCTTGGGATTGGCGGGGTCGGGGTATTAAACATTTTGGAGGATTAAGCCAATGCCTGAGACCCGAGGGGCTCAAATCTGGTGTAGATATATATATTTATAGAGAGAGACACAGATGTGTGCACATGAGCAGTACCTTCTGTGACCCAGGGAGTGCTCCCACGGAGCTCACTGATAGGAGCCGGTGGATCTGGCGCTGCGGATGAAGCGAGCCAGGCAAGAACATGAAATACAGCCATACTGAATTGTCAACTTTCAACGAAAAAATTTATTTACAATAGAGAATTTCATTTCAGTGACATGCATTTTCCTTTTTTTTTCCTTTTTAATCTTATTTTACAAATCAGCAAATGCAGATAAAGTTTACACTCCTTAAGGCAAGAGTCCCCATGCAAGTAATACGTGTTTATATTAAATCCAAAAGACATCCAACATGGGAACTCATGTACAAAGGGAAGGCTAGGATCAGCAATTTGTAATTTCTTAGAGAACTTGACAATCTCCCTGATACAGGAACTTTGAGATCAACTTGCTATGAATTATACTATGAAAATGCAAACAATAGCAAGAAATTCTGATAGTCATCTTAGTACTGCATACAATTAAATCAACTTTATTTAGAAAGAAAATACAGTAGTGCATACGAAAAAGTGAAAGTATAACCTGTCCACATAAACACATGGACATCAGTGTGCCAATGGTCATATTGCACTCGGTAGCGAAGTCCAGAGATTTGGTTAAAAGTTAGCTTTTCCCCATTTTGGCAATCAGTTCATCACAAATCTTTGTTAATTCTTCTATCTCTTTGTTCTGGAAAATAAAAGGCAATATTGAACATTATGAAAAATACTGTTGCATTAAGGTGGTTTTTTTTCTGAACTATCCAGCCTTTGGGAGAAGTGTGGGACTATGAAGTCTTCTCCAATGCTGAGAACAGAGTATCTCTATATAGATGCAAACATGCAGAGTGCAGCTGTGTACAGTGCAAACACTCTGCTTTCTTATCTCCACAGCTCCTCCATATCAAATAAATACAATTTAGCACTAAAGCAGACAGTTTTGTAGCAGTCATTCCTCGCACACAATAATAACACATGGTGTAAACTCATTCCCAGGCTGCTCTTTGGTAGCATTATTGTCCCCCTTCTTTCCAGGGGCTCTGAGGAAGGAGCAGCTGTAGCTGGAAGCGAGCGCCTTTGCTGAGCTCCAGAATACAGGATATAAATAGGGATTTCCTGCAGTCCCTCTTGCCCCAAGCCATGCAGATCTGTGTCCAACCATTGGGCCAACAGTGGGTGTAGGCCAGCTGGCACTGCAACTACAGCTAAAACTGGGAATGGAAACAAGAAATGAAGAAGAACCAAACCAAGACTGAACTTAAACCTGAGAACCAAAGGGAACCCGGGGCCCTGCTCGGCACAGAGGGCACACTGAGCTCTGAGCAGACAGAACCAGTGCTGAGCGCTGCTGAGTGATGGATCAAAGCTTGGCAGATGGGTCCCTGTGCCAGAATGACCCGTTGCACACAGCTGGTTGGGGTCTAAGGGTCTGGGCAACGCTGCTCTGCCTGGGGAGCTGTCGGGCCAGCTGGATGTGAGGAGCAAGACTGGTCCTTGGGCAGAGCCTGGCTGTGGTCTGAGCTGCAGAGGAGAGCTGGATGCAGCTGCTCTGGGGAGAAGGTGTCACTTAACCAGCCATCCCATTGAGGTCTGCATTAAAGGAGCTGAACTGCTGTTTACCTTCTGTTCCAGTGTTCTTTCCAAGGCATCCACTTTCAGCTGCTCTTTGCGAAGGCTGGCCTGGTACGCCGCCTGCTCCTGCTGAGCCTTGCCTCTCACTTGTGCAATTTCAGCATTGGCTCTAGAAAAAATACACACTTTTGTCACATCCCTACAGGGAAGGTCAGTGGGCACTGAAGGCTGGACTGCCTGCTCACAGATGGTGGTGAGAGCAGGGGTACTGTCTGCATGTCCAGGAAAGCAGCCTGAGACCTCTTGTACAGACTTCTCACTCTCCCTCTCTTGCTCAGCAGAAGCTGCAAAGTCTTTTCTTAATGTCTGTGTCATTCTCTCCCCGATTCTCTCAGACATCTGTGCCAGAATCATAAATACCACTTGGGTCCTCTTGCAGGACCTTTTCAATGTGAAAATAATTCTTTGTTTCTTTAGTTATGGTCAGGAGCTGGAAGGAACACCAGCACACGACTGAAATTCTCATTACAGGATTTCACCCCCCTACTGAGGGAGCAGGTTTGGGATGCAGGGTCCAGCCCCAGGAACCCTCCTGCAGCATGAGCTGAAAAAGATTTCTACAATCAATTACCTGTCCAGTTTTTCCTCAGCGTGAATTTTGAGTGCTTGGTATCTCTGCTCCTCCTTCTTGACTCGCGACAAATACTCCTGCGCACATTTCTTTAACACTTCTTCATTCTTAAATGCAAAGATTACATAAAATTTAATTCAGGAGTCAGAAGCACAGGACAGGCACCCACTGGGGGGAGTCACATTCTTTGATGTTTAACACTGACACCCCCCCCAGAAGCCCTTTGAAGCAACACTACACAATACAAAAAGCTTTCTAACGCTTGTTTTCATTTGGTAACTGGTCACAACCCTTTGAGGATTCCATCCTATGATGCACTTTATACACAACCTCTGACCAGAGGGATTCCTGCCCTTGGTTGTGACAGAACACAGCCCAGAGCCAGCCCTGACTCCTGCTCAAGTCCCTCAGTTATGAGACATTGACTGAAATGGCAGTCACAGATGGCAGCAAGTGCCTCTGCTGCAGAATCTTCATCTGTTTTAAGCCAAAAAGCAGGCACAAATGAGCATTCACACCCTCCCTCCCCCCAGCACATGACCTTCATACGTGGGATCCAACTGGAAACAGAGCCCTGCCTGCAGGGAAACAGCACTGGTACAGGTGAGCTCAGCCCTGCTCTCTAAAGGAGGGGACCTGAACACCACTCACCTTTCGAAACCCCTCTAATACTTCTTTCATTTTCTCGTATCTCCTGAACAGATCTGCCAGTGATTTCTCCACTGAGTTCAGATCTGCCAAAGCCTGCTCCTTCTCCATGATCAGCTGCTGAACGGTGTGATGGGAGATGGATTTCTCTCTCTGTTCATCCTCTGGTGGAGAGAAGAGAGGGGAAGGAAAAAAGTGACTTCCAGTAAGGTAACAGTAATAAGAACACTGATTCCACTACCATCTCTAGTTTCTAGTAACTAGATGTGCTCCATGTTATATGTCAGCAAGTCTGCAGGATCCAGAAAAGTCATTTTTATATAAAGACACAATCCTTTTCTGGATAAAAAGCTGCCAAATACAGTGATATTTAAATATTTTGATGTTGGGGAAAACTGTTACTGTCTCTGTTCTGATGATTTGTTTCCTCTGAACTCAGCTATTCCCACAAAAAAAGGCAGGTGTTGGATTTCCCTGGTCTGTCTGAAGATGCAAGAGCTGAAGGGAAGAACATTTAGCACCAGCAATATGTTATTTGCCACTGCTTGTCACCCCCTGGCATCTTTTCCAATCCTCTACAAACAAGGCACTTTGTTTAATGGAATTCAACTCAAACTCTTCCCTTGGAAACACACTATTTTTGCAAACTCTCATCCTTAGGATTGCTGTAGGCAACTGCCAGAAAGGAAATCTAATATTAGACAGACTAAACTCTGGTTGGCAGAAAACATCTTCCAAGCTTCGCCTGTGTATAATTAAATCTGAGGCAGGGATGGTGGGAAGAACAGAGCAGGAATCCAAATCCATATGGAAGAGAAATTTTCAGAGGAACTGACCTAGTAATAACCTGAAATACCCACATAACACTGGAAGAAAAGGTCTGGCATCCTAAAATATGATTCTTTTTGTCCATGCTTTAGGGACTACTTTGAATGATACTGAAATGGAAACCAACTCAACAAAACACGGGGGTTTTATATTACTGCTTTCCTTTGTCTATGATGGCAACTAAAATAAGGTAGGAATTTCTCCCATGTAAAAGGCACAGGGCATTTCAGAATTCACAACTTTCCATTCATGCCTTTGTAATTTGAAATATAAAGACCTAAATGAGAGTTTATTTTTTTATTTGAATAGAAGTCTTCATCTGAGTTAAGCTCTGAAATGTCAAAGATGATATCGTCAATTCCCAAACTGAGGTTAACCTCCTCCTTTGGCAAATCCACTCCTTTGATCCACTTTTTTGCTGGCCTAACTCAGCCCAGAGACAATGCCACTGCACTCTGTGCTTCTCTGCCTCCCCTGAGAGCTGGGGCAGAGCCTGACCTGAGGTTATATCGCTCTATGTGAGGCACAAGATCAAAAGCCAGAGCAACTCTCAGGACCTGCACAGAGCTTGTAGTACTGGAAGCTGTAACACCTTTATTTTACTGGTGAACAAACACTTTTCATACAGCAGAGCTGAAAAAGCAGAGCCCTGTCGTGCCACCTCAGTTTGGGAATGCTTGTTTTTTCATTAAAAAAATCAGCATTCTTTTCTATTTCACGTTCTTAAAGACACTCTGATCGTCCACAATGTCTAAATGACCGTGTTCTCAGTTCCAAAACATTCCCTGCAGGATCCTGCTCTTTGGCAAAACCTCTCCGTGTGCAGGGGAAGGGATCAACTGCCACGAGCACGTCATGCACTTATATTTAATGCCACAACTTGACTTTTTCTGCTGTCTGCACTATTTTAGCAGCTTCCTTCTGATTTGGATCCAGGGTGATCTGGGTCAGTAATTCATGACTCCCTCCCTCCCAGTTCCTCCCAGAGCACCACAGCACCCTCTTCTCTCCTCCTGGATGCAGCCCCAGCCCCACTTCAAAATGCACAGGGGAATTAGGGGCAAGTGATGTCCCTTCCAGAACATCCATGAACCGGGGAGAGAGCTCAGACCTCGTTAAGATTCCAAGGGGAGAACAAGAATTTATACTGGAGAAGGGAGTGACACTGAAAAGAGGGAAAGTTTCCACTGAGCTTTAGCACCTGAAAATCTCAGATGACAGTTAAGATACATTTAAATCCAAACTGATTAAATACTACAGAAAACAGAGACTGGCATCTGGCTGGAGGGGGACTGGAAGATCTAAGTGATATTTTCTAAAACTATTACTTAGCTATAGTGAAAAGTTGTTCAGTTGCACTGTGCTGACACCAGTCTGCCAGTAAATTGTAGTTAAGCAACTACAGGTACTTATTTCTAAATATATTTATGAGGTTATGCAATTAAAATATTCTAAATAAGCAGCTTGCATGTCTGCAACACACACTGCCCACAGCCCACCAACAATAACAGCCTGCTCAGGACCAACACCACCCACATGGACAGAACCAGAGCAGAGCTGCTGCCAGGCTCCGCTCAGCATCACTTTCACCACTCAATGGGAATGCAGCAAAGGGAGAACAAAAGCAAAAGGAACTGAAAATGCAAAATGCCAGCGTGAAAATTGGTGAAAAGCTTTACTTACCAGGCTTGCCTGTTTTGTTTTTTGCAAGCAAATAGCAAGAAGCAACAAAAATGGAAGCAAAATAGAAAATCAGGGATTGTTAGGAAAGCAGAAAATAAGTAATGCAACAACCTGTAATGCACAGAGCACAACATCTGTTTGTTCTTCATAATGAGAATTTAATTATCTATTTAAATGTACAAGAATAAGATACACTTTAAACAGAAAAAAACCCCAACATTTCAAATCCACCACTAAAATGGGAACTAAAATGATCCCCGTGCCTGTCGGTGCTGCAGTCGTGGGGGCACCAGGCAGTGAAGCAGGAGCACACACAGCAAGCCTGCTCTTCCTTCTCCCTCCTCAACAGAAACAACGTGTTGGGAGCCGAGGCAAGCATAAGAGAAGAAGGAAAAAAAGGTAAAGCACCAGTAAAAATTATGCCAAAAAGGCACTCAGAGGGATCTACATGGTGACAGCTTGTGAGCTCTGGCTGTACAGAGCACGGCACAGTGCTGACTGCACAAGCTAAACTGGCTGATATCGGGTTCTGACAGCAGAACTGGACCTGCCACAGCCCTCACAATCAATGGCAATTACTGTTCGTAATGCATGTTTTCAAAATCATGTGTTGTTAACATGGAGTATGTTCAATATTCTTTGTACAGACACATGAGAACCTATAAAAAGCTGAGCAGGACCCATCAACCACACTGAATATTCATTAAAGGGGTCTGGGAAATTGGTTCACTCTTAATGCTCTCCTGTGCAGGGCTGTATAAACAGCTCAGAGGGTTTAAATCACCAAGAGGAACAGCAGAGGCATTTCTTTGTTCCAAGGCATGTTTTGCTTTAGCAGCAGGGCATTAATGGGATAACAGTTACTGAAGAGGATGCAAACAGCACACAGTGGCACTGGGATGAGTGAATTCCTTTATCAAATGGGACAGTAATTTACGACAAATGACACAAGAAAGTGGGACAATTAGATCAAAAATCTACATTAAAGGCAGGGGGAGGAAGCCTGGCATTTAACATATTACCATGCTGCAGGATTTGCATACTGCTCTAATTAACACATGCTTTCTGTGATGCTGTCGTGGTTCCAGTTCTTTTGCAAATGGACAGAAAATTACATTATTTATAGCCACAGCCCTTAAAAACTTCCCTAAGTCATTGGGAAGGCTCTGACTGATACTCTTTATTTTAAGAGTAAAGATCTTTTTGTTTCCTCTGCCACCAATGCCCCGATGCTTTAATTATCCTTGACTGCTTTGCAACAAAAGGAAAGTAAAGTGCCTTTGCCTCAGGACCCCTGTTCTGTACCTTCTTGTGGTGCTGCCCTCTCACAATTTGGTTTGTTTGTTGTTGTTTTTTTTTTTAAATCTGTTTCTCAAATATAGAATTTGATTTTATTATCAAAAAGCAACTCAACTCCTGCTGCCAACTCTGTGTGTACGCTTGGGGAAAAGACAGGTCCTGTGTTGGAACGTGTGGATGACCGGGCTCAGGGATGAAGCCACACCAGGGTATGGTTAGTGGAAAGCAAAATGAATTCAGTTCCTTGCACACTCTGGTCACTCCTTTTTTAACACTTGCATGATGAGCACGACAGACACTGTGTCAGAAGGCAGCAAACTTGCTCAGCTCTGCATATGAAAGGCAACGGAGGCGCAACACCAGAGAGAATGAAGCCAGGTATAGCATTATCCTACATTCATATTATATATTAATATATATAAATTATTGCTTATATTGTTATTTATTTTTAATTATAATTATCATAACATTTTCTTTTACAATTATTTGCTTTATAGGCCCATTTTCCTTTTCACTGAAAGGGGGTCGGGGTGTTTCCCAATGGCTGAAAAAACGCAGGAAGGCAGCAGAAGCACCAGACATTGAACTCTTTCCCCCTGCTCTCTTTGGAAAAATAGGCAAATTGGTTACAAATGGATGTAAACACAACTTGAGCATTAATTAAAAAAAAACAAACACAAAACCCCCAAACCCCCAGGAAACTCCAAATAATTTAAAAGAAACCAAAACTTGGATGTCGTCCCATATGGGCTGTCTACGAAGGAGCTGCCAGGTTTAAGAGGGGCAGAAGAATGTAATATATTGACAGCTGTAGGGAGAATCCTTCTCTGTTACAACCCCGTTAACAACACTGCTGCTTCTCCTGCTCTTTCCAGTAATTTTGGCCATGGAGAAGCCACGACCCTGCTCGGCCAAGAGGGCTCAGGCTGAAGCCAAGCTGTACTGGGCAACAAAAGCCACTGGCGCTTTCTACAGCCAGACTCAGAAAAAGAGCTTTGGAAATCTCATGGAGAGGCTCTAAAATCACATCCCAGGGAACAGAGCTCCTGCATCCATAAATCCTGCAACCATTGATTTTGAAATCCTACTGCCTGTAGCATTTGTCCTTTACAGGCCATGCTGATAACAAAGGCCTTTTTGAATTATTGAGAGGTAAAATGCCTTGACTTACACCTCAGAGGAGACCCCTGTGTTAGTAAATAACTGGGGAGATGGATTGGCTGCTCATAATCTCTCACTGGGATTGGAGTTAATCCAGGTTTTGGTCTGCCCAATGCACTTAGCCTAGGTAATCCCTGTTGTTGGAGAGAGCTAAGTTTGGTATCTCCCGTTAAACAGCTGGGAGCGGATGACTAAAGGGTTTTTAGGTCACCAAAAGTCTCTCCTGGAGATATCCAAGAGCTCTGGGCAGAGCATTTGGACACACTTCCTGTGGGACCGTTTGCTTTGATGCAGAAGAACAAGCCCTGACCTTTCTGTATCACCTGGGCTGCCTCAGGGGCTGCTCTGTGTGCAATGAAGCCCTCCTTTTCACCAGGACCCGGCACGGCGGTGCCCTCGGACGCATCCACAGCTCCCAGCAGCAGAGGCAGGCAGCATCCAGGTGAAGCCACAGCCTTAAACCAAATTTCTAAGCTTTCTTCAGAAAATCAGAGTGGCAGATAGCACCTTTCAGAGTAGAAACACCTACCTATCATCTGAGCAATCGTCTTCTCGTATTCTGAAACTATTTTCCTGTAAGAGGGAGAAAAAAGAAGAGCTTTTGACAAACATCATAATTGCTAATGCTTACTTAAAAATAATGCTACTCAGTAACTGAACTATTTTAAAAGAGATACAGAACCCCTTCACGCTTTTACATGCTCCTTCTTACCTGAGTAACAAATACAACTGACAGGTTAAACACTGCACCCAATTTTTAATCCTCTGTGTAAATCAATACAGGTTGGAGGAGGGAAAAGGGACTGCTGTGAAACAAGTCCTGTTATTTGAAACACTCCCAAAATACAGCACCAATCATGATTGAAACATAAGTGTAACCACATCTGTCTAATTCAAGAGTTATAAAGAGTCTGATTTTTCCTCACTTTCCGTGTCTGTGTTTGCTTATTTTTAAGGTAAATGATAAAGTTATAATTGGAAGCAATCCTGACTGGAGAACCATTGGACCTTATCCAAAATGTATCTGATCTTCCTCCCTCCAAATGTGACAAAATAATCCATTAGAACTTAAGAGAACAAGACCCAAAGATTCAATTGTGCAGCACAAAGTCCATCCTGTCCTGTTTCCCAAACTCTGTTTTTGAAACAGAGGTGGCAAAATGTTGCCTTTAAGACGAAGTCATTTCATATACTCATGGTAGGCTTTGAATTTCCTTCTCAAAAAGAGGTTAGCCAAAAATAAGCAGATTAAATGTGATTTAGAAAGATGATCCGCCCCTTTCCAGAGCCAAATAAAGCTAATGAAGTGAGACCAGCTTGATCTGTGCTTGGATTCATGAGCCACGTAGGACTGCCTACGAGAACCAGAATTACCCCGCACTTCTTCTGAAGTGGATATTCAGAACTGGTGTCTGAACTGGTCTCTTTTGCAGTCTGAGCTCACTTTCACTTGCTCTGGTTTTCGAGGTCTGCTGCAGTCAGTGAGGATACAGAAAAGGTGTGGGAAAATTCAGAGACAAAAGTCAGTAAGGAAAGGAGAAACTTCTGGAGCTCCCAAAAAGCTAAAGCAGTAAGTCCAGCACTGGTTCAAATCTGAACCACAAACAGAGCCCAGAAAGGCTCAGGAAGGCCACTTGTCCCAAGGGCCCGCAGCTTCTCACTTGTCCCAAAGTTCCACAGCACCTCACCTGCCCTAAGGGCCCGCAGCATCTCCCTTGCTCCGGTCCTGCAGAGCCCTCTTTGCCAGAGCCCACCCAGCCGTGCCTCCAGCCACCACCTCCGCTGGGATGTGCTGGGATGCTGCTGTCCCTGCTGTCAGTCCTGGTGTTTTTTCTTTTTTTTTAACCACAAATGACACTTTTGAGAGCAAAGACAGCTGCAAGGATTTTACCCTGAAAGGAAGGGACTGGTTTCATGTCCAAAGATCACCTCACAAGCCTGTAGTAAGGATTGCAAAGCCATGCCATATCCTTGTAACACCAGGAACCTTCGGGAAGGTTTATCATCCTAGAAAATGAAGCCAAGGACTCAGGGCAATGAACACAACATTAATCCCTGTTACAGCACTTCACAGCCCAGGCTGCACCACGGAAGATGGCAGGGAAGGGCAATAACTCGTTCAAGCAGGTACCACGTTCTCTGCGTTACCCAGCCTTGTGAATCACACGGCAGCTGTTCGACAGGAGTGGATGCTGCAATGGCACATTGAATTTAATACGATTTGAACAGCAAAGTAGTCAAGTCCTGTTTCCCAGATTCACATCAAAGGCTTCTTTCAGCCAGGCAGCCCAAAGGTCACTATGGCTGGGAAGCAAAGGATGCTGTGTCATTCCTCTCTGTGACAGCATATCATAGCCCCAGCCTGACACACTGCAGAGCCTTCACTTTTGGCATTTTAGATATTGTCTATTGATTGAATTCCTGCAATTTCATGTCATAAACCCACCAAGATCCAGCCCCACACAGGATATCAGAGACAATCTGCTCAGCTTCCCTTACTGAGGCATAGTCAGTTAGACCTCCAAATAACCATACTTCAATATTCTTTGCCAGCCTCTGGTTGCACCCTTGGGCTATGGCATAGCCCACCCTGGTTTGGCTCTTTAATAGCTATTAAATTAGAACAATTTTTCGTCTTGGCTACCATTCTCCAGAGTGGAATATCTTCCATTCTGATGTTTTTCTTAGCTGAATTCCAGCTATTCCAGGTAGTGCACACAGGACCTGGATAATGGAGCCTTGCTTCTCCTTCTGTGGGCAGTGATGCTTTTGTGCTTGGAGCTCTGGATAATCCCTTCACTCCTTGCTTATCGTTATGTCATCTCCAATTGCTGCATCTCTCACATGCAGGGACTATTCCAACATTTAATCTTCCAAGAGAAACCCTTCTTTGTGCACAGATGCATATTTCAGCATTTTGTGAAAATATTGGTCAGGTTGGTTTCTTTCACCCCTGTGTTCTAGGGATGTGCCTGTGGGAAATTTGGCTTAGGTACTATGTTTTTTTCAAATCAAATTCTGTTGAGTGGGTAGACACACAGGCAAACGACGGTGAGGAAGATGAAGGATGCACAGTGCCCCTGCTGCTCTGGGTCACTCTCTGCTCTCTGTTCATTAAGGACACCAACCCCTGCCCATGGCCGTTCGCAGCCGCGCAGCGCGCACACCCCGGCGGTTTCCAGAGACCAGAGCACACGTGTGCTGAACGCTGAGACATTCCTTATCCTGACACAGCCCCTGGTTCTGCCCGTGCCTTTTTTTCCTCCTTAGGCTTGACTGCTTGCAGCAGCTCCTTGCATTTCGCCTCATTATGCATTTGCGGGCTGTGCCAGGCTCTGTTTCCTTTCCAAAGCCAAGAGAACCCAGCTGGGTGCCGGGAGATGGTTTTCTGCAATAAACAGAGTGGCTGCCCTTGCCTTTTGCAGATTCTTCTCTCAAGATTCTTTGGCTCAGAGCCCTGCGCTGCCACCATCCAAATCTGCCACGTGTGACTTCTGGCACCCACGCTCGCGGAGCTCTGCACCACGCTCGCTCCTACCCGTGCTCCCCAGGCACAAATTCTCATGGGTATAAAGCAGGAATTGCACATGCAGGCCACCACCTGAAACAGCTCATTTGCTTTAGCTCCAAACCACAGAGACATTTAATTCTGGGAAGAAGCTGGTGCTGGACCAGAAGTGACGGGGAAGAAAACGCAGTCTCAGGAGCAACGGCAGAAATGGTTATTTAAAAGAAAGATACTACAATAACCTGACAGTTTCCTTTCATCTATCAGTGAAGGGAGAGGTTGGCTCTTCTGTATGTTTGAAGGCAAAAAATAACAGGCTTTAAAGGCTCCATGAAATATTCTTAATATGTTCTGGTTTGCAATTGATGACTTTCTCAGATTCGGATCAAAATGCCGGTCAAGCTCATGGGTAGCGCAACTTTATGGAAGTCAAAGCAGTTCCAGTTCCAGTACACAAATATTTAATGTAATAGAGGCAGGTTTGCAAGGAGAAATAAAATAGAACAGATACAAGTAGGGTAAACCAAAAAACTCAGGGTCCCTCTGTCAGGTCTCAAACAGAGCAGCAAAATCCAAGATAATTATTGCTTAACTAACACCAAGCTTAGTGTGTGCAGTAATTAACAAATCGGCTCTGTTCAAAGAAAAGGGTGTAGAATTTCCTTGAAGGTCAGCACTCAGAAGCCAGAGTGGTTCCTTTGAAAGAAATGTTTTCCTACTGGCAACTGATTTTTGTGGTTTTTTTTGTTGATAAACTTTTTACAACAAAAGGAGGGCTCACACCTACCTGCAAACCTTCACATTCTCTCTTCAGTGGGTGAAACTGTTTGTGGGGAGTGAACTTCCAATTAGCACGTGCAAAGCCTTGCCAGCTCCACAGGGAGAATCACTGGGTCAGACAAGAGGCATAGAGCTATGCAACCCACTGAGAATCCACAGCACAACTGGGGGAAACCCTTCCCTTACATTAACCTAGATTAAGACCTCTCTTATCTCAGTATCTGGAGGATGTAAACGAGATCAGCAACACAGATGTTATCAATGATGACCCTGAACAGGGGTGCCCAACATGAAAAGCAAAGACAATATAACATTTAAGATCAATTCAAAGCCTGTTATTTAAAAGTAACAAACCAAACTCAGCCAACCAGAACAGCTGCGCAGCCACGGTACCCTGGAGTGCCACCCCCAGGCTGGAATAAAACTGCCAGCGTGGTTAGTGACAAGTGAGCAACCCACCTCATCTCCATCACTTCCCTTCTGCTTTCTTCATATTTCTCTTTCCACTCAGACACCTCCCTTTCCTTGGCCACAATCTGAAACAAAAAAAAAGCAAATGATATATTAAAGAGGAAATTAAGTAACTGTACAATATTTAACATAAAATCCTAATTAACAGAGGTACAGTTTTCAAGTGCACAATGGGTTCAAATGCAAGCATCTCCAATGATCTTTTTCTTCTTTTCCAGACTGCAAAGTGTAATTTAAAAAGTTCAGATGTGAAACCATACTCAAATTTTGAGAAACTGACTTAGGAAAGTGGATGCAATGTTCTTGTTTCGAGTTTCACTCCTGATTACAACAAGGACCCTTCTCAAGCAATACAATATGACCCTACCCCATGTCTGATCTGACCTGGTGCCAAACTCCAAACACCTCCATGTGTGGGTTTGGATCCTGGTCCCCTGGTTTGTCCTCCAAGGGGGTTCCACCATTGCTGCTTGTGTATTTAGGGCTGGCTGTTCATGAAATTTTATACACAGAGGACTGTGTTCCTTTGTGCTCCTGCATTCACACAATCTATTACAACATTTGGAACACTCACTCTAGGTTGTACCCATTTTTTAATTATTAATAGCCAGACTAATATTATACATAGCTTTAGAAAATACATGATTCCTATTTCTGGCATCTGACAACTTTTACAAAATTACATAGGGGTACCAAGATGCACAGGCTACACCCAAAGTTAAAAACAATAAAGCTTTATTTTCTACAACATTTGCTTTTCTCTTATGCCAAAACAAGAAAAACAGTGCAGCACCTTTTGTTTTGGCAGCCTCTGGTGGGGCCTGAGCATGGATGAGGATGGTTTTGAGAACAGAACAAGCGTTCGTAATATGAATCATCTGGGAGAAACCAGCAAAGCAGGAAACCACAAGGTGCACATGTTTCCTTTTCCAGATTCTGAAGAAAATTACCTCTGCTCTGGCGAGCCGCAGGGCGGAGTCCACGTCCTGCTGGGGGTAGAGAAGAGCCGTGGTGCCCTCTGCATCCGAGGCGCCGATCCGGGAGTACAGTGCACTTTTAGAGATGGAAACATCTGCTGGGATAGCAGGTTCTCTCTGTGTGTTTGTTTTATTAAATACAAAGAAACGAACCATTAAATATGCACTCAGCTCACACGTTTTCTGGGTGCAGTGCTAGGCACCAGGGTCCTGAGCTAGGATGAGGGGCACTACTAAATCATAACAGCAATAAATCATAAGGGATTTGGCATTTAGCAATCGTAAAATACAAATTTAAGAACCATAGTAAGGACCAAGAAATCCACATTACCCTGACAGAGAGGAAATAGACAGCACTGTGCCACCAGTATTATAAGGTCCTTACTACTTTCTGATGCAGAAATTCCACCAAAACATCCACCAGGAATGCACATCAGGAAAGAAAATTCGAACTGGAGGCAGAGGGCTTGTTAAGGGGAGTTCTGCTTCCATGAGAACAGGTCAAGAAACCGGGAGCAAGAGGACAGCTCACGTTTTCACGTCTGACCTGCCAGTATGCTGTGTCCATCATAAACACTGTGAATATCATATCCAACCATAGAACATACAGGGGACGCTGCTGCCCCACGGGTATTTGCATGCAATTAGTGAGTTAAAGGAGGTTTTATTCACAGCTGCCAGTTTTGCTCACGTCAGTGGCTCAGATCCACTCGGGAGGAGAGCGGCACATGAAACCAGGGAGAGCAAAGAAGGGGCTGTGACACCAAGATGCAGCCTTGCAAACACCAGTCCAGGTGCAAACAGGTCAAGTCAGGGCACATTACAATCAAGGAGATGACAAAAGGCAGTTAGGAAGATGCTAAACAAAGCAGAACTCCAGTCTGGGTTCTGGGCTGCCACTCCTGAGCTGCTCTACCACAGCACCTCTCCATTTGTTCTCCTGCAGCAGACACTTCTCCCTGTTGCTGGGGTCTAATGTTCTGCTCCTCTGTTAAATATGCATGGAACTGCTAAAGGAATTGGGACTACTGGGGAGGGGAGGAGGGAGGAAAGATTACCAACAACGACAGCCATCCCCCAAACACTGCTTCCTTATAACAGGCTGGAGAATCAAAATGTCACAAAAAACCCAAAATAAACTATTATTTTAAAATCAGAAACCCTCACAGAAAACCAAACAGGGTGACAAATAAATGGTAAGAGGCATATCTCTCAGCTCTGTTACATTTCCAGGCTCCAGAGCAGAGCAAAAGGATCCCTTTGCCCATGCCATGCTGGGACACCCAGGATCACATTGCCCAGGCACTGGCCACATCATCCTCAGGATAATCCTGCAAGACAGAGCCAGAGCATCTCCACTTCCCGGGCTGACAACCCTCTCTGGTCCCAGCACTGCTCAGAGCATCCCAGGGGAGCCCCACCTCGGGAGCACCTTGGGGTAGGATGGGCCAGGAATTGGTTCTTGCACGGAGAGTATTTTCCTTTCTCTTTCTTTTATATGGAATCCTTCCACCAAAGAAGTTTCCTAGAAAAGATCTTATATCTGAGGATGGCTGAAATTCCTTGGATTTCTGTGACATAAGATATTTCTTGTGGTGTGGAATGTTCAAACACACTGACTTCATCAGGAAGGACACAACACCAGGCAACCCCTCTCTCACTGTGTCTACACAGGTGGCCCTTGCTCAGCCAGGGTCAAAACTACGTTTGACATTATGAAATGATTTTTTGGTTTTGTGGACTCAGTGGTAGAATTTTTCAGCAGGGTCTCAGGACAATTAAAACTGTCTCTAGGACGATGCTAAATGTGGCCACAGAGAGAGCAGGACCATGGTTGGTACATTGGCCTGTATGCATCGTACTTCAAAAGCCTCCTGCAGCTTCATTTCCTGGATCTCATGAAGAGATTGCTGGAAAATTGTGGCAAAAGAAACACAGATTTCCATAAGGCCATACAAAAATACATGTCAAAATAACTTCCAGGGTGAGGAAGATTTTTAAGGAAAGAAAGAACATTTAAAGCATTTCATACATACTTATGCTTTTTTTTTAGAGTGCTCAACACATCACTGATATAATTATGTTTTCTCTGGTTCTCTCTTGCATTTGAATGAATTGTACAAAAGAATAGTAACAGTTACAAGCAAAACTACTTAAAATTTCCAAAAACTATAGTAAAATCTCTTGGAATTCGACCTTTGATAAGTACTACCCTAACTCTGGGAACGCCTCACACGAGTCACAATCCGGCAGCTGGGTTCTCCCTTTGGCAGGAGCCACCAGGCCAAGCCTTCATGGGTTTATTTCAAAGGCCAATTTTACTGAAGTGCAGTTCTGTATCTGTTACCTGCTGCCCCCACGTTTTCCTGTCCTGAGCACGTAACACAACCTGGCCAACAGGATGATGGCATTATGGAAAATGACTGTCAGTGCTTTAAGCTGAGCACCGAGCTGTGGAGCAGGTAAGCAGTTAATTGGGGTAATAATAAGCAGAGGGATTTGTAAGTCAGCGAACCTCATACAGAAAGATTAGAGTCTGCAGGGGAATTACTACTAAATGTGGGTCACTGCAATCTTAGTGTGAACGTTTGAGAGCCCAACACTCATCTTCTGCTCTTCCCAGCATCTATTAGTGAAACCAGATATCTGACCAGAAAGGGAACCCATGCCCAGTGATTAACCAGCTGCAGCTCCCTCGCTCAAAGTGAAAGAGGAGAGAAAAAGGCACTGCAATGAAAATGAAAACTAGTTTTTATCATACTGGTTAGAGGATTATGGATTTCGTCCTGCTGAAACTCAGCCTGCCCTTTACAAGCACTCCAGTGCTGCCTGGTGTGTATCAAATGACCCTGCTTTTAACGAATCGATGGGTGTGCAGATGGGTCAATGGAGGCAAACCAAGACCTCCTTCTGCTTGCAAATACAGTGAAAAGCAAGTAAAACCCAAGCATAAATTCTCTGCATGCAAAGCTTTACTAGGACAGCGCCACTGTTCGAAGGGACTATTCCTGCTCGCTCCCGTGAGAGTCCCCTAAAGCCATGACACACCAGTTCCATTCGTGCCAATGCCTTTCCTTTCAGCTCCTCTCTTTTCCTTGGATCTTATTTCAACACTCAACCCCCACCCCCTCAGTGTCTGCAGCGAGGCAGACACAATCCTATCGGCTTTCTGTTCACGTTGTGCCTATAAAACCACGGCCACAGCCCATCCTCATGTAGCCTGGTCAGTAGAGAAGTGCTCACGCATCTCAGTGCTGGAAGACAACAACCTTTGCCAAAGTAAATGACTGGTCCTGCTGTTGTTGAGGTTTAGGAGTGGCCAAATAATTGACCTTTGCTTGAGAATAACAAACTGCACATCTTTATCCTCAGCCCTAGTGCTAAAGGATGAAATGCACGCATCTTCTGCATTTTAGGTGACCTAACCTGCCATAACACACCCTTGTGTTTGTATTTACCACCCTATTCTCGTTACCCATCCTGTAATGGTTTAGAAATGATAAATATAATTATACAACACTAAGAAAAGAGCTGAGAGCAGCCAACCAGAAGAGACCTCTGCCAGTTAGCGCCTGAATTTAAGTCACCGCAGTTGTCTGGTGGATCCTATTATACCTAATCCAGGCCATCAGTCACTGGAGGTCACAAGGGCTGTCACCACAGGCTAATTTAACACCAGCAGCCTCCCACTGAAACAGTGAAGTTACGCAAGGACAAAAGTCCTCCCTGGCCTGACACGACACTGGGCTGAAAGCCTTCCTATGACTGGGCTTTGTGAATCTCAAAACACCACAGATTCGCTGCCACAGGGGGGAGTTCTGCTTATTTTTCTCTCTTTACTCATCCTTTTTGCTATCACAGATTAATGGCATTTTCTAAAAAACTCACATGAAATCCATTTCCCATTTCTAGCTCATAAACTTGTTCTAGACAAAAGAAAATGCTATAATGATATTAAAAAGCATCTTTAGAACATAACTGCCCACGACTAAATACACACTACACAGCTCAGAATCTTCCCTGGGTAACACACAAGAACTCACAAACACACGACCCTCTTCTCTTCACACTGGAACAGCCCAGTTTGTGAGTTTCTGAAATGCAGATGTGTAACAGCAGGTTCTGTTTAACCTGGGAAGAGCATCTAGGTATGATCATGTGTTTCTCCTCAGGTGTTTCCTGGCGCTGCAGAGCCTGACTGCTGCCTCTCACAGCAAAGTGCTGGGAGGAGGAGGAGGAGGCAGAGAGAGAATAAGGAGGCAAAGAGGATCTAGAGAGGATCCCATTTCTGACATCTGCCTCTCAGGGCCACAGCGCCAGGGGACAGAGTCACGTACGAGCGAGTACTCAAACAGGAAAAGTTAACCTTGGTTTTACTAAAGACAACAGCACCTTTCTTGATTAAATAAAAGATATAGCCACATACTTTAAAACTCTCCTAAATCTGCAAGGAATTCACTTACTTCAGTAAGCACATATGCACCATGGCAACAGCTGGTTCTTGGGCTATTTGAGGTAAGTAAAATAGATCAAATATAACCATTATTTTTTTTCATAAAGTCCAGTTATCTAAAAAACCCCTTACTTTATGAACCAGCTACTTTATGACTGATATTTAAAGCACTGAGAAATTCTACCCTATAACCAGCCCAAATGTTGTTATGATGCAAAGACCTCAAGATGATAAAGGACAAGGCAAAGGACTTCCCACTGACTTGTTAACGGACTGGATGAGAAGAGAAAGAGCACTGGATAAGAACAGGTCAGAAGCACATTGCCCTCATCTGGAATAAAACATCTCACTGTAGCAGGACCTGGCCATCCCATCAGCATCACATCCAGCTGATACCACCTCCCAAGAAAGCCACACACAGTTCTGGTTTGACTTCTTTGTTAAAAGCACTGTGAAGGGCACCATAACCTGGTTGTGCAACTGGGGATCCATCGAACCCAGCACAATAGTGCGAGCTCTTCTGTCCAAACACAGTGAGGACCACACACATCCCTAGAGCGGTGCAAAGCATCACCCTGAGGCAGAACTACCCAGCACAACACAGAAGCAGCAAGAAAATAAAAGATTTAGGTCTTCAAGAATAAAGATACGTGGTGCTGGGAGGCCTTTTTCCCCAGGAGCTCCATAACCTTCCAAACCTGCTGTAGTCCCTTTCATCAGATGCCTGAAGGCAGAGTTGATTGAATTTCTCACCTCTGCACTCTGAGGGTCAAGGGGCCTGATTTCAAGTTGAAACTACCAACAAAAGGCAAAATGCCCCTACAGTTCATACCTACAGCATCTTTATAAGGTATTGTTTTGCCATCGAGCATTTGAGGACAAACCTTGCTGTAAGACAACCTGTCTGGTGCTCAAGGTACGTGCCTGCCTAGAGTCCTGGAATGAGTTGGGTTGGTAGGGACCTCAAAGCTCCTCCAGTTCTACCCCCCCTGCCATGGGCAGGGACACCTCCCAGTCGACCAGAGGGCTCAAAGCCTCAGGTTTTATGAATCAAGAGGTTTCTTTGCCTTCAGAGTTGCCTTTGTTAAGGTGGAGGCAGCAGAACTCAGTGCGTGGAGCAGGTGACAGGGTTTCTGTGCTCCGCCCCGCGCCCAGGGCCTCGGTTACCTTGTTAAGGAACAAGCAGCAGGGGGGTTCTCAGTCTGCCCACACACACACACACAAGGCAGGCACAAACCAGGTACCTCAGAACAGAAAGAAGACAGGGTAATCTGCCTGGCTAACTTCAGTGCTTCTATCCTCATGGCAGCAAACTCTAACTCCTCCTGTGCAGTGGGTGGTCGCGAGCCAACCGCGGGAAAAAATGGAGTGAGAACACAGCAGAAATGTTTAACGCATTCAAAAATGGAATGTTATATTTTAATGTATAACTCTGGCGATCGCTGGTGACAAACACATTCCAGCTTCCTTCCCTGACTAGAGCACTGACACAGAACTCCAGATTTTGGTTAGTTTTGAGGTAGACAATTTTTTTTAGGGGTTACGTATGAACAACGCTTTGGGTAAAATAAATGTTTTCTGAAGCAAAAACGGTTCTTCACAGACTCCTCTGCTTTTATTTTCATTGTCCATGAATTTATGCCAGCTACAGCTCCCAATTCAACCTTTGCTGGTTTAAAATTTCACTATAAATATTCTAGAAGATATGTCCTGATGTAACCAAAGCGGTCTGCAGACCAATTTGCTTTCCCTAGACAAAGCCACGCCAAATTCTGCATTAGACAGATCACCAGAAAAAACACAGCCTCATTTTCATTGCAGCAGAATCAGGGCCTAAATCTCTGAAAATGAATCTACGCACACAGACTTGCTAAGGCCAGGCCTCAAACCAGCTCTCCACATGTGAGTTCTGTGTTTGAGATTAAAAGATTTGTTTTATAAAGACTTGTGCAAAACATATACGACAGTGGTGGAGGACAGCTGAAAGTGCTAATGAAATGTAAGTATCATATGAACTAAATAAAAACATCTCTGTTCCCTAAGCTCCTGAAAGGCCAAGTTTGGAAAGAACCAAATCGTTATTTTGCTTCTTTCCCCCCACCCTTTCCTCTACCTGTGCCCAGACTTAAACAAAAGCGACATTTATATCACTGCTACAAACCTGAAGTTTCTGAGCAAAGACTGGGGGGTTCTTTTCTGCTAAGTCAGGATCTAGGTATTCGGGCTGATCACACAGTGAGGTTTTCTTAGATATCCTATTGAGAAGGGCATCAGCAGAGACAAAGGAGTCTTCAGGAGACTTCTGAAGGGTAAGGAGGACAGAGAATGAGAACAGAGGTTTTGCCCAAGCAGTTCAGGCCAAAAGCAATATACTTGTGTCTGCACATCTTTGATTTCTGGCAACTTCATGCCCCACTGAAGATTATATTTACCCACACAGGTGGAACAGACGAACAGCAAAACCAGTTCTTCCTAATTTAAAAGCTGAGAAAATTCTCCAAGACCACCAGCAAGTCAATACTAACAGGACTTTTTGTCCACCTTTGCTATCTCTTACATGCCATGAGAAATTTCTGCAGGAAAATGACTCCCACACTCCCATCACAAATCACTCACTATTTCAATAGCCTCGGGAGTCGTTCCGAGGGTCACAGGCTCTAAGTCCTTCTGCTTTGACTTGTCAGGTGACTGTAAGTGTGCCTCCTGGCTGGCAGCGAGGACTCGGGAAGCTGGATGCTGTATTTTCATTCCAGAGGATTGCTGGGCTTCAGGGTCTTCAAAACTTGACCTGGAAAGAGATTGTGGACATGCTTTCAGGGTGGAGCATGAGGTCCTTTCAGTTCTGCTTCTGGTAACAACTAATCCATTACTTTCGCGTGTGTTATATCTTTCTATCTCATAGCACTTTGCAATGCCCTTCCAAAGCAATGCACCAACCATCTAAAGACAGCCAGCTCCATCAGGAATGTTATGCACATTCCATAAGTATTCCTCATCTGCCTTTTCCCCCTTTCTCACTGTGACCTAAATCTCTCTCAACAAACAACTCTTACCAACAAGAACAGATGTCCTTAGCAAGCAACATTTTTGGGAAGTAAATACAACCCCCGCATCCTGTTGTTATGAACGAGACTCCTTGTTCAGAAAATATATCTAGGAAAGGCCAAGGGAAAGCTGCAATCAGGAGATTTCTGGATTGAAAGGGAAGTGAGCTCAGTATCTAATAAGTAAAATGTAGGTAGGAAGGCACTGTCTAGTGAAACGGTTGCCATCGTGGCTCTTTTTATTATGAATATGGAGAATTATTTGTCGTTATTCCACCCCATTCTAAACCTTCTGTACCTTTGCCCTCTGTTCCCCACCGTACGTGTACGCAGACGGGAATCTATTTTTAAACAAAGAACTCAGCTACACAGAGGCAGCGTGGGGAGGAACTGCCCGTGCCACAGTGGTCACCCAGCTCCTGGGCACCCTCTGGCACCGCTGAACCCGCCCGCGGTGCCGCACCCCGAGCACGGCGTGGTGGAATCCGACAGTCGGATGGGCGGAGACTTGACGGGGCTCTCCTGCTGCGCATCAAACACCAGGTACAGAGATTGCTTCTTGGGGGCGTTATCATCCTGCGGCGACAGGAGAAGAAAGGCTCATTAGGCTGCTCTCCACACAAGCCAATTCGGGTCACTGAAGCCTGAAGTGCCCAAAGGACTTGACAGACAACTAATAATGCAGGACTGTAATAAAATCCACGCTAACTGACACAGAGATGAGCCCTTTAAGGAAGAAACCATGACAGAACAAACCCCAAACAGTTCATTCGCTGTAATGGCTCTTCTTCTCCCACTTTGGGTTCACCAGATTGCTGGTCCTGTCAGGCAGGAGGCACCCCTTGACCTGAAGTGTTACTAAAATATTCACTGAAACCTCTTATCAGTTTAAGCACCTGACACAGGTGCTTGATTTTCCTACCTTCCCCTGTGATACAGCCCGTTGGATCTAGTCAAGTCAACAATTCCATGAATTAAATAGAAGTAGGAAAGAACAACCAATAACACATAGCACTGCATCCCACATTTCTCATTCATTCTGTATTCTCTCCTGATTCCCTCCATCTTCTTTAAAGTTTTAGTCTCAGTTTCCTAAAATAGCTCAATAGCTGGTGTAGACAGCTCTGTACTCTGCTGGAAACACTGATTTGCTTTTAATCTCCAGAAAGATCTCCTATGATGCTGGTTAAAAAATCAAATAATAAAATGGAATAAGCTCTGCAGGACAGAGGAGAACAAAGCACATGCAATTCACCCCAGTTATGCCAATTTAAGGGAACTGGGTTTGCAAATCTGCTGCAGGCACGTGATAATTAATTTAAGGGGCAGTGAGGCTGGTGGCATTATCAGGATCATATATTATGACAAGGGAATGCAAATGAATGGAAATGGAAGTGAGAACTTACAGGCACAGAGGAGCCTATTTTCTCCATATACTCTATTTCGTATGAGTTGCCATATTCCAGTTCTGCAACAGAAACCAAAGGGAGCCATTAAATACATGCCAGGAAATGACTTTTGCAGAAGTAAATGAGATCTCTACTCATTTACAAAGGCCACTCCCCTTCTGCTCAATACTTTTCTGAGGTATCAGAAAGAGAGAAAGCAGAAGGAGCACTGATTGTCACTGATTTTCAACAAGGAACCTGTGAAACATTTCAGGACAATTCATTTACCTGAAAAATTTCAGCTTTATCAATTTGCTGAAGATTCTGCCCCAGAGGCCAGAACATTAAAGAAGCTTCAAAGGACTTTCAGAGCACAGATTATGTTTCTCTATCACGTTCTCTTATCACAGAAAACACTTCTTTCAGTAATCGGTAATGTTGATACCAGTTTGCAAGCTATTGAGAAATGAAGTAATTTCTATTTCCTAATGTTTATCACACAATTCTTGATTAAGAAGGACTGATGCAGCACCACTCAAGATAAAAAGACACAGAAAATACCTGCATGCTCATTGAACAAAGGGTGAGACAACAGCCCAGCTTACTGGGCTGTTATCACAGAACCATAGAATGGGTTGGGTTGGACAGGGCCTCAAAGCCCATCCAGTTCCGCTTCCCCTGCCATGGGCAGGGACACCTCCCACTGGATCAGGGGGCTCAAAGCCCCATCCAGCCTGGCCTTGAACACCTCCAGGGATGGGGCAGCCACCACTTCTCTAGGTTCCAGGAATCGCCTGTCTTTTCCTTTCCGGGGCTTCCCTTGCTCCAGGGACTCCTTGTCCAACTCGATCTGGTGTTCAGCTGCAGAACTTATCACTGCTGATCCTTGCTAACTGTGTTCTCATTTTAGTTTCAGAGGAAAAGCCTAAGGCAGGAAGATTTACAAAGAATCCTAAGTCTAAACCCTAATAAAAATGTAAATCTTTACTTCTTGTCTAGTTCTAATCTCCTAATTACACTGGAGGGAATAATCAGCATCACTTCCCAACCCACGGTCACCCAGTAGCTGATACAGAGGCAGAAAGCTAAAACACAGCACAAAGGAAAAGAGAGGATACCTTCCTGCACTCAAATATAAGCAAAGTCTATGTTCAATAGTACCTTAATTTAATCATTAAAAACATAATTAATTTGTCCTAGTGCTGTATTTTATTGTTTCCACGAATTAATTCAATAAACTTGTATAATCTATTTGCATGAGACATGAATTCTAATGAATGGCACACCAGCATTTACACTGCAATAAAAGCATGTGCTGAAAGTCTTCTAGGTTTGGCCAGCTTTTGTAAAGCAGAGGTTGTATCAGGAAGACTGTGACCATCATTAAAATGTTTGTTCTTTAAAAAAACACCCCTAAAAATCATCTCTTACCTGCATTGTTAAAAATAAAATGTTGAAGGGTGCAATGTGAGTTTACAAAGCTCAAATTGTTTTTATAATGCAAAGCACCAGAGAGCACAAGCCCTGTGATTCCACCAGTCTATGTATTTTGTCAACCAATCACTGAAGGGGAATAGTCATGAACCCTCGTTGGCTGACACGAGAGAGATACCAACAGTAAAACATCTCAGTGCAGAGAACGCTGTCATAGCAGGCTCCGCGTGTTTAACTTCCTGGCACTGCCAATTTTCACTACCAACAGGGAGCCAGGAGAGAGGGACAACCTCCTGGTATCAGAGCAGAGCTTATTTCCATGAAAGCAAACCCCAAACTGACACGATGAGCCTCAAACCGCCCCCTAGAAGCAGGAGAAAGCATGGGACACCAGAGAACGACATCCAATGTTTAGCAGATGCCTCTGTACTTCCTTTGCCTACAGCCCCACGAGGTGCACCAGGAGTGCTTCTGGGGCAGCTTTACGCCCCCTCGAGCCATCAAGGAGTGAGTGTACAGGCACGCTCGCGGGCAGGAGATGTACCAGCACTGTCCTCTGCTGGCATTGCCTGCAGGGATCCCACGGTGCCTGCAGGGCTGGTCACGGCTTTGCAATCGCAACCCAGAACACGCGTTTAACCTCACTGATTAAAAAAGGGCAGGACACAGATGGCAATACTTAAACCAGAAACAAAAGGAATAACACGGCTCACTAAACACTGCCTGTTGCATCTCATTGCTCACAGCAGTTCCCAGCGTAATGAGACACCATCTCCTCTCCTGGGTATCTCCTCTAAGACATCACCTCCCCACCAAAACCTTCGGCTCTGGTGATCTCTATCCATTCAAAACCACACAACCCTGGACACCCCATGAAGTAAGAGAATTATCTGTTATAAATAGATACCACAGACTTACTAAGTGATGTCCTCCAATTCCTCCTACAAACAGCTGCGAGATTACGTCAGAGTTTCCTGCCAACCATTGCTGCTCGTTTCTGGTCTGTGCAGCACAAAAATGGTTTCACCCAGCGCACGCAACAGGCGAGAGCTGGATGTGTCGCCTGACCCAGGAGCGGGGCTGCACCGCTACGAAAGCCGTGTTAGGTTACAGGGTTATGCTCACACCACTGTCTGGGAGAGGTAAAAATATTCCCACCAAGTAACAGCCCTGGAATTACTCAAAAACTCCTCCGTGCCACAGGAGCAAGACTGTCAAGGGAAAAAACTATTATTTTAAAGAGATCTGAAAAGCGGAAGCGCTGTTGATTACAATTAGTGTGTAATCTGAAACTCCGAATGCACCGTGCAGCACACACGAGACAGGACAATTAGCATTTAATTAGGAGCCTTGCTCACTTTCTTCTACCCACTCTGATAGCTAAAATGATTGCCTTGCAATATCTCTCACTACACTTTTCTTCCTTTTCCTTCTATGTAATTTCCATTTTCCCAGATCTGGGGAGCTTATTTTCTAAAAAGTATTTCTTTAATTCACGAACGAAGTGAATCCAATGTCTAGAATTTATAATTTGACAATAAATCCAAATGGATTTACCCAAACTGAAACACTCATCTGTAGAGGCAACTCAACAGATTTCCAAAGAGCCCAGGCCACGCAAACATAAGCACGTGCACAGGGACACGTGCAGCCCCACCAAAACCACTGCTATTGTTTGTGCCTTTTAACGGCAAACACATTCAACCCAAAAGCTTAACAGCTCCTAATCAGGCAAAAACTCTTCAGATCCAGTCTAAAATGGCACAAAGTAGCTTTAACAGCAGATTGGGAACTGGCTTGAAAAGTCAGAGGGAACAACTAAAGTCTGGTGAAGAAGTTGTTTAAGCCAAGTTGAACTCACACATTCTTCCCACCCACGATGCTGAAAATCTGCCCTTGGAGCAGATGTTGCGAAGCCGTACTCCTCTGGGGAACCCCAAGAAAGGCCACATGCCAATTCTCTAAATCCTGTCTACTCCATTTTCCACAGACCTGGAACGACAGCTCTCTGAAGAGAAACTTCCAGCTTCAGCTCACAGCTGCTTATAGGAAAAATCCTGATAAGCTGATCTAGAAGGGAATTGTATCTGGTACATGAATGATGACTGTCTTCCTCATGGGATATCCTGGACATTTTTATCGTAGAATCATGCAGTGGTTTGGGTTGGAATGGACCTTAAAACCCATCCAGTTCCAACTCCTGCCGGGGACAGGTCAGGGATGCCTTTCCGTGGATCAGGTTGCTCAAAGCCTCATCTAACTTGGCCTTAGTCGACCATTTTATTCACAAAGATACCTGGACCCTCGGAACCTGGAGGAGAGATGGCATGTTAAGGGTCTTACTGCAATGCACAAACTTTGAGCAGGATTTTAGCCTGGGACCTTCTCCCATTCTACGGGAAAAGGCTCAGGCAAAACCAGCGGTCCAGTGACTCTGGATCCAAGAGCTCTAACCAAGACCAGCATCAGAATCCGGTCTCCTGTGAACCACAGAGAGAACAGGTAGCACGCACGGAAGAACAGAGTGTGTGCACAACTGGCCGTACAAAGGAGGCAAAAGACTTTCTGTGAAAGGCCCTTTCATCTTCCTCTAAGCTCCCTCTCTGCTCTTTCTTGAAAAAAGTCAAGATCAGACTATTGGGGTCTCACACATTCAGCTCCTCATGACTGCCAAGTTTACTCAGACTGGTCCAAAGAGCATCATTTTTGAGGGTTCCCACATATCCCAGTCTGCATTCAGCAAAGCCCATACAACAACCCTGAACAGACCAAACCCCTCTCAATAAATACAAGGTCAGCCGGATGCAGACCCTCTGTAGGAGAGTTGAACTTCGTCTCATTGACAAACGTAGACAGATCCGATGGCTGTGGGTAATCCTGCTTATCCGTGTTCAGGTCCACGGTCATGCAGGTCCATTTCTGACCAGTCATGGATGAGGCCAGTTTCTCCTCGTCTGTCGCATGAACCACCGTGGATATGACAGGAGGTGTTTCTGGAGTTGGCAGTGGAGTGGGATCCTGCAGAAAACAAGGGCCAATTAGTTCTATTATCTTTCATTAACACATCCAACAGTTCACTCTCCAAACTTCTTTGCATGACCACAGTCATCTCCTTAATTCCATGCTCTTTGCCGCTGGATAAAAGACTGAATATTGAAATCCTTCATTCAGAACTCTGGAATCAGCAAGTTTTCCCAGCACAGCCAAACTGTTTGATGATAAACACTCACATTGCAAAGCTGCCTTGATAATAAGGAATAAAGAGGATCCAGAGCTGTTCAAACGTTAGGCACTTGACAGGAGTTGCACAATATTACCAACAACTGAACTTTCTGAGTATCAAAAATGATGTTTTAGGCTTCCCTCGTGGGAGAATCCTTTCATGGGTCCACGAGGTCATGAACCCTTTCTTCACTTCCAGGCTGCCAGGCAGCACGAATGAAAGGGTAGGGTGGATAACAGGAAGATGAACAGCAGCATGGAAGGAGCTGCGCCACATCAAAGCACTTTGGCCTTTGCAGGCAGAACAGCTTTTATTAACTTCTCTTCCAAGAAAACCACCTGCCGGCAGTTTACAACGAGGAACAATCCACCGGAGCACGCGTGCCTGGAAGCCCAGCCTACTCGTGTTACTTCTACTTCCCTTCCAGCCCATCACTTTGATGCATTTAGTTGATGACTTTCTAATGTAAAAATTCCAGACTAGTTACATCTAGTTTGTCACACAAATGACTGAAGATATTTATTCATGTTGTCTCTCCACTGTAACACAGGACTTCCCAACGTTCATGCACTAATGGTCTACCTGGAATTCCCAGAGCACACACCAGATCTAACACACATTGTATACACGCTTCTAGAAACCAAAAGCTTAATATCTTATGGTTATAACTATAGTTATAGTTGCTACAGTGTGCTACACTTGAGCACCAATATGCTTGTACTCTTTATAAGCACCTTTTCTATTATTAATGTCCAATTCTACAATTAAATAATTAAAATTTCCCTTTTTTTGCCCCTAGAAGAACACAAATTACATGCACCAAAACAAGGCAGTACTTTACCTGAGAAGGAGGATCAGATAGTGGGGATCTTTTTGGTGATTTTTTCACCCTAAATGTATCACTGAAAATAAAGTTTCAACAGTTAGTATGGTGATAGCAGCGAGAATGGGGTCATTTCACACTTAGCAAGAGACAGGCACAGACAGTGAAACCTCTGTAAGCCCTTCTGCTCAAAAATCCCATCCGTGAGGCAGCAGCACCATGGAGAAACATGCCAGAGGTTCTTGTCATGCACTTGGAACAGACCTCGAGTCCCCAAAAGCTGAGAAAAGCAGGATTGCCATATTTTTCATGCCAGCTCCCATCGCATTTACAGGACGGAGTGGCTGCCTGATGGCCAATCAAATCCCTGCTGCAGCACAGACACCCTCACTGACCTTAGGCAAATTATTAACTTCTGTCTGCTTCAGTTTCCTATCTGAGAATTAGATCTAAAACACATCTTTAAATGAGAATTAAAACTGTGATAAACTTGCAAGGTCCAATGACCCCATAAATCATTAAGTGCTTTGGATGAACTACATCAAAACAGACGCAGTTCCCAAGGTGTCAGAACTAAGTTTTATCCTTACAGATGTGCACGATGAACCCTCTCCCTCCTTATTACACACACAACACCAAACATGGCAATTCTGCTTCCAGTTCCCCCAGCAGCTCCCTGCTCCCAGTGCAGACACTGGAGCCCTTCAGAATCCCACAGGTTTTAACCAAAGGGGATGAAGAACACACACTATGCTGTGGTGTCTAATTATGAAAGTTGCCTTTGTGCTTATTCAAAATTGGTCAAAAATATTTTCTAGCAAGGAAATAAACCAATTACCCAGCTGTTCTCTGGATGAACATTGCCAGAGTTATTCCAAGAGGGAGAAAAATATCCCAGCAAACTCACTATTAAAGACTTCTGGTTTGAACTGAAATGCAGGGGCAATAATTAACTGCCCACCAGCTCATCCCTGATCAATGAATGGCAAAGATTGACACTAGGAATGATAACGGTGGGGTTCAATCAGTAGAGGGCAAATCAATACCACAACTAGAGGGGAAAATAAATTGGACAGCTGAATATCAGGGTGTTCGATGCTACTAATTATCCAGTCATGATGTTAGAAGTAATTAGGAAAACGTATTCTTTTAAGAAGGAGAAACACTATGAAAAAATGGTATTTTACGATGGTAGGACTAGAACTTTCATATTTTAGGTCAAGAATACAAAAACTAGTTTTGAAAAAGGCTCTTTGATAGGCAAACAGATATCGAGGCAATAGATTCCCCAAACTCCTTCACAACCAGGCATCTGATTTAAAATTGCTTTCACACATGCCAGGAAATTGAAATAGTTAATATAAAAGATTCATGCTGAATAACAACTAATCATGCTGCAAAATAAATGAGTAAAATGAAAAAGCCCATAAATCAAAGAGGAAATTTGAATTGTTAGCTTAGAATTACTTACAACAGAGAACATACAGACATCACATCTTCTACCATCCTAAGACAAATAAGACAAAGAAGAGAGAGACAGACAGAAGGAACTGACAAAAAAGATAAACCTACAAATACTGTTAATGTTAATAGGTTAATGCAGTCTGATCATGCATGTTTTCTACCTGCATCATCTTAACACCTAGTTTTTATTTTGAAATACATGGGGAGAAAAATATTCAGCAGGTCCTTAATGTTTTCAGATTCAATGTTATACTTCTGACAAGTTTTTCCAAGGCCTCTGAGTTCAGTTCCTACAACACACAAACCACCCCTGCCTCCCCTGATGGCAGCCACCCACTTTCTGTTCGAAACACACAATTCCTTATTCTATGGGATGTGAAGCTGCTCCTGAGAGGCAGCTGAGCTTGAGGAAAGCGCGCGGTTCCGCAGGGGTTTGTTGCATCTGCTCATTTATTACAATGGAAACAGCTACTTGAGCATTTCAAATCATTGACCCAAGTCAAGAAAGAAAGTGACATTTCTTCACATCTCATCCCTTTTGGCTCTGACTGAAACCTCACTTTGTGTTCGACAGCACAAACCAACTGCCCCAAGCAAATCTTGGCACACAACTAAGGCTCAGAGAAGTTTCCAGCTACTTCTGGTGGCAGCTTCTGCTCAGCCCCTCTCACATGTGACACTCCCTAAAGCCAGCACCTTTGGCTTCTGAATACAACCTCCAGTCACCTGAAGCTTTATGACCCATGTCCACACAAGCCACCTATTTCTATCCATCACTACAAAGCAGGCACTCGGGAGGCATCAGCTGCCTTTTCTTCAGTATCACCTGAGCAAGATGCTCTGTGTCAAACCAGCTCAGCACTGTTATGACCAGAGTGTGATTTGTGTTGAGCAGACATCCCTTCTAAAGGTCTCTTCTTTTCCCTTAGAGCTCATCCCTTAGACTGCTGCAGGTTCACTCAAGGAGAAAACCTGATCATTTGTATTGATTTCACACAGGTATGACCGAGCATCTGGCACAGACTGAAAGCAGGACAAGCTTAGCAACGGCTTAATCTCATGCCTGGCTTCTTCCCCTCCCTTAGGAATAATCTAGAAATCGCTGTCTTTCCACGAGAAACACATTTTCAAACTGGGCCACAGAACTTTATTTCTGCACCCCTCGATAGTGCTGTAAGAAATCCTGACTTTGAAAAATTGTCCACTGATGCAGATTCTCTTCTTCATTAGAAGCCACTTCCAAAAGCAGGATACAGGCTGCATGGAGCACACAGAGCAGTTCCAGGGAACGACTGGGATTTCCTGCAAACATCTGGTGCTAAGAACCTGTAAGCCCTGCTCCAGGGTACCTTCAGTTCTTCCACCACCATAAGACCAGAAATGAACTTTGTAACTATGGGACAGGGCCTTCCTGCCACGGATTTACCCAAGGATAGGTGTGATTTAGCAAACTCTCTAAACTCACACTGCCCTCAATTAATAACTTTGGGATTGTTTCTAATATTCAGAGCAGATGGGTGGACCCAAGAGGTTGGTAGCACAGATCTGTCAGCTCCACTGCCACTACTGGAAGGCACAGGAGGCTCTGGCTGGCTGCAAATATCAGCCTTAAGAATGTGAAGATATTAAAACTCCCCTCTCTTCTTCCTCTGTGCTTCCCCAATAAGATTCAAACTGTTCCTCTCTTGCAGTCAGGCTTTTCAAACTTCTTGGTTTGGAGTGCAGGTTTGAAAAATGGTCAGTTGAGCATGTACATTAATTTCTGCTAAATTTAAAAAATACCTCAAAAAGAAGAAATGTGAAAAAAACAGGCCCCTATCTCAAAAAACAACAACTCCACAGTGGTCTGTGTTTTCCACAAGTCAGGAATGTCCCTAAAAAGGAAAAATATGGCACAACCTTCCTCATATCTGGCACGGGAGGTGAATTATAAGGCTAGAGGGCAGCAGGATGCTTGGAAAAATCTGAATCATCTCTATCTCGCTCCGTAAGGGAGGTCATTTCTGTATTGTTTTACATTAACTAAGTTATCTTCCAACTGCCAGGCTTTATGAATTTTTTAATCACATTTACTCAGCTAGCTGAAGCATTTGAACCATAAAGGGACACGTGCTGAGACACTTTCTTATAGATATGCACAGGATATCCATTTCAGATAAATGGAATCTCAACTTACTGATTATCAACACCAAATAATCCGTGTCTGATAAGATAAGTACCCTGCACACAAGCCAGTTTATCGTGCAATCAACACAAACAGCCACAGAAGCTTTTAACCAAATATCTAAATACAACAAGCTAGAATATGTATCCTGCACATTGCCAATTCTGCCTAAAAGCTGGATATTTCCCTCACATACAGCTGTCTCGATTTAAACCCTTCTGCAGAACTGTAAGCTCTTGTACAGAAAGGAAAGTTTTCACATTTTTCAGTCCTGTATTTTAAAAAAAAATATATTTCCATGCTGCACTTTCCTCTTTCAGTTTATATTCTTTCAAATATCTGGATAAAACCACCTTCCTGCTGTGTGCAATCAGAGATTTGTCATTGCCTTACTACTCCACACCCCACTCTCAAAAACTATCATTCATAAAGTTGTCTTTACTGATGTGAATACTTTGACCACCTTAAACAGTATCAAATTCCCAAGATGGGGTCACAGAAAATTTGGCACAAAACTGATAAAATTTGGACCTGATCAGTTCCAAAGCTACACTGAGCCCCATGACTTCAAAAATCCAGTTGCCAGACCAGTGGCCTCATCTGGCTCGATACAACCCTCGTTGCTGTCTTGGGGTAGGAAACACCAAGCTACTGAGGAAACAGGTTGAAGGAGAGCATGTACAGACTCCTGACACGCGTCCAGTTGCGTGGCTACCACACCCAAGGGCATCCTTCCTTCCTCTCCTCAAAGATAAACCAGGTGTAACTGTGCTCAGGAGGAGGAATGTGCTTTGCCATTTGACTTACGTTTTGAGTGGCGTCTTCTTCTTTTTTGCAGGCTTATTCAAGTTGTCTCCTTCGGTTCCGTTTGTTTCATTGGCACTGGCTGGTATCTCAAAGGAAGCTGGAGATTTAGAGGGTGAGCTGGCTATCTTGGAAGAAGACTTAAACGGGTCAACAGAGTCCTCGCACACGTCTGGCTCAAAAGTGTACGTTTGCTGAGGCAGTTTGGGCGAATCTTGCATTTTTGTACTAGATGAGAACGGGTTAAAATTGGGATCATCCCACTTGTCGATGTCGAAGGTGTACGAGCCTTTAGTGATGGGGATTTCGTTTGGGTCAGCAGGTGACTTGGTCGGTGTGGTGGGAGCATTGTCAAGCTTCTCCACTGATTTCTTGGTCTTTGGCCTCCGCAGCGGCATTTTAGCACCAGGCTTTTTACCTGCTTTTCTGGGGGGAGGAGTGCTCTCCTGCTGGTCTTCACCCACCCCTTTCTCTTCAGAATAATCGAACTCCAGCCTCACGGCGATGCCTTTGACCGGAGGGTCCTCCTGTCCTCCCGTGTCGGACGGAGTCACCTCCACAGCCTCCGGTGCCGTTGTAAGAGGTAGCGTTTTCTTAGTGGCAGGGGGAGAGTTTTGCACTTTGCTGCCTCCAGTGCTAAATGCACTGATCCCTTCGGAGCTGTCTGGATCCAGCGGGCAGGACCCTTCAGGCACAGGCGGGGCCTCCTGGTTCTCAGCAGAGATTTTAGAAGGTTCAGTACATTCGGGCTTTACCGTGTCAGCCTTTGCTTCAGGTATTGGTTTATCCTCACTTGGGGCACAAGCTGCTTGGTCAAGGTCAGAGGGTTCTTGTGGTGTTTCCTTCACTGGTGGAGCCTCCAGAGGTTTTTTCGCTGGCTGCTTCTTTTTTAAGGAAGCTGGTCTGGATTTCTTTGTTCTCTTAAGAGTACTAGAAGCACTGCTTGAACCAGTGCCATACGCATCTGCTGCCGGCGCTAACGTCTCGCTGTTGCCCAGGTAAGATGCTCCATCAAAATCACTTGCCTGCAAGCTAAGAGACCGAGACAACGTAGATTTGGAAACTGGGACTGAATCAGTGGATTTTCTACGAACATTCGCTTTGGGATCACGATTCTTCGATTCCGGAGAGCTCGGTCCTAAGGCATGGAGAGAATCAACCAACTCAATGTTATCGAAGTCCAAGTTGTACGTTCCACTGCTGGCTATGGGCTTGTCCTCATCGAAGACGGTGGAAAAAGAATGGGAAGGGGGACGGAAAGGGCTTTCTTCAACTGATTCACTGTGTGGCACATCAGGTACAGGTACAGTTTCTGAACTTAATCCTGTGGGAACAAGTAAAAAACTGTATTTTAATCACATTTTTAAAACTGGAGCTTTATTAATTTTACATCATCTAATATTACTCTAAGAAAATAAATTAAAGGGTTAAAATTATACAAACAGACCAAGCAATGATTAAAGTGACATTTCCAATACATGAGCTAGATTAGGGGAAAAAAACAGTTCTGTCCTCCTTAGAAAAATAACTCAAAGTTTCATCAAAACACAAAAACTGTATTTGCAAGAGCTTCTAGAGCACCTCTTCTAAACTAATTATCACTTAGTTAAAGAGATCTAAAGTAATTATCACTTAAAGAGACCTAAAGTAATTATTACTTAGAGAGATGGATGTTGCCATACCTTGCTAACTACGCCAAACACCAGAAAAACTGAACACCCAGCATTTTATCCCTCTCATTTCCTTCTGTTATAAAGAGTTCCCAGAATTGTGGCAGAGCTCCCATGCAGTAAATTCCCCATAAGTCAACTGGTGCTTCAGCAGCGACACTTCAGTTTTGTTTCCCATGTGCTATTTTTACCAGTTTCCCAGAGGAACCTGCCTTCCTCTCTACAATCCATCAATGCTGCTCCCCTCTCTATCCCAAGCAATCAATACACTCCCCTTTGACCTCATAATTCCCAGTTTATAAGAAGAATCACCGAGAATTTCATATAAAATAATTATGGTAAGGGTAAGAAAAGTAGTCAATTATATACTCTGCAAACATCCTCAGTTGAAAATCTTCCTAAAAAAAGACTGCTAGAAGCTCCATACAAATTATTTGAAAGAGATTTCTCAAAGTGTAGTTCTAAATCATTGATGAAAAGGAAATTTATAGAGAGAATCACATGCTAAAAGCATTAAACAAGCAGCTTTTCTTTGTAATTAAATATTTGCTTATTGAATGGAATCCTAAAAAGAGTACTAGAAGACTCTTGGCTTGGGATTTAACAATGCGATTGGACACAGTAGAAAAACACATAGTGTAAATAAACAAAAGGAAAATATCTAGGTGGGAAAGGACTAAGATGATGGATCGTTCTGGCTTCCAAGTCACACTGAAATGTCCCTGGTGGTGTTCAAGGTGAGGTTGGATGGCGCTTGGAGCCCCCTGATCCAGAGGGAGGTGTCCCTGCCCATGGCAGGGGGTGGAACTGGATGGGCTTTGTGTATATTTTACACATTTTGGATGTGGTTAATTCCTGCTGTCACTGTACTGTTCCCTGTCTGAATGTCACAGTTCCCCCTCCCCATGTGTCCCAGTCAGGGTATCGGACACCCGGGAAACCTCTCCAGCTCAGAGCTCAAGCAAGGATTAACCAGCTCTGAGCTCTCACTGACAGGTCTCGGAGCAAAGCGCCCCCGCGTCGCCTGCTGAAGCGATGCAGCCTTCTTCATGTCATCAATCGTTTTAATTATGCAATTATAAAGAAAAACAGTCAAGCAAAAATGAATGCTTTTCTCATCCTTAAATGATTTCAGAGACATTTCAACACATCTTTTTCATTCCAACCTTGACATAAGTAATTCCCATTTTGCCCAGCTACATTCATTAACGTTGTTCGTAAAAGCGATACCGACAGCCAATAATTACTTTTAGTCAAGCACTATAAATGGATTAAGAACAGATAAAAACATTTTTCCTTTGTTTCTGAGGAAATTATAGCCTGCATAGAGATTACACAAACCATCACTTATGGATATAGAGGACAGAAAAGGTTTCAGGAAACTGGACACGTTTCCCAAAGCAGCACCTTAGAGTGGCACCGTGGATTTCCAGGTTGACAAAGGAATGACAGCTACACCATCTCTGTGTTAAGACTGTGAAAGTTTACTGAGGTCCTTCAATTAAAATAGTATTTTAATGTGTTTTCTCTGCTAAGCAAATGCTGATAAGGTGGCAGTACTGCAGCACACTTCGGTTTTCTCCTTGGTCTCCGCTGGGTTGGTTCCAGCCTGGCCGAGCGACCATTAATGAGAGTGGATTTGCCAGCTGGGTCGGTGCTCACTGCACTGGGATGTCTGGGAAGGGGAGTCGGAGTGTGCCATGGAACTCCAGTGTCAGACTGATCCCTGCATCATCCCCATGGAATGGGGACAGGAGACAACGGCAACCCGTTACAATAAACACCGGCACAGCTCTAGTGCGTCGGCGGAGCACAAATGTAGGTCAGCGTGGAATAAACAGGGGATGGGAATGATAAATCGGCTGCAATTATGCGCTGTTTACATTCCAGTGTGTGCCAAAGGCCTCAGCAGGCTTGAGGCCCCTTGATCAAAGCATTTAAATAAACCAAACCAGTGCCCTGCAGGACTGGGCTGTAAATGACAGGCAAGGTGGAGCTGAGGGCAGGGACACCTCGCAGCAGCAAGGAGAAGGTCCAAGGCTTTCCAGCAGCTCAAAGCAGAACAGCGTTCACACTTGGTGTGCTCCACATAGCACAGAGCTTTAATCTTCTCTAATTGCTTATTTCACCATCCCCTGCTAATCAAATTCTTCACTTAGAGTATGGATTTTTGCAGAACAGCGCTCGACGCGCTACTGTGATGTTCTTATTGTTCCCTTTATTGTTCCCTTATGGAACAATAAGTGAAGCTGTCTCAGAAACCATGGTGGGACTGGAATGCTGCTGCTGGCTCCCTCTGGCATTGCAACCAAACTGGTGTCTACAAGGAGCAGCAGCAACGCTGGAGAGGGAGAACGGAGCGGTACCCACTACCACAGAACAACAGGGCGCTATGACTACAGGGAGAGATGAAGATCAGTCTTTCCTGACACCAACAGCCTGTTCAGAGAGCAGGGCCGTTTGTCCTTTTACACCACAGAACAAAGCAAATCAGTATTGCTAAGTGCAGTATTTGATTAAAATGCAATTTGATGGCAAAGGAACACAGCGCAACACAAGGCAGAAAAACTAAGGAAGGACTTGCCCTAAAGAGAGGCCATCATAGGCTTTAAATAAGTCTTTTATTGGTGCTGATGGTCACCCACAATTTATAATGGTAACAGCTGCCCAAAGGCAGATATTCAGTTTTAGAAAGCATTCCAAAACCATGAGCAACAGCAGGAAAACCTAACTGCCACAAAACCCAGGCAATTCCTGAAAAATCCTCCTATTTCATTCATTGAAAACCAAAGTCCCAGGTCTGCTCCTTCCATAATTCCACAAAATCTGATTTCAGAGACTTTTTGCCTGGATCAGGTAGGAAAACCAGAAACAATCCCAAACCAAGAAACAACAACAAACAACCCCAGACTTTAGGTATCCGGATGATGAGACCTCTCAGTAAAAGCCACACAGTGCTTGGTTTCCCCACCACCTACTATGACAGAAACAAAAGTTGCTAGAAAGATACTCTAAGAGTGTCAGCATTAATAAACAAATTTCTGTTGTTAGTATCAACAAAAAGGAATCAAAAACATAAACCCCCTTTGCTAGTCAACTAGAGAAATCCTTCTCATGTACATTACAAAATGCCCAGATTTTGGTAGCACTTCAGATGCCAGTAAAGCTGAACTGAATAATGAGACTATATTAAGGATTTAAAACATACAAAGTAGTTCCAGCCATTTTAAAATATCTTTCCCTTTAAATTCTGACAAATTAACCCGGGATGGAGCTGCACCATGCCAGAGGACAGCTGAGTATTTTGTTCTTTGTCAAAGTATCTCTACAACAGTGGCAAACCCAACTGCTGAAAATAGGTGGCCTTAACACTGTTAAGCTGGAAACCAAAAAAACACTTTTGAAGATTTAGAAATAAAATTTAAACAGTTCTAAGAGAGCAAATACAGAAAAAATTCAACTCTAGCTTTTTTCTAGAAAAAAAGTAAACAGAAAGTGCATCCAGCAGGCACCCACAGCCTCCACATCAATGCAATAACGCAGAGGACAAGCACACGTCGCCTGCAGCACAGGGCAATGGCAATTCCCTGACACCAGAGAGATTGAAATACAGTTTATTTCAAGTTTCTGCTTGTTACGGGATGCCTTTGAAGTTATGAAATCAATCAGCAACGCTATTGCAACCGTAAAAACTCTTCTGCCATTTATTCTGAAAGAAAACTTGGAATGTAAAGTTTATTTTCAATTTCAATATTGTCTGTGTCAAGATTCAACAGGAAAATTGTGGAAGAAGATGCTACCAAAAACTGAGTTTGTTTTTTGTCTGGGTCATCCCCTCCCTAGGGTAAAGCCTGACCTCAATTTCCCTGGCACAAGACAGACCTGAATAGGGGTCTCCCACACCCTGATTGGCGGAGCTGTAGCACACAGAGGGGACCCCGGCGCTCACATCTCCCCTGTGTAAATAATCCAAATTCATTAATTAACTGGGAAAGGTGGCAGAAGAAATGTCCCTGCCCGGCAGGAATCCGTGGACAGAAACGCGGTGTTCATGAGGAAGGGCTTGGGACATTTCCTGGTGCTCAGATGGCTGGGAAAAGGGACAGGAAGACATCGCTATGAGGAACTGATGGGACAGGGAACAATAATACAAAGTAGTACTAAAATAATAATAAAATTTTAGAAAAGCACCCTCTAATTCTTTTGCCTTGAGTGTATAATCCATGTTCCTCACCCCCAAAAGTATTTACAGAGAGATGGAATGGCTCATTATTGACATTTTCAGAGGTAGCTTTCATCCAAGCTCCATTGCTTTTTTTCCTCTCCAGACTCCCCTCTTCGGCTCTGCTGCTGTTGGACTGGAACCACGCAGCAGGTTTCACCCCACCAGGAGCTGGCACAAACCCAGGTGAGATCAGCTAGATTGCACTTTCATCGTATTTATCGAGCTAGCATTGAAGTCAACCTAATTAAAACCTCTCCTGTTGGCTTTCCAGCAGTGGGGTCCAGCTGCTGCGCTAATGATATCATGCAGCATAACTGCAACCATCTGCATTGTAATTATTGTCAGATAGAGATGAAATAATCCTTTAAAGAACTTACTCTGCCTCCTCCTTCCATCCAGGCACACGCTCTATCACCAGCCTCACGCAGAAGACAAAGCCGTGCAGCTGGTGGACCAGAAACCCAGCTGGCGGTCACTGCCTCTCCCCGTGCGTGTGCCAGGCTCTCCGGGTGCCCACGTTCCTCCTTACTAAACCTATTGATTTGGCTGTGGGGTACCAACGAGGAGCTCCGCTTCGACTGCCCATAACCCCCGAGGAACGGACTCATTCTCTCTGTGTGCAACCACATGCATAACCTATGAGGTCAGTGAACTACCAGATAACCCTCTACTCACGTGGCTTCTGAAGTACAAAGTGTTTAACTGTTCACTTTTCTGAAGAGGTGTGTGAACATCTCAGCCATCATCTCACCACTATTAATTTCATAGAATGGTTTCGGTTGGAAGGGACCTCAAAGCCCATCCAGTTCCAACCCCCTGCCGTGGGCGGGGACACCTCCCACTGGATCAGGGGGCTCCAAGCCCCATTCAACCTGGCCTTGAACACCTGCAGGGATGGGGCAGCCACCACTGCTCTGGACAACCTGGGCCAGGGCCTCCCCATCCTCACAGGAAAACATTTCTCCCCAAGATCTCATCTCAATCTCCCCTCTTTCAGCTGAAAACCATTCCCCCTCTTCCTATTCCTGCACTCCCTGATCAAGAGCCCCTTCCCAGCTCTCCTTCTTGCAAAGATGTCCAAAACAAATGAATGCTTTGTGTTGCTCTCCTACAGTTGGATTTTTTCTGGATTACACATTTTCCTCCCCTCATATAAATTACCCCGTTGTATAACTGGGCCTTGCATCATTCTGGGCTGCTGCAACACAGCTCTGACAGTTTGTGGGAACTTGCTTCCCATGGACAAATCTTATCTGTAAATGACAAGTTTTCATCTCCGCCACCCAATGACCTCCAAAATAGCCCACACTGGCCATGAACAGATCTATTCCACCCCTATTTTCCTTCAGAAATATCTGAAGGAAAGGAGAGGGAGATCTTGGATGCAGAGAGACAGAAGTCACATGAGCCAGGGAAGCACGTGTGCAACCAAGGGTTTGAAGATAATCCACTGCCGTAATTAAACCCACACACCACTCCTGTTTATCATATGTGTCCTTTTGTTCTCTCAGCACTTATTTTGCAACCATCGATTACAGAAGATCAGAAAAAGAGAAGAAGATGGAGGATGAGTAATGTTGTTTGCTACAGTGAAGAGGGAACGCTAACAGCAGAAAAGAAAAAGTGTCAGGATGTCTCAATATTTCATTTTTATTTGGTAGAATCGCTTTGTTAAACATCTTTCGAGCTGCTTAAAAACTCGTATAATAAATGATGATCTTAAAGAGTGTTGTTTAATGCATGACTCCCAGAAACCCAGTGGGCGGCTCAAGACACTCACAAGCCTTGTTTGTCACTGTCCTGAAGGTTTAAATCAAAGCTGGGCAGCCTTTGTAAGGCACAGCCCACCCCCTGCCTGGCCCCCTGCTCCTCACAGCCCCTTCCAACTGAAAATAGAGGCTTCAAAACACTGTCTGGCACCGCTGTACATCCTTCCAGATGAAATACAAGTGAGCTTTAGACTGCTTAGGGTAAAATTAGCTCATACAATTTAGCCAGGTGATCCAGGTGACTTGACTTTCAGACTAGAAAGAAGACAGCATAATGGGGAATTCAATCTTAAACTGTTGAGCTGTCACTCGACAGCCCAAACAAAGTGACTTTGGGCTGACAGAACGCTTTCTACTCCCTCATATTCCGTTACTCAATTTGGAGAACAAAGAACACCTTTTGGGGACTGTTCTGGCTTGAGAAAGAGTTTCTTTAGGGTTTTAAACAGAATATTCCCTTTTTAAATGTCACGTTACCAGAATGTACCAGTTTTTATGTGTGTGTATTGCACATATATTTTCACATGCTCTCATTTTCCTCCTATGTTGCACCATAGAGCTAATACAAATATTTCTATTGCTCTATGAGTTTTTTTCCTTCTGTTTCAGCTGGTAATTTGCAAAGAACATTTAGTTATCTATCACTGTGAATGGTTCTCACCCAGGTGCCTGCATCTCATACCTCACATTTCATTTTTTCACTCATCTGATTCCATAAAAATTCTACAATTCTGAGAGAAAGGAAGGAAGTTTAATTCAAAAGAAAAAAATGTTTTTTTTTCTAGAAAACTCCTCTTTTCTTTGTTATTTGTCAAATTTTAAAGACATACTCTCCCATACTTTATTACAGGAGGTGATAGTGTTTTTCCTCTCCTCATGGATAAGACCCAGCATGCACTGACTAATCACAGGATCACAGAATGGTTTGGGTTAGAAGGGACCTCAAAGTCCATCCAGTTCCACCCCCCACCACAGGCAGGGACACCTCCCACTGGATCAGGGGGCTCAAAGCCCCATCCAACCTGGCCTTGAACACCTCCAGGGATGGGGCAGCCATCACTTCTCTGGGCAACCTGGGCCAGGGCCTCCCCACCCAAGATCTCATCTCAGTCTCTTCTCTTTTGGCTAAAAACCCTGCACTCCCTGATCAAGAGCCCCTCCCCAGCTTTCCTGGAGCCCCTTTCAGTAACGAGAGGCTGCTCAGAAGTCTCCCCAGAGCCTTCTCTTCTCCAGGCTGAACAATCTTCCAGGAACTGTTTAACCAGCATCAGCTCCTTGCCCGCGCTACCACAGACACCTCCCTGCAGCCCCCTTCCTCAGGAACCCGTCCCACCCCCTGCATGCTTTGTTACCTGTGTCTTCCTGGGGCAGCTGGGGTTTTCCTTCTTGTTCTGCTCGCTCTGCTTCCACTGCTGCTGCTGCTTCGGGGGGCGGCTGTGGGGGCGAAGGTGGCGCCTTTACCGGTGTAGTGGACTCCGGGGTCTCAAATGCTTCTTCAGAGTCAGAGCTCCTGGTGAAAATCAAATGAGACACTGATGAGCATAGGGAAGATTCCTGTTTGCAGGTCACACTTGGAAATGCAGGGCTTGCTGAGCTGATGGCACAGACCTCAGCCATCAGGCCACCTCTGCACTTCCCAAAGGAGATTTCACACTGCAGGGTGGTTTCCAGAGCAAAACATCACGGAGATGGTCTTCTCCATACACAAGTATTTTTGTCACTTAAAGACTTGTGTTAAAAAAGTGAACACACACTTGGAAATTGGTGCTACGAAGCCTCCTTTCCAGTGTGAAGGAGGCTGACCCACACCCCGCTGTTGCTGTCTAAAACTCTCCGTAGCACCAAGTGTTCCTGAATATAAACAGATTAAAAAAAATAAAACCAAAAAAGGATGTTCACAGAGATTTCACCACTCCATCAGAAACCCCAGCTAAAACAGCACCAAATTCCTGTGTGTGTCCCTACAGGTGAGAAAGCAGACACAGAGATACCTGAGGTACAGCAGATCCTGGTGCACCCTGCTCCCACAGAAACACTGCATCCTATTTTCAGCAGAATTCTACCATAACCCTTTCCAAACAGTAGGAGTACGGCAGTGTCACACAGGTGAGACAATCTGTAAAATGCATGGAGTCCCAACAGCATCAATAATCCTTTTCTAGCACCACATGCTCACAGAGACACAAAAACCCAGGAAGAAAACAGCAGCACCCAAAGTGGAGCCAAGCAAATGGAACACAGGCTTGAAAGGCACCAACTACACAAAAAGGTGGGTAAGCAAGGCATTAAGTGAAGATCTAAACCACGTAGGGACACACAATTTGTTCTTACAGCAGTAAAGCTTAGGAAACTGTCCTGTTAGATCTGAAAACTATAGATTTTATTAGTTCTTAAATCAAATGGAGACCACACTTTAGCTTTTAAACATCTCTTCCGGAAGCCCTTCCTGGGGAACAAGGGATGCAATAGCAACGGTGTCGTATTCCATATGCACTGAACAGATGTTCCATATAAATTCAACAAGAACTTCTGTTGGTCAGATGCAGATTTTTCCTGCTAGCCTGCAATGAAGTGAATTGAACATGACAGTGTCCTGAAGGACAGGACTGATGTGCCTGTTCCCAGCAGTTCTTCGCGCAGCTGTGGTCTCCACTGCTCCTCGCGGCTCTCCACACCCCACACGCCAGCACAACAGGAACAACCTTTGCCATGACATGAAAAGCCATTTCGTCCCCAGAAGCACTTTAAAAGCCATCCTGAATTGAGAGCTCTTCTCACTTTGTTCAAGTTAACAGATAACTCCGAGCTGCCACAGCCTGTCTGGTTTCTCAAAGCTCATCATTATTTTAAGCAGCTCGATGTCAGGAGAAGTGCAAATACAGGATTTGCATTCCATTACATTTGCTTGAATCTATCACAGCACGAAGCCTTTGGCGAGCTGGGGAAGGAAAGACCCCGATGTCACCCCTGGCAGCTTGAAGAGCACAGTGGGCCTGATTCTCCCTGGCTGCCTCTGCAGAACCCAAACGAGAGCCCCCACCTCTTTACATGCCATCAGGGTGCCCACCACAACTTGCCACCAACCCCCGTCTCATCATCTCTAGTTCCCTGCAAAGCAAAAAAGACTTATGCTGCCTAAAAGCTTTGGATGTTTGCCCTACTTAGGGATTGTTGGAGAAGTTTTTTTTCTCCCCAGACTTAGGTCGCTGCCTGGAGAAATGCTCAAAAATAGCATGCCTGGTTTTCCAAACGTAAGAGATGATCCGAGGGCTGGAGCACCTCTGCGGTGAGGACAGGCTGAGAGAGTTGGGGTTGTTCAGTCTGGAGAGGAGAAGGCTCTGGGGAGACCTTAGAGCAGCCTCCCAGGACCTGAATGCGGCTCCAGGAAAGCTGGGGAGGGGATTTTTACAAGGGCCTGGAGTGACAGGACAAGAGGGAATGGCTTTAAATTGGAAGCGGGAAGATTTAGATGAGACATTAGGAGGAGATTCCTCACAATGAGGGTGGGGAGGCCCTGGCCCAGGTTGCCCAGAGCAGTGGTGGCTGTCCCATCCCTGGAGGTGTTCAAGGCCAGGCTGGATGGGACTTTGAGCCCCCTGATCCAGTGGGAGGTGTCCTTGCCCATGGCAGGGGGTGGAACTGGATGGGCTTTGAGGTCCCTTCCAACCCAAACCAGTCTAAGATTGTTGCAACTTCTTCTTTGTGTCACTGCTGGAACCACACCCATTCATCGAGCCCCAGCACAGTTAAACTGGGAGAGGCAGGCTGCAGCATTTCAAATCACATCCCTTCAAAGATGGACTGTGTTGCAAGTTGAAATTATTTCAAGCTTAAGAAGCGCTGCAAACAAAGAGCTTCTGTAAATAAAGCTGCACAATGGGCATTCAACAAAATAACTCTTTCTCCTCCTTCCACAGAGCCAGGTCAGGAAACTTTTAAGTCGAAGAATCAAAGAGAAAGGGAGTCGTGTGATATTTTGCCAGAACAGAGATGTTTCTTTTGTCAAGAAAATAAACCTAGGAAGTTATCATCTAAACCAACAAACTGAAAGGTAATTCATATCCCTTAGGCTTTCACATAATTCCGCATTGTGCTGTACTTAATTCATGGTTTGCTCTCCTCATTTCTAACTCAAAGGGCTGCTCTGTAATGCTGAAACAATAACATTTAGAAGTCAAATTGTCTGTATAGCAGGTAACATATACAATAAACATATAGATACAAGTAATATAACTGAAACTGAAAAACCTCTCTATTTCCATGTCCTACTTATAGTTGTCTCTGCTTTGTTAAACTGGCTCGATGGTGGAGTTCTACTTCCTTTATTTAAATGATGGAAAGACTGTGCAAATGTTTATTTCCCTTTTAAATGAGCTACCTTGGTTTGCTCACTCTCTTCTTGGATGAGATGGGTATGAACGTTTGCAGTGGAGAGAAATGTCTGTTCTTTGCTGTTCACAGTGTGAGAGCCTCCTGTCCCTGTGCCTGTGGACAGGCAGTTGGGGTGATTCAGTACTCCTAATTTTCAGCTGCCTCCCTCCATAAGCAGCAGCAAAATCAATCAAGAATGGTCTTAATTGTAACCCGAACGCTGCAAAGTTTGTCATGAGAAGCAACTGTGCTGTCGAAATTGGGTATTAAACAAAGGAATACGAAGGGAAGCTCAAAAAAGTTCTTTGTCACTGCCTGGGATATGGGAGAGAGCCTGGAAGCACACACTAGCACCACACTCCGAAGTCTACATCACATATATTCTGGAAAAATCAGTCCCTGTGTGCAGTTCTCCATAGTGAAATTACAGATTGGATATGTTTTTAAGCCTAGAGTCCCACTTTCAAATGGTAAGAAAAGCTCTTCCCAGAACAACAGGATATCCCGTGGAGAGGAAATTGCATATTTCAGCCAGTTCTATTCATAATGCCTTTTCTCTAAGAAATACAGGGAATATGCAGAACAACAGAAATAACTCTGCGGTGAAGCTGGTGATGTAAAACTGATCACCAAGGGGTGATAGAGCACGAGAATCGGCACCGGTTCAGAGCTGCACAAAGAGCAGCCACCACGGACCCAGCTGTGGGCAGGCTCCCACAAAGGAAGAGCCCCTCTGCCACCCAGAATGTTATTGTGAAGCTCCAGCCAAGGGTGAAGAAGGATGAGATGGGACACATGGGTTTTGGAGATGGAGAACTCATTTGTTGGCCCCAGCTCGCAACACCGAGGAGACTTCGAGTTTGAGTCTGCAGGACCAGTCTGTGGGGCAGGGATGAAGCAAAGGCTACAGCAAGGAACACACATTCCTGCATTCCCTTCACCAGCTTGGGGTATTAGTAGGAGCTCACACCTTCATAACGTGTCACATCTTTCTATCTGTATCCTTTGGGTTTTGTACATAATAGGCCAAAAAAGGTCTAGACTGTAGAAGCTGCACAATCATCAGGTGACAGAGTGCAAAATGACTAGAAATATTTTTTTCGGTCCATCTCTTTCATCTCCCTTCTCAAATGAGAGCCAGTAAATAGTAAATACAACATCTATAGATGGGGTCAAAAAGGGGAGAACTGAGAAATGCAGGAACCATGCTGGCCCAATACAAATTCGGCAACATCACATCAGCTTGTGGAGCAGGAGCTCTCCCACTGTCATGTGAAAACTCAGAGGTCTTGCCCAGTCTGTTACACAATACTGAAGGAAATCACTAGGGTTGACTTCTCTCCACCTTTTGCAGAAATCCAGCCTCAGGAGTCCCATCACCTTTCTCTGTAAGCCACAGATGTTTATAAGGTTAAGTCCTCCCTGGTTTCAGAATGAGAAACTTGCCTTTTTGTCACTGCTGCTGGAGAGCACTGTAATAACGAGCTTTCTTCATTCTGCTGCCTCTCCTCATTGTTCACCACCAAAGCAAAGTCACCCAGCTGGCCCTTGGAAACCCAACCCATTAAAAAGCAGTTTGCACCAGAGCAGTGGCCTCCAGCCACATTGAGAACTTTGACCATCTGCCTCAGGGCAACCTCAGACCATGGCAGAGCAACCAGCGCAAGCTTGGGCTTCACCGCCCAGGAATGAAAGGGATGCCTGAGATGTAACAGAAATTTAAAACCAGGGCTTTGACTCAAGGACTGAGCTCAGCAGCGTCACTTCCTATGGAGGGGGACAAGAGAGCAAAGCTGGAACTGGTATGAGCCGAGGGAGCTCTGAAGGCTTTTGCAGAGTTACTGCACTTAAACTTACACAGCATTTTTGTGCAGTGTATAGCCTGTTTCAGAAAATACCCCCATGCCTAACTACTTATGGAGCGCTGTTGGTGTGTAGTGTAGAGAATCTGGAGAAGAACAGGGATGTGAGATGTGAAGCCAGGAGCTGGAGTTCCATTGTGGAGAAGCGCTGCCTGTGCTGGGAGTGGGGAGAGGGGGATGGAGCCGAGGGCGCTGCTCTCCACCAGCTGGGCTTGTGGAATTATGAGTAACAACATCCAGACCAGCTTCAGAGGGATTTACTCCACCAGAGCTCAGGTGAACAGCCTCTGCCCACCCGTGGTTAAATTTGTGTATTTTCTTCCAAACTTTGTACTTAGTACATTAAGTTTTACCTGTGAGTGGAACATGTCCCAGATTAACTGCGGTCCCTCATACCTGTCAGTGACATCACTGGTGCCCAGTTGGCACTCAACAAACTCATCCTTCTCACTGGTACTGAAAAAAACTCTCCCCCACAATCTATAACCTCCAAGCCACGCAAATCCACACCAGAGGTTCCTGCAGATCTGTTTCCCTGCCCAAGCCACCAAATTACAAAGGAGAGCACACAAGGCACCTGCACCTGGTGCCAGAAGGATCTCACACCATGCTCAGTTCCTGTACTGAGTGTTTGTGAACCAGAGGGACTCAAAGGGCTCCAAGATGGATGGGGAGTGCAAAGCCTGGAAGGACCCAGCTGAGCAGACACCACAGTGCTGGTACACAAGCACTACCTGTGGCAACACCTAAAGGCTGTGCACAGATTCCAACAAACCTGGCCCTTCAAAGCATTGGTAGCTGCTGTATCATAAAGTTAAGGGATAAATTTCATATCAGCATTTACTGAACATTTTATGAACCATGAGAGGAATCTAAATCAGAAAAGGTGGGGGAAAAAGGCAACCTCTTACAATGTTCAATTTAGCACTGAAGATGAATTTTGGTTTTCATGCCTCCAAGTCCCATTGGGAGATAGGTTGGAAATAAAAAGGAGTAATGAGCTCTGTAATCTCACCTTGCTAGGGATGATCCTCATCAAACCTGCATGAATAATCCAGGTCTGGTTTAAAGCCAAGATCACAATCCAGGATGCAGGGCTGGCTGAGAACTTCTGAGGGCACTTGGTTTGCAGGTTCCCTCAGCAAGCACAGGTACTACCCTGGTGAGAGCCACACAGGCCAACAGATTTGAGAACGTGCACAGTAGCTTCAAGATTTAGAGTTTCTAAAGCCACAGAGGGAAGGAATTCAGAGATGCACATTAATTTCAGTCAGAGCTCTTTCACTGCAAACAGGCTGACAAAACCCTCTACAACTTCCTGGTGCAGTTTTCAATGGTTAAACTGATTTTTCAGGATAAGTCTTAAAAAAACCCAACAAAACAAAAAGAACTGCATGGAGATCTCTCCAGATGGAAGATCAACCCTTGTCCTTAGTTCTGCCACTGAACTGCTGCAGATACAAGGTCTTAGCCAGTTCACTCCCGCATCCACCTCAAGTCTGCCTCATCCACTCTGGCTGGGATCTTGTAATGGCCCAAACACCTTGCTGGGGGTGCACACACAGTCCAGGTGGGAAGAAAGAAAGGTTAGGACACACTCCATTTGAGGGGTTTTCTCCTTCTCTTCATAGAAATTCAATAACTGACAAGCTCTTATAATTCACCTTGTGGTAGCACTCACACTGCAGTTACACAACTCTAGCACAGAGATACATAGCATCTGTTGGGTTTTTTCCCTTCTCTTTTTCTCCCCCACCCCCCCTCAGATTCTTACAAATGCAGCTCTGGATCACAATTCAAAATAACCAAGAGAAGCCACTTTGTAATTCCTCTCCTGAAATTACCAATTCAGGCCAGCAGCCGACAGCTGACCCAAGGGTCTACTCACAAGGACCACAAATATTCTATCCTTACAATAAAAGCTCATCTTTTTCACCCCAGCACTAGGTCAGGACAATATCAAAGACGTGACACCTTTGTATGCTGTCATTTTTGTACAATATTTGCCTGCTCAGTGACTTCCAGCTCATGATGTTCCATGTTAATGAGCTCCTTTTACCGTGATAATCGTTAGTTACCTCATTGTTCACCTACGTGTTTTGAATATGAAACACCATTACAGCTTTTAAATTTCTATATTAGATTTTATACATTTGCAACATATGGAAAACAAATAAAATGGCAGATTCATCCAATTATTTTAGTTATTAGATATTAATATTCGGTATCCAAATTAGTCTACCTATCAAACCTAGCAACCAAGGATGTTAAACACATTGTATTAAAAACCAACCCAAATACAAATGGTGATAGACATAAACCTAACAATGTTCACCTTCTCTGCAATAAAATATACCACTAAAATGACAAAACTCCTCAAAAGGATTCAAGAGCACAGAATTTTGCCCAGAGCAAAGCCTTTGCTGAGCAGAGCTAAAGGGACGGTGACTTCTCAGGGAACACTGAAAGCCATCTGCCCCCGCTCCCTCTGCCCCAAGGGGAATGTTTTCCGTGCTGGATCTGAGGCTCACATCTAGTCAGGAGCTGGGGGAGGTACAGACACATCACTTAGGTGTCACCAGACTCCATCTACAAGGCAGTGCCTTTAGGGACCCATTTCTGACCATTAAATATTAATGGACTTCTCTCCCACTGTTGTACCAAGATCACCCATCCTGTGATTAAATAAATGCACAACCAGCCTATGCTGTGAGGAGACAAAGTGCAAAACGGGGCACAGGAGGAGGATGCTGAGAGGGAAACAGTCACATCACCAACCTTGCCTTCAGTTCCCACTCTGCTCCTCCCACCATGACACCACTGTCCCACCAGTACATTGCTACTGACTTTGCACGTGAGATGACAATCAAGCCTTGCAAATAACAAAACATAATGTTTGGTACCTGCAAGGTAGCCAAGGAAAACCAGAGGGTGTTGGGCTCTGAGGGTCTGCTCCAGGGAAATGCAAAATGCCCCTGACTACACCAGGAGTCACTGGGAATTCACATCTTTCCTCCACTGAGTCTGTGCTAAGCAAGAAAATCGCCTTACGGGGGGAATATTTCTGTCTGCTATCCAATGTGTCTGCTGCGCGTACAGAATGTAGAATCAGAGCGGTGTGGGTTGGAAGGGACCTCTAAGCCCATCCAGTTCCACCCCCTGCCATGGGCAGGGACACCTCCCACTGGATCAGGGGGCTCAAAGCCCCATCCAGCCTGGCCTTGAACACCTCCAGGGATGGGGCAACCACCACTTCTCTGGGCAACCTGGGTCAGGGCCTCCCCACCCTCATTGTGAAGAATTTCTTCCTAATGTCTGATCTAAATCTTTCCTCTTCCAGTTTAAAGCCGTTCCCCCTTGTCCTGTCACTATAGGCCCTTGTAAAAAGCCCCTCCCCAGCTCTTCTGTAGCCCTCTTCAGGTACTGGGAGGCTGCTCTAAGGTCTCCTTGGAGCCTTCTCTTCTCCAGGTAGAAGCACCCCAACATGTCCCACACGTGTGCCAGAGAAGGCGATCGTGCCCTGCGCTGCTCACCTGCATTGCCACGTTAGTGCCGGGTTTTACAGGTTTCTGATTTGCAAAGTCTGATCATTGAAAACAACCTCCTAATTTCATGAGAGGATTATTTCAGATTGAATGATAATGCTGGAGAATAACGTAGTCTGACCTTACAGCTCTCCTCACTGCTGTCCCACAGACCTTCTCTCTTTAGCTTTGCTTTAAAACTGGGTATGGCTCAATGAGAAATGAGTTCAACTCCTGCTTCTGTAATTACAGCAATTTAAAATGATTTTATAGAGGCAATTCCCGAACCAGGATGAAGTTAACTTCCTAGTATCTTCATTCTTTACCCTGCTGTCTTTCTGCTGGATGAAAACCCTAATAAAAATAATATTGTAGGACAGAAAAAGAGAGCAATGTTTTTTAAGAAGGTTTTTCTGTGAAAGAACACATCCAATCAAAGTGGGGAGGTTTAAATCAGAATTATGCTTTGCATTCATAGGTTTCTGCAGCAGAAGGAATATTCCCCGCAATCCTCTGCCGTTTCTCCCTCAGCGCAGGTATCTCCTGCCCAACATCAGAGCAGGAGAAACATCACGTGCTCGTTTTATGGCCTGAGCTGTGATGTGGCACAGAAGCATCCTTTGCAGCTCTACTTAAGAATAAAGCTTTTATCAAATAAATCCCATTCTGCTGAAACGACAAAGACTTACTTTAGTGCAGAGCAATCCCACAAGAGCTCATCTCGGCACCGATGTGCGCACAAAGCAGGGCGGACACTCTTCTCCAGAACAGCATTTCAACATCATTTCAGCATAAATATTCTACAAGACCCATGGAAAACACAGCTCCCCAGAAAAATAAATCACTATTCCCTGAAACGTGGTGCTTCCCGGTCCATGAGTGAAGTGCCTGGTTTAAGAGAGGGACATGAGGGAGGAAGGCTGTTCTGCACCATGTGTGGAAGCAGCCGGAGTTGTTCCCTTGCTCTTTGGAGTTTTTGCTTCTCCCTCAGCACATGATCCCCAGGGTTTCATGTCCTCTACTGGCACAACAAACCTCAGACAGTTCATAGAATGATGGAAAGGTTTGGGTTGGAAGGGACCTCAAAGCCCATCCAGTTCCAACCCTGCCATGGGCAGGGACCCCTCCCACTGGATCGGGGAGCTCAAAGCCCCATCCAACCTGGCCATCAACACCTCCAGGAATGGGGCAGCCACCACTGCTCTGGGCAACCTGGGCCAGGGCCTCAACACCCTCACAGGAAAACATTTCTCCCTAAGATCTCATCTCAGTCTCCCCTCTTAATGATTTACAACAATGTAAGTTTGGTGTGAAAGGGTAAACATGGCTCAGTTCAGCACTGCTGCTGGGGGAACTCTACTGAATGACTTCACAGCTCTTCCAGTACCATTCGACCTCCTACGTCAAGTCCTTGGACAACTCAGTGTCTGAGCTGAGACAGAAGAATCTGATCAAAAATATTTAAAATAAAATGCTACGGTTTCCATTTTCATACCATTATGGGGACTTTAGCAGCAAAAAACAATACCCTGCATGTTATCCAAACCACACAGGTCAGTTTGGTAATATGTCTTCTAGAACAGATTGCAAAAAAACCTCTTAAGAATCCCTTAAAAAATTAATAACTTACTATAAAAAGGCCAATTTCTCCTCATAGGATGATTACATTTAGTAACAGGATTAGAACTGCAGCAGAGGAGAACCAAAAGGGCAAATCACCTTAAAAATAATGTTGATTTTGGGGGTTTAGCCTATTGTAGTGTAAGCAATCTTCCTCCCACAACTGATATGGGAAGAAGGAATTATTTTTCCTGCCTTCTCTGTTCATTTTTTCAGCGATTTTGAGCACGTTTTGTGCTGAAGCCAAATTCTCCCTCCCACAACAAAAGCCATTTCCTGCTTTCACACAGCGACCAGAGAGAAATGTCTCAAGCTGCGGGGAGCCACATCTGAAGGAAAAAACACTGAGGGACAGAACATGGCATACTTACAGCTGTACTTCAAGCTACTTAAATCATTTTTCTAACCGATTAAGCAAGAAGTTCCCCAAATTGCTTTAAATCATGTTAATTTTTTCCTTTTTATCGCTTTTCCTGCAATCTAACAGGGCGTGTTTTTCAACACCACTGATATAAATGAATAATGCAATGAACCCCATCCTTTCTGGTTAGCCTGCCTTCCCTTTACTGGCTCCAGTCTGAATAATGAAAACATCTATGTTACAGATCCAGGACTCAGAACTGAAGAATTTTCTTAATCCCTCTGCTCTTTTCACGCAGATACTTTATTCTCAGAGGAACAACAGGAAAATACCATTTAATTAAAGGCACTCATCTTCAGACATCACAAGGGCAAATTAACCAATGTGCCCCTAAATCACCATAGGCTGCTAAATATCCAAACACAGAAAGCTCTTCAGAGATGAGAGGAAACAGTAAAGATGCAGGATACCCCAGTATCCAAGATAGAAAACCACAAATATAATCAGTAGGTACATAATAATCCCAATCAGTGCTGCAGTTCCCTCACCCTGCTAGGTTAGGGACTGGCATTTGGATCAGCAGTTGATGTTTAAGTGTTTAATACCCATGGCAAATACCTTTCCTCTGTCTTTGGTAACAAAATCTAAAGCTTTAATCGAGAGCACAACACCCTGTTGCCTCCCTCCTCTGAAAGCACCCCCGTGCTCGTGCTCACTGCTATCAGCACCATGCAACAGCTCCATGGGAAAAGGATCAATAATTCATTGGGAGCCAGAGGTCTGAAATGGCTTTGTTTATTGGAGCTACCTTTAAAATGCAACAAGGATTTCTTGAGCCACATCTCTGCTCAAAAGCAGGACCGAACAGTAGCTGTGAAGAGCGAAGATGAATTCATGACACCCAGAATCCTTGGGGAATCACCTTATCTGGAGATCCGTGAAAATGGTGAGCTGCGGAAATTGGATTGTTGTGCTGTAGTGCTTATGGTCCTTCCTTTCAGAAAGCAGATATGGGCCACACGGAGGGTGGAGAAGAAGGGAGGCAGGGAATCCTTTTGCTAAGAGGGAGAGAGGGGAGAAGAGCCCATTGTGCTCCACGCTCTGCCTATGACACCCTACACAGTCTCCCTAAAACTGTGCAGAGCTTCACCCAGACCCCACTAACCCTTATTCTCTCACTTCAACATGTGGAGCAACTGCATGGACAGAAACGTGGCCAGGACACAACAGGAGCAAAGGACAAAAACATCTCAGCCTCTGAACAACAGCAACATCATTTCTCATTGGGCCACAAGAGCTTCATCCCCGACTCTGGGCTGGGTGTGATCCTTCTGCTGCTGCCCCAGCCCAGAGCAGCTGTGGTAGGGCTCTCGTTGACTCCAGCAGAGCTGCAGCTCTGTCTCTCCCGTGGGCACACACCGTGCTGCTCCAGCTCTCGGCACAACCAAACCATCCCTGCGTGAACGCCCAGCGCAGGGAAGTGCTGACTCAGCACGACAGCGTGCTGGGAAAGGCGATCCTGAGTGGCAGTGGCAGTGGCACCTCCCCAGCTGGCAGCTCCCCAGCTGGCACCCAGCTGCACTGCCCAGCGCCCGGAGGTGAGGAGCACCGCGGGAAACCTCCCCGCCCCGGGCTCCAGCTTTGGAAGGGCACAGTCCTGCACTACAAGGTGAAAAGAGGGATTCAGATCCCTTGCTCATCCTCCTCCTTCAGCAACCAAATCCTTTTCCCAGAACAACAATGGACTCCTTCCTAATGACAGCAATGAACCGTTATTAACGAGACCAATTCATGCAGGTTTCTCTGCTGAAGGAAACCAAAACTCAAAAGCAGGAGCTCATTTGATTTGATTGCAGGGACAAACTGTTCTATGATTCAATGATTCTATGACATTTAGCCCTAGAAATGAGCTGCTTTTGTTTAAGAAAAAGAACAACTTATGAATTTAAATATAATTCTGTTTAATCAAAACCAAACAAATGGAAAGCCCCATATTCTCTCAAAGGTTACAGTCCCAGTTCTTCCTCCAGAAGGCAAGAACTTTCCCAAGCCCCCATTCATCTCTGCAGCAGAAGGAGAGGAGCTGTAGCAAATGGGACTGTGGGGACGCAGCATACAAAACCTAGGATGCTCTACAATCACCTTGAAGGCTGCTCAGCAGGACCTGCAATTGCTGAAACCAAATTCACTCCACATGCTCTATGTTTAGACAGTCTAAACATTGCCAACTTCACTTTGCTTTCTAGAGCTAAGGAGGTATCTCAGTATCTTACCTGGAATCACCATCAATGGAGACTCTTGGGCCAAAACACCCCCTAAAAGAGACCTGTGAGACCTCAGACTGTGGTGGAAAAAGTAAACTTAATTCATTTTTTTCCCCATTATGGTGGCTCTCTGGTGCTAATGGGAGAACAAAACATGACAGCCACAGTCTGCTGCTCAAAACAGAGGGTTGGTTTGGAGTATTTAAAGATCTGAAGGGAAATTTTTCCTTAGAAATTTTCCCATAGTAAAAAGTGTGTTTGTTTGCTTCTTACAGCAAACGTGCCCAGTTTCTCAAAGCAAATGCAAACTGCACTGATATTCCAGCTATAATTAAAACTGCCTTTTACCACGGAAAACCTGCTTACCTGGACTAAATAAGATGCTGGTTACATAGCCCAATCCTTACAAAGCAGCAGAGATGGGTAAGGAAATGCTAAGTCATGCACAAATACAAAACCCCTCCGTATGTGTAAGGTCTAAAACAAAGGAAATGTGTTTATAATAGACAGAACCACTTCTCCATGTACTATAACCACACTGCAGAAACATTTAAAGCCCCCAGACTTTTAACTCTTCAAACACACAGGGCTGAAGAGCATCTTTGATTCAAATTTAACAAGCAGCTCCTCTGGCTGCTGGGTCAAGCAAAGCAAAAAGGCAAAGCAGAAAGGAAAACAGTTCCAAGCATAAGCGACAGCCACAAGGCATGTGCAGGAATGCCTTTTCATTCATGTTTTTACTGCCTCACATCACTTTGCAGTCTCCAATTTGCCCGTATGTCTTAATACATAATAGATGAGAGGAGCTCCATTATGCAAGGCAGAGGGCACACTATTCACTGTGGAGAGCTTTATTGTACCCACGTATTTCCAGATGTGTGGTGTGCCTTGCTAATGGAAGAGCGAGTCATTCCGGGCTCTCTTTACTTTGTTTTCAAGTCTAGACGTGACCTGCCTGCTTCTGGTGACAGATGCAGCAGTTGATACAACAGCCTCTCAAAGGAAGCGCTGTCATTGACTTCAGAGCTGAGATCTTTGGACTCAAATAAGGGAGGCTGGAATAAAAGACAGGGGAGCTCCACAGAAGAATGCGCTTGTTACTTCTGGCCCATTTTCTCTTAAGTAAAAACATCCCCCTGCCTTCCAGCAATTCACCCTATTTGGCAGAGAGACCCAGCAGATAGAGGGTGCTCTCCTCATTGATGGGGAAGCTCACTGATGGCTGTCGATACGAGCAAGAAGAAACCAAAGGCTTGTAGAACACTGACAACAGGCAGAGCTATTTGTCAAGGGATTAAATCAGACTAAACACCAACTCTAGAACAGAAGCCTTCCCTCCTCTCAAGACCCAAATTCTTTTAAAGACTTTCAACATAGATCTCTCCCACTCTTCCGTGTATATATGCATTAAGATGATTTTTTCCATTATAAGCATATAAAACTGTGCAAATATTTCACCAGGCTCATTTCTTTCAGATTTTTAAGAACCATCCAGTAGATTCTTTTAAGTGATGAAAAAACAATGTGGTAGCAAGCAAGGGCTGTGCTTCTGTAGCTGTGCAGGGATAACTTTTACATCCACATATCCACATGTACACACAGAGCACTGCTCCCATCTCATGCACAAGGTGGAGTCAACCCAGTTTAAATTCTTCTGAACCTTTCCAGCAACCAACAATCAAATGAAGGGACGACGCAGAAGAAGAAATACTGAGAAACAACCCATAAGGGCACTAAGATCTTGGCCTGCTACCAAGGATAAGCAACATTCAATTTCTTTCTTGGAGCCTGACCCAGCTCCCACTGGAGTCAGCGGGCTTTTCACCATCAGCTTCAGTGGGAGCTGGCTCGCCCTTCGGTCGTTTTCCTCTTGGATTGGCAAGGGATGAAAATGTTGGAGACGCAGCATGTGGAGCTCCTGATGGGAGGAAATAACGCATCACCAGCCCTTCGGCGGATCAAGTATCGGGCACTGAATGTAAATCCTGTCCAGTTGCTGCAAGGACAGCAACCACAAAGCTCCACTAAAGGAAGACGTGGTTCGTGCTCAGAGAAAGGAACCTTTCCATCAGAGAAAAAACGATTCAGAAATGACAACTGGCCAAGAGCTACCAACATGTAAAAACCTACCACCATTTCCAGTTTCCCAATGCCCATAAAGTACTGCCAAGAGATAGAAATATATTACTATTGAAAAGAAAACCACCAACATAGAGGTGACAGCAAGGTGAATCCTGTTCACATGTGCAGCAGGACCAAACTGGCATCTCCTTGTAGCACAACCAGCGCACGCAGGACACCGTCACGGGCGAACCCACGTAAGCACACGGGCATCTCAACAAAGTCACACTCACTGAACACCATCCTGTCATCTGCTCTTATTCCACCCGTGTCCATTCCTGTTATCTGATTGAAACGTGCCCTTGATTTGCTCCGTCTGTGAGCACCGGGGTGCCTGCTGTGGTTTGCACAGCACATGACAGTGCTTATCACGTCAATAGCGAGGGCTGAACCACACCACTTTCATCTGCAGTTAACTTCCATTGTCATGGGCTTCCCTTGGGCTTCCCCTTTCCCATCATTCAAAATTGACCTTTTTTTTTTAAATAAAAGGACAATTGTCTCCTGCCAGTGGCTGGGTCATTGACAATCCACAGTGCACAACAGGACACCCCAGGCTGTCAATATCAATACTGAGTTTATTACAAACACTTTAAATCTGGCTGGAACAAACTCACATTAAAATTGGGTATTTGGCACACACATGCAAAAAGAGCGTATTTTGTCATGGATACACTCTAAAATCTTAACGTAACTCCTTCCCAGCATCAATTCTACCATCAATTTCTTTCTGTGGCTTTCCCCAGTGGTCAGTGAGGAAGTCCATCACAGGACACTTTGGAGGAACTCCCAAACCAGCATTTATTTCGGGAATTTGTCTGTCCCTGTACTTTGATTCTAACATCAACCTGTTCCATTAATGGTTTCTGATTTACACCCCTCTCACCTAATGAACTTGGGGCAGCCAGCTCCAACCCCACCTCTCCTTTGTTAAGAAGCTCTCTCCTTTAGGCAGCCGGATGCTGCTGATGGCTCAAAGGATGACTTCAGGGATGCTGTAACACACGGGCAGTTACCCAACTCGCCTGGGTCACAGCCAGATGTTTTGCCTCTGAACTATCACTGCCATTAAGGAATTTGCTTGTGTGTGCAAAGTAAGCTAAACACAACCTCGTTTAGAAAGTGCTGGTAGAAGTTATAATGATTAAAGGGAAAACCTCAGACCAGAACCGATTACCATCTCTTGTTTTTGGAAAACAGGCATGTACTTTCTCATGGATGAAGAAACATCTCCAGTCTTATCTCATTTTAAAGAGTGTTTAGTTGGAGTGAGGAAACTGGCACGTTCTTTTAGTGATTCACGTAACACAAGATGAGTAATATCTTCCACAAACTCTTCCCAAGGACATCGACAGCTACTGAATGACGCCTGTGCTAAAAGTGTATCTGTTAATTACGTCGGGCCTTAAATGAAACCCGTCAGGAATGATGAACTGCAAAGATTAATATATTTATATATAAAAGGAATCACTGAAAGAGATGACAACATAATTTACTCGTGTGCGCCCCAAATATACACATTTGTATATACACCTTGATCAATACGTTCCACAACGGAACGCGTTCTTAAAAGGCTGTGAAAATCATAGATAAACCCACTGAGTCCTGCTTTAGGTACCTCTCTTTGATTGCCCAGTCCTTGGATCACTGTTAAAAACCAACACCAGTCTGTGCAGATGAAAATGTAATTTACAGTACTTTAAAGATAATGAGGCATCAGTTCATTCCAGCACATCATTAAAAGAGATGCTGCACGTAGGAACGTCAGTGCTGTGTGAGATGGAACGATAGAGAGAAAAAGCTTAATTGGTGAAGCTACACGGCAAAGGAACAAAGGATGCAGAAGTGCAAGTAGGCCTGTACCTCACAAATACGACACGACAGTGTCAAGCAAAGCTCTCTGCTGATACACTGGAACGTGACAATAGGGAGCAGATGCCTGCTTGCAAGGCCTGTTGTAGAGGCAAAGCTATCGGTTACTGCTCTATCATTCCCCAGTGATTCTGAAGCACTGACCTCAAACACACAAACCGTGCCTCAATGATAATCAGATCTACCTCAATAAGCAGACATCACACTAAAAACACTTGAAGAGATCTATATGAGGTCAGTTTATAGACTAGGCCTGATAGATACATACCTAAACCTTACCAAAATACACCATCAGAAATGAACTCAGTGTTCAGACACATTAGAGAGGTGTGATTTATGTAACTGAAACAACAATAGGAGACAAGACAATTCTAAAACCCGCTGAGAGGTAAGGTCCATGCTCGAGCACGCCAGCTCAGTAGTTTGGGGTGGAGGGCTAGGGAGAAAAGGTCAGTGGTGAAGGAAACCAATAAATCCTCAACTAATAAATGACAAAATCCTGTCTACAAGTGGGAAATGACTCTGCTGTTTCTGCATGCACAAACATATGTGTGCGCTTGCACATAGGATTCAGCCCATCTGAAAAAGTGATAACTTCTCCTGAATAACCATTAATTGTTTGCTTTTCCCTCCCTCCCCCCAGTGCATCTTTCAGAGTTGGCCTTCAGTGAGAAGAGATCTAGGAACCCCTTGGTTATGATCCACCAGGGGATCCAACGCCACGACAAGGGATGGATGGCAGCAAGGGTGATGTGACCTGAACACCGGTAGAGAAAAGCAAAACGCAGCTCTGAAAAACCAGTGCAGTGCAGCTCCACGCCGGGCGTTTGAAACAGCAAACACAGAGGTGGCGGTTTGGGAGGGGGGAAGGGGTGGGTTTATCCCCTGGAAACGGTCATTGTGTTTGATTGATTACACATCCCAAAGAGAAAAAGACAAAACATATGGCACACAGCTATCGCTCGGCACAAACGAGCCGAGGAGGGTGGCCCAGCAAGGTGCCTCCGTACCAGGAACGCGCTATAAAATATAACTCCCGATATTCAGCAAAACCGTAACGACGACGCCGAGTGCCAACGGCACCGCACAAAGGCCCCAGACACCGGAGCCAGCGCCTCAATGCAGCACCCAGGTTAAGCGCAGAGGGGCTGCGGGCCCACGGCACGAGAGCAAAGGGAATCCACACTTACATGGCCTCTGAGGGCTCCCGGTGCAGCGCACCCGCCTGCGCCTGCTGCAGCGACTGCGAGCCTCCCATCCTCGGCGCGCCCGGGGCGAGGCTACGGGCGAGCGGCACCGGGTACCCGCGTGAGCCCCGCCGGGTGCCTGGGCGAGCCCCGCGGCGAGGAGCGGCGGCAGCGCGGGGTGTGCGGCGGCCGTGCTGCACTGCAGACTGCAACAGCTGCTTGCATCAGGGGCGGCACGGGCAGCAGCGCTCCGCGGCACCTCCTCTGCTCTCCACTCCTGGCAGATAGGACTTATTTTTCTCTTTATCCAGATGAACACTATTTATAAAATCAAATCAAGCCGCAGCCACTGAGACAGGCTAATCATCTGCTGAGCATCAGTGGTCCAAGCGCCTCCGAGAGCACACTGGTGGCTATTGGAAACGGCTTCAAAAAAACAAAAAGGGGAAAAAAAAGGAGAAGAAATAAAGCAGACCCTCCCTTCAAGCGCACGTTGTCAGCTACTGTGGCTCCCTAAGGACCTGCAGGCAGGACCACTACATTGTGTTGACTCAGCTGATTTGAAATGCAAATGCACGTGTGCACTGCGTGCCCCGCATACAATTCCCTCTCAGAACAGGCAGGTTGTGCCCCACAAGATGATTGCAGAGAGGATTAATAAACAGAACGGCTGCTTTCTTTTTTTCGTTTAAACAACTGAGCTCATCCCTCTTGCAAAAATGGAATCTTCCATGGGGAACGTAGGGAGAATATCATGAGCAGCCAAGGTAAACAAGCCAATGTGGGAGCAGACCCTGCCCGGCGCAGCTCCATCCATCGGTGCACTTAACCGTTTTGCTTCTGCCTGGGCAGACCCCCTTGATGGACAAGGAGCTGTGGAGATGCTCATCATCTAATGCTGATGTGAGGAACGGTGAGGATCTGTAAGCCCAGAGAGCACAAGACCAAGCAAACAGCATTCCAGACCCTACAAATAAGATTTTGCCACTGTGGAGGTACCAGGGCTTTGGAAATTCACGTGCATCACAAGCCAAAAGGGCTGGGCACCATCACTCTCCACATCAGCATCTTCAGCAAATGACAGATGCCCCAAGTACAAGTCACGTTTTGCATGATTAAAGGAGCAAAAAGAAAAACCAGTTGCAGTGCCTTCTCTTCTAGGAATTAAACTCCAGGGGCACAAATGGCTTGAAGCTCTGTAACAATTCTGGATACCTGGCAGAGTGGAGAGGTCAGATCCGATAAATTCAACAGGAATATTAAACCACAATGACTTCCAAGCAACTCCCACAGCACGGCTTTCGTGTTCCAGGGGAGGCCTCACTGTGCTCACGCCTTGAACAGCTTCTGGTTTTATTTCTGCTTGCAAAAAGGGAAATCCAGTTGGGTTGGCTTACTTCACAAAAACAGGAGTTGCTGTACACACGTGCAAGGTTCCGTCTCTCTGGCTGCACCCACAATAAACTGTTCTTGGGATAACGAAAAGCAAGGATCCTTGGTGAACACCGAGCACATTTCACTTCCAGAGACTGCCTAAAACTGAATTCTGTTTCGTGAACAGCAGCAAAATAAATGTGCCTTTTTTTCCTCTTTATTTTTTTAAACGAAGGGGAAAAGCCAGCGAGCCAGCACTTTGTCTGGCCACAAACTTCCAAGCAAGTTACAATTTTGTGGTTGTTTCATCTCTGGTGAAAGCCAAACCCTCCCTGCTAGTGCCTCTTTGCCCCTCCCAAGTCCCCCAGAGAAGCAGCAGCACCGCTTCACCCAGGAACTGAGCTCAGAATTCCAGGTGCCTGGTTGGGTGCCTGGAAACCCCCAAGCTCTTAGCAGAACCCAGGAGCCCTGATGCTCCCTGGTGAAGATGGTGGCAGCTCACTGCACCTTCTGGTTTCACCAGTTTCCCAGGAGAAGGTTCTCACTACTGGGGCAGCCTGACCTGCCCAAAGCACTATTTCCAGTCATTATTGGACAAGGGGAGTCAGATTTGTCCCAGGCACCATCACAACTTTACAGCTCCCAGAGTAAGTGTTGAGAATACAGGGCAGAGTCACTAAATGGGTTTGCACCTCTTCTGGTCCGGAGAACACCAGCTGCCTCTTAGCCCTCTACAGCAGTAATGACTGCACTGGTCATTTAGCAGGATGGCAAAAAATGCCAAGAACTGGACAGCAAATCAGCAGAGCCAAATAAAACACAACTCAATGTGCAACAACTGCAATGCAAGGCCGTAGAATGATGGAATCATTTTGGTTGGAAAAGACCTCTAAGATCGAGTCCAACTGCAAACTTCACGCTGTCAACTCCACCACTGAACCATGTCCCTCAGCGCCGTATCTCCATGTCTCTTAAATGCCTCCACGGATGGTGATTCCCCCACTGCCCTGGGCAGCCTCTGCCAGGGCTTCACCACTCTTGTCAGTAAAGAAATTTTTCCCAATATCCAATCTAAACTTCCCCTGGCACAACTTGAGGCCATTTCCTCTCATCTTATCACTTGTTACTCGGAAGAAGAGATCAGCACCCACCTCACCACAACCTCCTTTCAGGAGCTGCAGAGAGCGAGGTCTCCTCTCAGCCTCTTTTTCTCCAGAGTAAACAGCCCCAGGGCCCTCAGCCACTTCCAGAACCCCTGGGCTCCACACCCTCCCCCAACTCTGTTGCCCTTCCCACTGTGGCTTCAAAGGGCTTAAAGATGCCCTGGGCACTTCAGCCTAGGGATGAGCAGCCACATAACAACATAATGTGATCCCACTGCTGAAATATTCAGTACCATGCTTTAAAATGTAACATTTTGTCTTCCTGCCTGTTTCACCCATTTAAGCAAAAGCTATAATTTGGCCTATACTAAAGTAATGTTTTATTGAAACTTGATGTCTATTGCTCAGTGGTTTAAAGCGCTGTCCAGGCTCCTAAATATTTGGTCTCACTGCGTTTCATGTTTATAAATAAATTCAGCCTCGGGTCACTTGCACCCAGTTTGAAATTTTTGGCTTCCATCAAAAAGCAGTGCTGGACAGGGCTGTGATAGGGTTTATGATAGACTGGAATTTATGGGCTGTTCCTCTGCTCTTGGCTTCACTGTCTGTTGTGCCAGGCGTTTACACTGGTTATAAACACGACCACACAGGCACATGGGAACATCAGAGCCCAAAGAAACCCCTCCCTTGCACACTGATACCTCAATTCATCCAAGCTCTGCCTCCTAGATGGGTGCTGTGCAGAAACGAGCTCCATATAAAGCAAACTGCATCGACAGAGCAAAACCAAACAACTCAGAGAAAGGGAGTTCACTGGTGTCCTGAAGGCTGCTGCCAAAGCTCTGAGGAACAGCACTGTCTGCACAAACCAAACTCACACACAAGATGGGGAGACAAAAAGATAGATTATGCTTTAAAAAAAATTCCCCTTCAATATAACATTTAGATGACACAGCCTTGGCTCCCAAAGGCTAGGAAGAAGCTTTCACCCCAAGGACTCCCTTGTTTGCAGGATGCCTGGTGTCAAAGGGCTCATGGCTGGGGCATACAAAACATCAGACTGCTAAGAAACAGCAACACCTTTCCTAAAGGACCAAAGTGCACAAAAAATTCAACAGTGCTCTGTACAGACATAGTTGGGAGGCAAACCAGTGCCTGTGGGAGGCTGGGTGGGCTCTGGAGAACACATCAGCACATAAAAGCATTGACATTCTTTGAAGTGCAGTGGTGACAGACTTTTTAGGGCACTCAAGGCTCGAGAATCCTTCCAGGAGCCCCCCTTGGCCTTGGCTGATGTGCTGTCTAAGCACAGGCTCCAGCTGCCAAGTCCTGCCCAGAAACCCAGGTCTCCCAGGACCAGTGTTGATCCTTGTGTTACAGAGAAGGTCAAGCAAACCATTTCCAACCACATGGGCACCCAAGGTCGAGTTCCTGTCTCAGAAGGTCACACAGTCAGTGGTTTTACAGACTTTTCAGGAATCCAAGTATTCTTCACTATAGGCTGCACAAAACCACACGGCTCTGGATGTATTACTCCTACTCCTCTGCTCACCAGGTACTCACCATGCATTGTTTTTCAGTTCTGGGACACTTAGGAATTCTTATTTTTTATTAACTGTCCAAATCAGTGTCTCTTGCCCCTGCAGACAGATCTGTCACTCCTTAGGCTTACTTCCCTCTCCAAAGTGGCCAAGGGAGACCTATCGTACAATTCCCATTTGTCTTGAGGAGAGTGACATAAAAGCCCTTCAAACCCTGAGCTGCTGAGGCTGCAGGCTGAGCACTATTAGACATGTTCTACCCTTGACTTTGGTTCTTCACTCCATTCTGTTAACCCTACTCTTAGGTCACACCCAGAGCTGTCCCAGCAGAGATCTGTGTGAGACCACATGGACCTTGCATTTGTCTTTCCAGCCAGGTCATACCATGATCCAGCTCAATGCCTGCACTCCCGTGGGACAGGGACATATTTAACGCTGGTAACATCATCAAAAGCTTCCAAAAGTCACATCTAATTGGGAAAGCAACCCTAAACCTTTCAATCTCTCTCCCCAGAGGTGCAATTCTAATTTTGCTTTGCTGTAGGGAACAGCCCCAGCACTGCACGTGAACAGACCACCATTCAGCATAAAAAACCTTCATTATTTTGAAAGATGCCTTCTCAAAGAGAGAACCTCAGCAAATGCCACCTCCCAGAGAGCCAAGCACATCGTCAAGGAGGGGAACAACCTCCATCCGGCAGCAAGAGTAGAGGAAGAAAAGCAGATGGATTTCTACCTCTCCTTTAGACTTATGGGACAATTTTGTGAGTGGGGATCAAAAGTTACCTGAAACACGCAACAAACTGACCCCATTTTGGTTCACTGGCAAAAACCAGCAAAATGTGAATGTAAATTGTAACCCCTATGCTTTAGTAGAGCCTAATAAATAGGCATTTAGTGCAGGTATGTCCACAGTATAATTACAATATGATTATAGGCTACAATTACCAATTTAAAGGCACATTCACCATTATCCTTCAAAGATCCAGTTATCCCTAATTTAATCCCAGTCCAGTACAGATAAATCAGAAATTCAGCCCTAAAGTAAGAATGACAGACCTGCAGATCAAAACCACGGGCTTAGAGCTGGGTGCTGGTTCATGACCAGAGAGTGCAAATGAATTCTGAGCAGAAAATAATCAGTGAGTGTTAAATCAGTGGATATTTTTCAATATTTTCTTCAAGAAAAATAAAAGGAATTCCTTCAATTGCCTCTATACAACCCCTGGCCTAGCACAGCCCTATCTGTGTTTCCATGACATCAAATGATACACCACAAAATAACAGGAGGAGAAACGAGGTGCAAAGCTTCAGAGATTTAACTTGCTCTTACAGATTAAATACTTTTATAAACACATTGTCTGCTCCACCACTTCTCTAGATTAACACGCTGTGAGTGCTTTATTGGCACCGATACATTGCCAGTTCATGAAAAACCCCCACTGGCCAAGAATTTAAAGCCTGAGCACACTGGCAGTGTATTTCCACCTGACAAGTCAAAGAAAAATGGCCCAGTGATGATGCACCCAGGATGGGCACTGCAGCTCACAAATGCTAGGGTGGGTTTCTAATAAAAATAAAACCAAAAAATAATAATAAAGATAAAAAATAAAGATAAAAATATAAAAATAAAAAATTAAAAAGATAATATAAAAATAAAGATAACATTAACATTCTGTTCCTCCACCTCCCTTGATCACTGCGTGGTTGCCAAGGTCACTGCTTAATCTAAATTGCAAGTGAGATTAATGGCATTAAAAGTTATGAATAAGCAAGATGCCTGCTTAGTTATTGAAATCTCCTGCATGGGAAACCCCCAGCACAGATAACAAAGGGGGCCCTGCCCGGTGCTATTCAGGATGCCGAGGGGCTCAGCCTTTCAGAGCTCGGCCGTGCACTGCGGTCAGTAACGTGAGAACTCAACACCCCACAAGATTCCACGGACAAAAGCCCTCTATGAAATGAAGCATCCCATGAACAGGGAGGGGAGGTCTCCAAGAGCCGAGTGCAGCCTCCAGTGGGGAAGCCTTGGGATTGGCCATGCAGGAATTCCTCCAAGGGGTGGATTGGTCTGTCTGCCAGGCACATCCACAGAGGAGACCCTCATCATGGCTCAGGGGCAGCCAGACCCCTGTGAAAGCCCTTAGGCCCACGTAGTTTCGTGCAGCCTCTGGCCCATCATTCCCTCACCTCTCCTGCTGCGGCACAGATCCTTCAACTCTGGATCCATCCGATTCATTCTACCGCTCTACAGACCGTGCCTGGATTCACCACATCACAAACAAAACTTTAAACTCTTGCTGTCCAAACTTCTGGCCCAGCCTTCAACTCGAGACCACAAGAACCACCACATCAAGGAGCGAGTTTGTTTTACTGCTCAGTGTGTCTCTGCAGACCACATCCACCAGCCCAACACACAAAGCTCCACACACATTTCCATGAACCGGGGTTGCAAAACCACCACCACAGACCACAGGATCTTTTCTTGCTTCCATGCTTCTTTCCTTTTAGATTAGATTTAGATCAGAAATTAGGAAGAAATGCTTCACGATGAGGGTGGGGAGGCCCTGGCCCAGGTTGCCCAGAGCAGTGGTGGCTGCCTCATCCCTGGAGGTGTTCAAGGCCAGGCTGGATGGGGCTTTGAGCCCCCTGATCCTGTGGGAGGTGTCCCTGCCCATGGAACTGGATGGGCTTTAAGGTTCTTCCAACCCAAACCATTCCATAATTCTGTAATTCCATTTGTTTGTATTTTTTCAGGGGTTTCTTTTTGCTTTTGTTTTAAAAAGCTTTCCCATCAGGGGCAGAACGCTTCAAAAGCAGTGGCCATATTTAAGCATCACATTGACTATTGAGAAATACAAAATACACCCAACTCAACAATTTTAACCCATGCATTGCTGCTTTAGGACAAGAGGAGATTCCCTGCAAGTCCTGCACCCGGTGCCCCTGTGTCAGGGCACAGCAACCCAAACCATCACCTCCACCTTGACTCAGCACTGCCACAGCTTTGCAGGGTTGACACAAGAAGATTAATGTCATTCTGAAATTCCTCGTGGATAGATCAATGAGTGTAATGACACATTCATTTTCATGCTGCTGAACCTGTTCTGGCAGGAAGGAAATCACCATAAATGGCCTGAGGGAACCTGTAAAATACACAGAAATAACAAGCAAACAGAGGGCTACCCTCACCCTTTTGTCCACAGCCCCAGACAGAGGGAAGCTCTACAACACACACAAATAATTGCTCTCTTTGAGCACAGCCCTGCTGACAGAACGTGCCCCAGGGGCCCAAATTCTGAACAAAGATAGGGTTACAAACCCCATTTCTGTCAAGCATCCATTAACACCCCACACTTTGCCTTTTAAAAATGCAATAACTGGAGGCTGTTTGTGGACTTGCTGCTGTTCTATGGAAGCCGTCCCCTGACAGCACACAACACGGGGGTCTCGATGCACCCTGCCCATGACACACAGGTCCCCCCCAGGTTCATCCAGAGGAGCCTGCAGGATCCAGTTCTTCCTCTGGAGACCACACCAGTCCCACCATCAGCTGAAACAAAATGCACTTAGTCCTCAATATTTTTTGGCTTGAAAAACAGCAGAGATCCCAGGATTTGATGCCATTACTCAGTAACAGGTCGAAGAGAACAACACTGAGCAAGACAAAGCATCCCCCCTGCCTGGGGCTGAGCAGTTCTGCACACATCCCTCGGGAGATACTATCTTTTTAAAGCCTGGAATGAAGGAAATTAATAAAGAGCAGGGCTTTGGTCATTCCTGCCCGTTTGTTACAGCCGGGCTGATTACATGGAAGGGATCTACTTTTTATGCTGTAATTCAGAAGACGGTAAATGTTTCTGGGGATATCAGCCACAAAGCCTCAAGAAAAAGCCTTGGGTTTTAGTTTCCAAGACCTAAGCAATTTCATTTCATTGCCTTCATGCTGGTGATATTATAAAAAAATATCACTTCACTTGTGCACCAGGCAGCTCAGACACACACTGGAGGTGTGCAGAGTCTTGTTCATACAATACACTTGGAAAAAAACCCAAACCCAACACAATCACCCAAAACAACCACCAAAAAATCCCCAAACTTCAGAAACAAGGTCTTGGCATTGCTTTTGTACCCCTCACTTTATGTCCCATCTCCTCCCTGCTCAGTGCACTTATAAACTTTGAGGAACGACCCATCCCTTTCAAAAGGGTTAAACTCACTCAAAGGAAAAAGCCATTTCATCTCTTCGTGAGTTTGATTCTGTGATTAAAAGTGACTCAGTCTAGGATTAGCAGTATCAGTCAGGAATTTAGGCAATACATTGATTATTATTTACTTAATTTTATATCAAGGCTCTCCAAAAGTGGGCAAAAGAAACTTGATTTCAACACGTGATCAAGCAAATAAAACCCAGAAGTCACAGAACTTATCCTGTTTTCCCGTGTGACACCAACAATTCAGCTCTGCTTCCTCCCAGGGAAGTGTTACGAAACCACCTCCTGGAAACCAACAGCGCATAAAGCAGAGCTTTCTGTGAAGACTGCAGTGACTTTTGGCTCTCGGATAGAGAGATTTGATGCTTCCAACTGGTTCCAGGCTCATTTCAGGAAAATTGAGTAAAACAGAGATGTGTACTTAATTTCAGAGATCAGCAGGGGTTCTCCAACCACCCAGCATCTCTTGAAATGATCCAACTCCAGTCTGTTTCAGCGTTTGAAAGAAAACCGACCCCGTATCTGTCAAGAGGAAGGACGCTGAGGTCCCCCCAGCCACATTTCACATCACATGGGGAGCTGTCATGGCAGGCAGAGAGGCTGCAGGTGAGGCTATGCCCAAAGACAGCATTTGCATTTTGCTCTACCCAGTGGATCCTACTCATCCCTCATCCTCACAGGACAACCACAGGGATGGATCAGCTCTGCCGAGCCTTGCCAGCTCTACCTGCAGGGCTTCCACAAAGGACAAGTTACACTCATTAGCAACTTCTCAGACCTTTTCCCAAATGGTTTTTGTGACACAGTTCATAATGTGATCATAATCACAGAGGAGACTGAAATGCCTCGAGGATCCGTTGTTCAGAACACGGTGCAGTGGCACCACATTTGTGGAAGTTTAGTGCCTTGCCATCCAGTCAATCACCACAAATGTGACAAAGAGAAATATTACCCAATTTGCATATTATTATTTTCAATGGCTGATTTGAGTTGATAGACATGAATCACATAAAAATGCAAGACAGCCAAAGAAGTATTTACGCGAGGGGCTCATTATAACAGCCAGGACCTATCTGTACATTAATATATTTGCTTGTCAGCGGGATGCACAAATTATCTTTTGTCCCACAGATATCTCCAATTCTCACCTCTGTATGCATCTTCATTTCTATTAAGACCTCTGAAAGTCTGCGTTCATATCACAAAGAGAACAAACACCTGAGTTCAGCTGTAGAGAAAGATGACAGTGGGTGATAAGGCTGCTATTCTCAAGGTAGAACAAGGATGGATTTTGGTTCCTGACATCCTAGGCTGGATTTTGATTCTCCATTAAGCAATTCTACTAATATCTCTTAATTACTCCCTTGTTAGCTCCATCCAAGAGATTCATATGCACACACAGATATTTACATTATTAAATACACTGCATCATTATCAACACCAAACAGAAACTTCACAAGCACGAGCCAACCTAATCTGCCTGCACAGCAGCCCTGCCTGTTTGCAGAGCTCTAAAATTATTATTCCTCTCTCTGATGTTGAATTCTGGTGAAAAGGAAAAAAAAACCCACCATGTGTTTTGATGGTTTCAATGTGGATTTGTAAACAACTGCCATGTGTGACTACACTGAAGCACTCACACAATGTGAAATTCTGCCCATCCATCAAGGTCAGATGGTTTTTTGATGATTCTCTGGCAGGAGCCAACATTCTGGCAGGAGTATTTTCTAACTCCCAACCTCCTGACCAGTTCTCTCCATTTTTAGGGAACGACCATGGTATCTACTCTGCATTCGGAAAACTCTCTCCAGATGACAGAACTCGCACACTGGTGTAAAACAGGCCTTTGAGTACTTCTGCTCCCCACCAACGACACGTGGATTAGAAAGTGTGTGTTTAGCAGAGCATCACGGAGCAGCATCACACAGAAGGCCAGGCCTCACTGTGTAACAGTGAGCACATGCACTGGAGAGGAGGACATCACCTTCTGGTGAAAATAACCAGAGCTTTAGAACAAACAGGCAAGCAACATATTTCCTGGATGTTATGCTGTGGATGGTTTTTTGAATAGCGTATGCTGATAGGTATTAATTCACTGTTCCACAGCAGAACACATCTATTGTGTACAATTCCATTCAGACCATCCTCCTGCTGACAGCAGCATCTTTTGACATTGCTGAACAGAGCTTCAGTAGAACAGTTCTGTTTCCCGTGGTGCCTCCTGCCTTGGACTGAACTTGTCCCAAGCTGCTAGCCTGTATTTGCTGGGTGGAGAGCGTGGCTCTCCAGGGAGGGCCCGTTTCATATTCTCAGCTGTGCTGTGACCTTTTCCATTAATAGATGTCACAACAAAGGCATGCCTTTATTTTTGAGCCACAACAGCGTCCTGGTTAATCGCCCACGAGACAGGCGTCACCTGCAGCTCTGACATGAATATCCGAGTCTCGTCATGACTATATTTGAGATGGGAGGACTCACTCCAGGGGTTTTCCAAGCCACAATTCCCTAGGCCATCTATCAAACACTGTGGCACCAATCAGTGTAAGTGTGAAGAAGCAAAGCATTTAAATAATAACTCAACATTTCTGCAGCAAGAGCAGCACCAAGCTGAACTTCTCCCTTCAGTACTGATAACTACAAACCAAACCAGTAGCGTGGGGTGGGAAAGACACTGGCAGCATTGGAGGAGGGCTGAACAGAACAGCCCTCTTGAATATGACCTGATCTTGTGGAGTTTCACTGAAAAAAAAACCACCCAACCCAGACTTTAACTTCAAGAAGGTGAAATATTTGGAAAAAGCCCTAAAAGCTTATTAGTTTAAAAAGAGTAGGAAAGATCAGCACAGTAATAACCAGTGTAGTGCAAGCTCCCTCTTCTGGTCTTCTGCAGTAAATATAGTGGAGTAAGCAGCTCCTGACAGCCTAACACTTGGTTTCCAAACCGAGTAAAAAACCATTCTTAGAATGTAGACAAAACACTTTAAAGTCATTAAGCCTCTTTCACACAATTATGTTTTCTCAAGCAAAGGAAGCACAGACATGGAAATGTAATTTAACATGAAATAACATTGCACAATACCTCTTTTCTTCCCTTGTGAAACCCTCCGTTTCTTGAGCAGGCAGTTCTACACCATCACCAGGTGCTGCAGCCAAAGGTACATCCCCAGAACAGAGGTTGTCAGCTTCTTTGCAGCTATCAGACCGGAAAGTGCTGCAAAACAATTATTACAAATACACTGACAAATCTCGAAAGTGTCAACAAAGCCTCAGCGAAGCCTCCTTACAAGATGAACTTGGCCTGGAGCTAAGCTCAGGAGCTCTACGGAGCACACTGACCCCTTCCCAATACTGTTCCTCTCTCACCTCCCACAAATCACTTCATACAAACCCTATTTCACTGAATTTCTCAGATGACCACATAACCAGTAACACTACAAAGCTCTGACAGCTCTCATAAACCAGAACATTAACTGCCAGAGAAATGAAACTTTATATGAAATAAAGCAATCACTACTGACTGCTTTGCAGCTCTCACCCAGCCCTTTCCCCTCACACACAACACAAACATTCAGCTAAGCGATGTGAACGACTTGTCTTTTGGAAAGAACTAAAACCCAGGACTAAAAAATTCTCTTACTTAAAAAGCCCTCCCTATACAGTAATGCTAAAGCCATGATAATCCCCGGGCTCATGACATGAATGTTAAGATTACAGGATTGTAACTCTGCTGTATTTGTTAATTCCTACAAACTCCTTGGCTCCACAGAGCCCCACAAGACCCAGCAGGTCAAGAGCCATGTAATGATTTCCCAAGCATGGACATTTGGTTCAGTAGTGGGCAGGTACGGTTGGGCTCAATGATCTCAAAGGTCTTTTCCAACCAAGCGATTCTATGAAATATGGACTGGAGAGGCTGAGGCTCTGTGCAAGGGAAGGCACTGAGGGGTGGTCTGGGGAGGCACTGAAAGGAGCTCTCACACATAGCCACCACCTGCCTGAACCCCTGGCATGCAGGGGAGGGTGCTCTGGCAGGCCCTGATCCTCAAGGCAGAACAGAGCGGAACACACCTTTACGGCTCCATTCACTTTCTGATTTCTCAAGCAAAAGCCAAATTAGAAAAAAATCCCTCAACAACAACACAAATAAAACGCTTCTCTCATGAGCCTTTTTTAATACTCTTTAAATGGCCTCAAGTTGCACCAGGGGAGGTTTAGATTGGATATTAGAATAAATTTATTTACTGGCAGAGTGGTGAAGCCCTGGCAGAGGCTGCCCAGGGCAATGGGAGAGTCTCCATCCCTGGAGGGGTTAAAAAAATGTGTAGTCATGGCACTGTGGGATGGGGTTTAGTAGGCACAGAAGGGTTGGGCTGATATTTGGACTGGATGATCTTAGAGGTCTTTTCCAACCTTACTGATTCCATGACTCTAAGGTAAATCGCCTCTGTATCCAAAAGACCACCCCACAAGAAGCCCCATTGTACTCTCCCTCACTTTAGTAACCACACCACTCCCGCTGCTCTTGGCCACTCATTAAACCAATGACAGAAAAGGAACCAAACAACCAATGACTTTGTGTTTCCCAAGCAGGAGCAGCACAAGGCCTTGTCCTGCCATGCTGTCCTTCCCAGGGCACCTCCGACAGGGATGTCCCGGGGCAGCAGCCTCACCTCCTCCCAGCTCCTGCTGCTACAGACCCAGACACAAATGCTGAAGGAAACCTTGATGGAAACAGGTCTTGGTTGGGAAGTTTATTTTAGATTTCCTGAGATAAATATAAACAGTTATTTTAGCCACTCCTTTTACAATTTCCTCTCCCCGCTAATTACACTGTAATTGTAGAAGGCAGATTAAGTTGTGTTACTGAATAGGAGTGGGTGAAGCTCAGGGACAGATTGCTCCTTTCTTTAGAAACATGTATATAAACAGGGGACAAACATAAATCACATCCCTGACTTTAGTTACAGCACATACCAGAGTGAGAACAGTCACTCCCCAAAGTGTTTATCCACTCACTGACTGAGACCACATCAGCTCCTTCTGAGGGTGCTTTACCTTGATTAGCTCACAGCCATGAAGCTGCTTTGTGCCACACAGGACAGCTAAGAAATTATCCCTGCTCTCCACACCTTTTCCTTCCTCCCCTTCTCTCCCTCCCTCCCTCCCTCCCTCCCTCCCTCCCTCCCTCCCTCCCTCCCTCCCTCCCTTCCCTCCTTCTTGCCTTCCTTCCCTTCTCTCCTCCCTCCCTTCTTTTCTTTCCCCACTTTGTCCAAACTGGTCTGACATCAACAAAGACTTCTTAAATTTCAGTCCCATCAGGTTCAAGTAAATAAATTGATAATAACTAAAAAGCAGCTGTTTCCTTTTTCACCAAGAGGTCTTTTCCCTTTGCTAAATATGTCCTTGACCTGATAACACCACAGCACCAAACACACAGAGAGGTGCTGGGACTAAACAGGGTTGCACAAAGAAAGGAAGATTTTTAAAGCAGAAAGTAAACTGCTAGAAATACCACTCACTGAACATCTGTTTGGAGTCAGCAAAGGATTGCAACGCCCAGACAATTCAGCAGAGGGCCCAGCCACGCAGGAACACAGAGCACAGAGCTGTGGCCCCTGCTCTGCACACACAGAACCGTAAAATCATAGAAAGGTTGGGGTTGGAAAGGACCTCAAAGCCCATCCAGTTCCACCCCCTGCCATGGGCAGGAACACCTCTCACTGGATCAGGGGGCTCCTCCAGGAGCACCTCCAGGGATGGGGCAGCCACCACTGCTCTGGGCAACCTGGGTCAGGGCCTCCCCATCCTCATCGTGAAGAATTTCTTTCTAATGTCTCATCTAAATCTTCCCCCTTCCAAATTAAAACCATTTTCCCCCATCCTACCACTACAGCCCCTTGGAAAATGCCCCTCCCCAGCTTTCCTGGAGCCCCTTTCAGTACTGGGAGGCCGCTACAAGGCCCCCCCGAAGCCTTCTCTTCTCCAGGTTGAACGTCCCCATCTCTCTCAGCCTGTCCTCACAGCAGAGGTTCTCCAGCCCTCGGATCATCTTCATAGCCCTCTGGACCCATTCCAAGAGTTCCATATAACCCAGCCCAGTTCGCTGCTCCCAGCAGCACCTGCTCCCCACCCGCACAGCCCCCTGCCCACTCGCTGCCTGGGTTCAGCTTTACAGAGCCACCCTTTGACTGATGTCATTCCAAACCTTCTCATCCTTATGAGTGTTCTGGTTTGACCTAAAGCAGAAACAGTCTCTCACTTCAGCTCAGCCTCCTCTGAGTAATGGCATTTTCTGAGAGTTAACTGCATGTTCTTCAGACTGAGTTTCTCTGGCAGTGATCACACGGGGCACTGGGATGGATAGAAACCCAAGCCATCCTTAACCTGGGGGAACCATAAGCCAAAGGCAAAGGAGGGTAGCACCTGCAAGGAGGGGCAGACAGGACAGGTGACCCCAAACTGACCAACAAAGGATTCCATCCCATATTCGTCATACTTGGGATAAAGTTGAGAGATCGTGAGTGTCTCCTTCTCTTCTCCAACAGCCGACATCCAGTGAGGACCACGTCTGCCTGGTTGCCCCTGATCCCAGATCTATGTGTTCCTGAATCCAAGTCCTGAGCCCAGCTCCCTCCCGCCACTCACCTGTCCCATGTCTGCTCTGCAGCACCTGTGGTGATGCAGTCATCAAGGGATTGGGTGGGGGCACATTTTCATATATTTGTATATTGTATTATTATTATTTCATTAAAGCTCTTTCAGTTTCCAATCTGCAAGTCTTTTCCTCTCATTTACCTTTCCCTGGGGGTGGGAGGGAAGGGAATTGGGAGTCCCACTGCTCGATTTTAGCTGCTGAATTGAGACAGGCAAGGGCTAAACCATGACAAAGAGCTGTAGTATCTTGCAGATATTAAAATCCACAAAAAATGTCCCTTCACCTTTCCAAACTTCAGCTAAACCATCAAACGCTGGACTTCCATAAAGAACTTGCCTTGTGCAAGTGACCTTGTAAAGGACCACAGCAGGGATGCAGTCCGTGCTTGGGTTTTCTCTGACATCTTGCTCCAACCCGAGCACCAGGAGGCACCCACACACGTGGGCAACAGAACTGTTGGCCAGGACACTGTGGGCAGCCTCTACCCCTTTCCTCCACTGCTGTCACTCTGCCAAGGGGACCACAGTAACAAGGGGTGTTGAGCAAGGCCAGGAAGAGTAGGTTGCGAGACTAATCATGCCAGGTCCAGCGCTGATATTGCCACATAACAATCTTGGCACTGCTCGGCGTGGTTTGCATGTCGAACTGCAACAGCTGCTGACCACTGCCCACCACCAGATGGGGCGCCACCTGCAGGTGAGTACTGCCCACCAGGGGCATCATCAGCTCACAAGGGACAAGCCACAGAATTATAGAGTCATTAAAGTTGGAAAAAACCTCTAAGATCATCAGACCGAACCATCAGCCCAACCCCACCGCACCTACTGAACCATATCCCAAAGCATCACATCCACATGGATTTTAAATGCCTCCTTCCCCCACTGCCCTGGGCAGCCTCTGCCAGGGCTTCACCACTCTCTCAGTAAAGAATTTTTTCCTAATATCCAATCTAAACCTCCCCTGATGCAACCTGAAGCAATTTCCTCTCATTCCATCACGTGTTACTTGGGAAAAGAGACCAACACCTACCTCACTACAACCTCCTTTCCGAGAGCTGCGCAGAGCAACGAGGTCTCCCCTCAGCCTCCTCAGCTCAGACATCTTTAAACCTCTGCTTCTCCACAGCTCTTACTAAAGCAAGACTTGCCATTAAACTTATTCTCCAGTAACATTCTGATGGCTGCAGCAAGGATACTGCCTGAAGCGCCAGGTCTTCCCAGCACACAATAAACCGTACACTGGTCAGACTCCTTCCTGTAGAGTCGAGCTAACTAGAAAACAAACGTTTTTCAAACTCTGCCTCTGTTTAAGTAATTCTCAACTGTCACTTTCTGACCTCCTGGGGATTCCTGCCTTTGTCCTGCTGACACCTCGAGAGCATCACCTTCCCCAGGCCGTGAACTATGTGACCAGGAAAGGTCTGTCTGCAGATGAAACATCACAGCTTTTGGTGCATCGGACATCACCCATCACCAGTTCCCTTCTGACCACTTAATGTGTCCTCTGCATGACAGGAGCTGGAAAAGAGCACGGTGGAGGGGAACACAACCTTTCTTCCACTGCCACCTTTGTTTTAGAACCACTTTGATTTCCATGTACTCATGCCAGAGCTGCACCAGCTCTGCCTGGACTGGGCTCAATGCCCCACTACAGCTCTGAAGCCTCAGCTGGAGATGAAATGCCAGAGCATAAGCTTTCCTCAGCCTGTGGAAGGGACCAGAGTGGGCTGCCCTGCCCGTTACCTGATCCTACAACTCATGCAGCAAGTGCTTCCCAAGCTCCCAATTTTCCTAGGGCACTCACAGGTTTTTGCCAAGACAGGCAGCAAGTGCATGGAACACCTATGAAACGTTGAACACCTCCAACCAGGGAGCCCAGCTGAGCTGAGGTCTCGTACAGCTGGGGCACTCCTCCGCCTTCCCAAGGCAAACGTTTCTCATACAGAGCAGAAGCCGCGTCGCAGCACCTGCAGCACCAACAGAAAGATGTGTCTGGCCAGGATTTCTCCAAGTGCAATGTGTCCTGGCAAACCAGAGTGAACTTGGCCTTTCATTTCCATTGCTAAACAAAAACGCTTGGCAGAACAGCCGGTGAACTTTTTACCCAGTTCTTTTCAGGGCAGTGCTGTGGATGCACAGTAAACAAACGCCACCGACCGAGCAGATGATGCTGTGCTCTCCCTGATCAATATGCAGTCAGC